>OY856412.1:125522106-126122106 GCA_963693085.1 Alisma plantago-aquatica
TATATAATGGATTTAAAGGACACCACTCCCTGAATCTAGTGAAAAAATCAATTTTCTTGGATATTGTGAACTTTTCTATTTTTTATTTTGTGCTATGTGTCAACAATTTTAAGATCTGAGTGGTGAATTGGTGGTTCCCTTAATTGTATGTGTTAGATTTTGACCATGTGTATTCACAAACATTTCACACTCATGCAAACTTTTGTTTACCTTGAATTTGGGTTGATGGCACTATGGTTATTGCTTTGTTTCACCGTTGTTCTCATCCATGATTGAATGCCTAGGTGCATCTATATTGGTTGAAAAGCCTCATGCAATTACTCATCACCTCCAATTTTACGTTGCCTTATGATGGAGTGTTAAATTGGTGCTCACTTCCAATTTTTAAGTTGTTGATTCAACTATTGTGGATTTGGTCATTGTGGTAGTTATTTACTGGATTCATGTATCTCCCATGCATCTCTAAGTGGTCTTAGAGCTCACTGAAGTTTGGGGATCCCAATGAAAACCCCACCATGATGATTGACTATAATATACACAAGTTTGATCGAAACTCATAGCTTCTATTGAATCTTAGGTTTCTCAGTTGGGATGGAAGATGAACAAGTATACATTCTATATATTTCCCTTACATTCATTTTGTTTTGTCACTTGTCACAAGGGTATTTTTTGTCTTTGAATCACCAATTTTTTTTGTAGTTGTATAAACTTTGGAATGTGTTAGTGATGTGTTTGTCCTAGATAGTGATTTAGTCATGGTTCAGGAGTTTGGGGAAGGTACTCAAGTTTAGTTGTTGTGAAGTTATGAGAAACCCACATTTCCCATTGCAGGTGACCTCTCTTGATAGATTACATTTCCCTATTATTCGTCCTTTATGGACCCAGTTGATGAACAATGTTAAAAGATATTCTAATTTAATATTGTTTTCTAAAATACTATTATTCTTTATTGAGAAATTGACATGCATCTATTTATTTCTACAATTTTTATGTTGTGTCTTTGTGTATGGTATTTTGTATTTCTTTTCTCATAAGAAGTAAGGAGTAGATCCCCTCTTGGGTCCCACACATTATAGAATGTTTAAAGAGAATTGGTCAATTGTGTTGTAACATTGCAATGTCAATGAAGATAGTTGGCTTCATAGGTTGTATCAACTTAGGTATATGTTGGTCCCAACATATATCAACATGTTCTTCTGGGAAGATGTGATGAGATCTCCCCCCCAGATAAACCATATAGCCAAGCAAGGGGTCGAGAAACTCAACACCACTATTCCAAGAGCACCACCCTCGTCGCCACTTTTGTAGTGTCCAATTCCCCTTTTCCTCGTTCGAGAATCTCCTCCCTTCTTCTCACAATGTAGTGAGTCAATGAGTAAATTATTTGATATCTATCTTCATGCCAAGACATCCTTAAATCAACTTGTAAACCAACACCTATAAGCATTAAAATTCAAGTTCCAAACAGAATTATAAGTTATTAGAACTCAATTTATAAGATTATATTGGTCAATACAACTTTCATGATGGAGGTCAAATTGAGAGATATCTACACTTTGGATATTTTCATAAACTCCAAGTTGAATTGAAGGGGATGGTGTATTACAAGGTAAAGAGGATATAAAAATGACAAGGTTGATGGTTCATATGTTGTACTTGAGTAGTGTAGGCTTATCTTTCCCCAAAAGAAAGTAATCTTATCGATAAACACTTCATCGTTGTCCATGATTGTTCTCAAAACAATGTGAAGTGTAGGTGTCATTATTTTGAATGTAGTGGTATTATTTTTATGCACTTGTTAAGTATATTAATGAAAATTACAAGGTTGGATAA
Organism: Alisma plantago-aquatica; assembly: GCA_963693085.1. Taxonomy (NCBI): domain Eukaryota; kingdom Viridiplantae; phylum Streptophyta; class Magnoliopsida; order Alismatales; family Alismataceae; genus Alisma; species Alisma plantago-aquatica. The sequence continues at coordinate 125,523,940 of OY856412.1, forward strand.
TTAATAATGCAAAATGTTTTGCACTGGTGGAGGAAGGATATGTGGCAGAGTTTTTGCAATAAAAAAGTTTGGAAGATAGTGTGGCAATCCAAAGGATTGAATTCATGATTTGTATAATATATATAATGATTTCTTTAACATGGTGAGGATATCACTCAAAAAGTACAAGGAACTAAAAAAAGCTCGTGATTCACTCATTCATTGAATGAAAAGATTGATTCATATGTAAGATCTCCTAACTTTTAAATTTAACATGACGTATGTTTGTGCAACCTAATTTTCTTATATAAGATCATTGTATTATTAAGTTTGCAGAGACACAATCCTAGTGGTCATTTACATACTAATGAAGAGGAATGTTCCATTTCAATACACAATCCTTCTTCGTCTAAATGTGTTGGAAGACCCTGGGCTTTAGGAAATTAGTCTTGGAAGGATATGGATATTTCCAAAAAGAAATCATGTGATGAAAATAAGATTAGGAATATTTGTACGCATAAAGGAAAGCATATGAAAGCACCAATTTAGACTGAACAACCCAATTTGCATGTGATCGTAGTCCACATACTAATATAATGCATCCCTTTAAAATAAAATAAAGCGAGTTATAAATGTATGTGAACTTCATGTGATTTATACTTAATAGTTGTCCACAATTTTTCAAATTTCTATAGGTTATTTTATCTAATTCTATCATACATGACCCATTACTCTAACCACATGTTAGTGTGACTATCACAACCTTAGTTTATTGCATGAAAGTTTCTATGCATACAATACATAATTCTACATTCTATAGTAAGATCAATTTTGGAATTATGATTCTTGACAAACAGTCTTGTATTCAATTCATTCCTTTTGTTGCATAACTCAACATTTTTTTACTTACCCTAGGCTATTGCATCTTGGTTATGTCAAATTTGATTATTGACTTGGAAAATTATCGCACTAACAAATTCACTCGGGGTTGAAATCCCCGAGCTTTTACCAAAACCTCGTGCAATAATACCACCTGCAAGCGGACGGGTCTTATCGCAGTATAGTTAAGGATCGAATCCCAAAGGACAACATTTTTAAGAATCTATGTCAATCGAATCTCGCTCAAGTAAGACTAATATTTAAAATAATTGATTAGTTTGTGGTTAATTAAACTAATTGCAAGAAATTAAAGAGTAGAATTTAAATATGATCTAGATTAATGATATGGAATCACTGGGGTGGTCTCGAGTTTCACCACCACTGCACATGTAAACACATCCAAACATCCAGGCAAGATAAAACTATCCAAATGGAACTGTTGTGAACCCTCTCTAAGGGATGTTTAGATTTGCGTAAGCATCCCCTTAGGCATCAGATTTCTCGTTGCCATCTGGATCATACACTTACGGTTATGAAGATACAAAATCCCACTAAGGTTGTGGCCCTCCCTAAGGGATGTTTAAGAAACAGAAGCGTCACCGTGGGCTAGATGGCTCGTCCCCTCACAGATCATACACTTACTACCTCAAGGAATCCCATTCTATTTCTAGTTTGGGAGTCAACCGCGTTAATCAACAATCAAGCGGGTGATTAATCTACCAACGTGAACAATTAACAATGAAATGAAAAGTTATATACATTGCCATGGAAAGTTTAATAAAGGAACATGCTTGCATGGGCAGCGGGGCTAGTCCCCGCACCCCAGCAAAAAAGAACTACTCACTCATGATGTGAGAAACAAGAAGAATAAGAGAGAGGGAAGATTCTGCCATGAGCATGATGTAGAAGGTAGTCGCAGATCGGTGAAGATGATGCAGTCTTCTACGTCGTATTAGGACAGATCTGGATGAGGAGGGAGAACCACCAAGGCAGACCAAGTAGATCTTCTTCTCCACCTTCCTTCTCGACTAGGCCTCCTTTCTCACAGTAGGAGGAGCATGTGAAGTGGTGATGGTGTGGAAGAAGTGGATGAATATGGATGAAGTAGATGAATGTGGATGAAGTGGATGACGGGTGGATGCGCAAGCCTACGGCAAAGCTTGGCCTTGGAGATCATCCTTCACTAGGGTACGAGTGCTTCTTAGGCACATCCTGGTGGTGGAGTGGAAGATGAGAAGATAACATGGATGTAGGAGTTTCCCAGGGGTCAAGTACTTCTCAAGCACAACCTGGTGATGGAGTTGTGGTAGTCGATCGGAGGGAGCAGGGGTCGAGCTCACACGTAGCAGCCTGGCGGCGTCCCAGATCCGATGTTGAAATGGGGACCCTGCTAGTCCTATTTATAGGCTCGGGTCTGGTCCTCACATTTTTGGTTTGAGTCCTCCATACATTTTGGAGTTGAGTGACCATATGGTTTGGTTGTTGTAAGTGTCCATACAGTCTTGGTATACATGCCTTTATCAAACGGTCTTGCAGGACCTTTTCCAAACAGTTTAGTATAATTGACGTCTAAACGGTTTGCTTGCATATGACTAAATTGTCTTGATATTTGACTTTTCCAAACGGTCTTGCATGCATGCCTTTTTCATTCGGATTGGCAGAGCCAACTTTTCCAATCGGTCTCGCAAAAGTCCAGGGTGATCAAATGTTCTCGCGACCCAGCCTCCAAACGGTCTTGATTAGTTACTTTTCCAAATGGTTTCACATTATTTTTCATACGGTCTCTTTTCCATACGGTTTCGCAGCCAACAACATCAAACGGTCTCGCACAGACCTTTTCCAAATGTTCTTGCAACGCCACCTTTTCCAATTGGTCTCGTACAAGTCCAACCTCCAAACAATCTCGCACCCTTGGCTCTATTGGTCTCAAGGACCGTTCTCATCCAATTGGTTTAGGACCTCTGATCGGTCTCGAGTAGTGACCAAATGGTCTCGGCACTATCTCCAATCGGTCTTCAGGTTTTTTCTAACGGTCTGCGGTTGAACGCCGCCTCACTTTCTCAAGACCGTGAGTGCTTCCTTGCAGTGGGCACAGAGTGGCCGACGGAGCTTCCGTGGTTGTTGCAGGTGGGTAGCGGAGACAAGTGGGACGTTGATGACGCTACTTTAGGGTTGCAATGCAGGCAGGGGGTCGGTTGAAGAAGACCATGAGGAGACGCACATGTGGTCAGGGAAAAGGAGGTGATTGCAGGTCACAGATATGCCGACGCTACAGGTGGAGCTAGGGTTCCTGTGGTTGAAGATGATGGACGAAGAAGATGAAGGCAAAGGCAGCAATCGGTCCATGTTCGATATTGCTCAAATGGTCTGGAGATGAGGCAGCTCATACGGCCTTGAGGGACTGTTAGGAGGGGAACAATAGGGCATACCATTTGCCCAAATGAACGGGAGTCGTAGATCTAAGATTCGATGGTGTGGAGAGATAGAAGCACAAACGGTCTTGAATGACACTGAATCAAACGGTTTTGAGGTGAGGTTGCCCATACGGTCTTGAGACCGTATGGATGAAATTGTATGGGTGAGACTGTATGGTCAAGACCGTATGGACAAGATCCGTATGGTCAAGACTGTATGGTCGAGACCAAGGATGAGTGAGGGTAGATCAAGGGCAGATAAAAGGTGGGCCCCACTCATTTGGGTTTGATGTGGATGATGGTTGATTGAGACGAAGATCGAATGGTGGTGATTCTTAGGGTTGCAAGGAGGTGGATTCCAGCAAATTGTTTGACTTCATCAAGACCTACATAAAATCAACAAAAACTCAGTTAAAAACCTTGATAATTGAACCAATTAGGAAATTTTGCACTTTTTGATATTTAGTAACTGAAATTGGATGTATTGAATCAAAATGAGCCCAAGAAGGTGACTGAAAATCATGATGAATATGCATTCATCAAAACACCATAAACTTAAACGTTGCTCGTCCTCGAGTAATGCAAAATCTGAAACAATCACCAAATGCATACTTTCTAGTCATGTGATTTCCTCTTCTTCACATCACGATTGTTTCCTCTCTACTTAGTGTGACTAAGCATCTCAACTTCCTGAGACCACTGAACACATCTTACCATATCTTCGTTCCTGAGTTTGCTTTCCAACTTCACTTCCTCCTCAGTTTTTCCAACAACAAGAATGTCGAAGAGGTTCATAAGAGTCCAGAGATACCCGCAGAACAACAAGTGTGCATCTGATCTGACATTGGTGTATTTCAGGGTGGTGGAGGCATTTATTTGTGCCATTAGGTAGAAAAGGGAGTGAAGGGAGGTATAGAAGGAAGAAATAAATATCTCCTCTATTCAAATCGAGATTTTTATTATATTATTTGCAATTTCATTTATTGCATTTTTTGGTGCGAATCTCTCCTCTATTCGACTCGAGATTGCATTTCATTTTGTGTGCGATTTGGCATCTTTTCTTGGTGGTACACCTCTATTTAATTCCGAGGGGTATGGAAGAAGTGGATATAGAGGAAAGTGGTGTGCCACCCCGAACTTAGGGTTTGGCACTATTTTGGATATTTTTGTTTCTTTTTGATGAATTGAGGGGTACGAAGATGATGGAAGAAGTGTAGAAGAGAGTTCAGATCGGAATGCAACTTGATTTACAATTCCGTTTATCAGGTTGTTCTCTTTATCGTACTCTGCTCAAATAATGACTTGATGGGGATCCAGTGGGGATTTTATGTTATTGTTCCACTAGTCAGTTAGGAAGAACGATGTGTCTGATCCTTATCAGTTCGACAGATACTTGCCACTTTTGCATAAAGATCATGATGTTAGGATTCATAAGCTTCACAAGATGATTTCAATCAAAAGGCTAGTTTTCAGAAGAAGGTCCTTTTGAGGGTCCGCTTCAAAAAAGGAGGGTATAATGATTCAAAATGCATAGATAGATAAAAATGTCAAAACTTCATCCAGTATCTGTTTAAATTTATTTTAAAAACTTTAAAATTTTGAAGATTTTATATGAAAATTTTGAAAATTTAGGTTAAAAAAATGTGACGATGAAATCTGAAGTCTGATTTAGATGGGTGAAGGTGGAAAGTAAGGTACGTACCACCCACCCTCCACCCGAACTTAGAAATTTGCTCGTCCCGACCAAACTCAAAATCCGAGATGGAGGGGAAAGTTCATGCCATTTGGACCACCGGATGTGGTTGCGTTCCAATCAGCATATTTCCTCCATCTGAAAATCTCAAATATAAAGAACAATCAGAACTCAAGATAGCATCTCGCGATGCAATTTTATTTGGTGTAAAATTATCTAAAAGGTAAAAAAAATTAAGGAAAAATCCTAATTCGAAATTAAAACTAAATATGAATTTATTTATCAGGTTGCCTACCGACAAGCACCTTTGTTTTACGTCGATGGCTCCACGTGGATACTGTCACCATGATGGTGCTCTGAGTGTAGCTTGAGCTAGATTTGCATATCTTCTTTGAACAGTTGAGTTGTCATATTCTATTAGTGGTTCATTCTTTAATCATTCATTTACCCTTGCTTTGATATGTGCCTCTTGTATTCTTCCCTCAACAGTGTGACTGACGTTAGAACAAAAATTGTAGTTGCTCTGAACGGCATCATTGATGAAGTAGTGTTGTTGAGGCTCGTAAGGAAAGTTCATTTGTTGATTCCCTGTCCCTTCTTTGTAGAAATTTTGGTCACAGTTGTCCATCAAATATTGATCTGGGGGGTGGTCTGGGTAGAAACTGCAATCTAGATTTTGTTTTGGTGGAAAAATGAAATTAGTGGTCTCTATTTGTTGGGATACCGGTGCATCCCAGAGGATAGTTGTTTGAGGGGACTCATTGACAGCTAAAGAATTACTAGAATGTGTAACCACGGGGTTGGTAGGTGACTCCTCCACAATTGGTGGCATTTCTTTCATTTCTATAAATACTGGTTCACTGTCAGCTTTTTCTTCCTCATGTTCTTTTTCTGAAGGAGCATCAGCTTTTAAAGAAAGGGATTTCCGCTGCATCTGAGTGAATTGATTAACACAGTTGACAAAATACGCTTCTTCTTCTTGAGTGCGCCCCTTAGCACTTTTGGTTGCATAGAAATCAAAATATTGGTTTCCAACTCTTAGGGTCAAAATTCTAGCTTCAATATCTATAAGAGCTATGGCCATTGAGAGGAAAGGCCTTCCAAAAAGGAGGGGGTATCGTGGATTTTCCTTGATATCCATTACTACAAAATCGCACGGGACATATAGATCTCCAAGCCTTATAGTGATATATTCTAAGATGCCGACTGGTTTGACCAATGAGGAGTCAGCAAGCTCAATGGACATTCTTGTGGGTGAGAAGTTGGTGAGGCCCAGTTTGTTGCATAGGCTGAGAGGAATGATAGAAATGCTAGCTCCAAGATCTGCTAGACCTGGTCGGTTGACATCATCGCTTATAGAGAAGTTAATTCCGAAAGTTCCTGGGTCCTTATGTTTTTTAGGCATCTTATTTGTCACTAAATTAGATGATGTTCTTTCCGGTTTCACTATATGATGGTCCTAAGTTTTTGGTTTCTGACTAAGCAAGAGTTTGAAGTACTTTGACCATTGAGGCATTTCAGCTATGGTATCTAAGAGTGGAATGTTGACATGCAACTTTCTCATGATTTCCTTGAATTTGTTGAATCTAGTAGTTGTCACAGCCTTAAGTTGTTCCACGTGCCTCAGATTATCTTCTGGTTCCCCAGCCAAAACTCCAGCAGATGGCTTCATGCTAGCTGCAAGTTGAGCTAGTTGAGATTCAATAGCCTTCTGATGGGCTTGTTGGTGAGCTATCATAGTTTGTTGCATCTGTAACATCTTTTCAATGGTTAATAGTTTTTCATCGGAAAAGATGGTATTGGCTTGATGCCCTTGTTGAGGATTCTGGTAAGGAACTTGGTTTGGATCTTAAAACTGGTTCCTATTTTGAAAATTACTTCTAAAGTTACCTTGATTCCCGAAATTATGTTGTTGGTTGTTTGGACCAAATGGATGTGAGTTTACCGCCCCTGAAGGATTTCCATACTGAAAACTGGGATGGTTCCCATTCTGATTCAGGTTATAGTATCTTTGACCAGGGATAGTGTTGACAACATTCAGACTTTCCATCTGGCCATTATCTCTTTGTTCACTAACATAAGCAGCAAGAGATGATTCTATATGATCTTGCTTGGAAACTAAGAGTTTGAGGGTTTCAACAATAGACTTGAATTTAGGAATAACTTCATTCATAGCTACCTCCAATACTCCTTTGCCTACAAACCTACCCCAATTAGCTTGATTTTCAGCTCCAAGGTAGACAACCTTCCATGCGCTATCATAACTCTGACGCATGAAGTTTCCTCCAGACGAGAAATCTAAAAACCTCTTGATATCATCGTCCACTCCTCTACAGAAGATCTCGATGAGTTGATTCTTGGGAATGACATGGTATGGACACTTCCATAAAAGATCTTTATATCTATCCCATGCTTCATCAATGGTTTCTCCAGGGACTTGAGTGAAATTTGATATCCGTCCCCTGATTTCATAAGTAAGAGAAGGAGGGTAAAATTTTTCCAGAAAGACATTTTGAAGTTGTTCCCATGTAGTGATGGATTCGCATCGCAAGGAATTGTACCAACTTATAGCTCTATCAGCAAGAGAATACTTGAAGAGGCGGAGTCGAATGGCATCATCTGAGACTCCATTTTGCTTTGTCATAACACATAGATCGATAAACCTCAAAAGATGTTCTTGACTATCTTTGCCTTGTTTTCCATAGAATGGGTTGTTTTGAAGTAGGGTGATCTAATGTGCCTTATCTCAAAGTTGGGAGCATGGATGGGAGGAGGTTGAACTGGGTGATGAACATCATCAACTTTAGGAATGGAGAATTCTCTAAGATCCTTTTGTGATTCTGTTGCTTGTGTCGCTACTTGTGTTGCTTGGATTTCTTCTTGAACCGCAACTCTGGCTTCTTGAATGAGCCTTTATCTCTACAAATTAAGGGCTTGAGCTACCCTTCGGGCTATTTCCTCCTCTTGATCCATTCTTGCTTGGTTTTCTCTGTTTTGACGATGAAAGGTTTTGTTTATCTCAGGATCAAAGCTGGCAGTGAGTCTGGGACTGTTCAAACGGTGCATGCACTGGTCTTTGATGGTACTTGAGATGAAAAGATTTGAAGTAAGATTGATGGAGTGGAATGAAATTCAAGTAGATGGGCAATTTTATCAAAAGAAAAACAAATTCCTAGATTAGCCTTTAAAAGAACTATATTTGACTAACTGATTTTGTTGTCCCTGGTAACGGTGCCAGAATTTGACGTGGCAAATTATCGCACTAACAAATTCACTCGGGGTTGAAATCCCCGAGCTTTTACCAAAACCTCGTGCAATAATACCACCCGCAATAAGACGGGTCTTATCGCAGTATAGTTAAGGATCAAATCCCAAAGGACAATATTTTTAATAATCTATGTCAGTCGAATCTATCTCAAGTAAGACTAATATTTAAAATGATTGATTGGTTTGTGGTTAATTAAACTAATTGCAAGAAAGTAAAGAGCATAATTTAAAGATGATCTAGATTAATGATATGGAATCACTGGGGTGGTCTCGAGTTTCACCACCACTGCACATACAAACACATCCAAACATCCACACAAGATAAAACTATCCAAATGGAACTACTGTGAACCCTCCCTAAGGGATGTTTAGATCCACGTAAGCATCCACTTAGGCATCAGATTTCTCGTTGCCATCCGGATCATACACTTATGGTTCCAAAGATACAAAATCCAACTAAGGTTGTGGCCCTCCCTAAGGGATGTTTAGGCCACAGAAGCATCACTGTGGGCTAGACGACTCGTCCCCTCATGGATCATACACTTACTACCTCAAGGAATCTCATTCTATTTCTAGTTTGGGAGTCAACCGCGTTAATCAACAAGCTAGTAGGTGATTAATCTACCAACGTGAATAATTAACAACGAAATGAAAAGTTATATACAATGTCATGGAAAGTTTAACAAAGGAACATAGTCCCTACACCCCAGCGAAAAAGAACTACTCGCTCATGATGCGAGAAACAAGAAGAATAAGAGAGAGGGAAGATTCCACCATGAGCATGATGTAGAAGGTAGTCGTAGCTCGGTGAAGATGATGCAGTCTTCTACGTCGCGTCGGGGCAGATCTGGACAAGGAGGGAGAACCATCAAGGCAGACCGAGCAGATCTTCTTCTCCACCTTCCTTCTCGACTAGGCCTCCTTGCTCACAGCAAGAGGAGCAGGTGAAGTGGCGATGGCATGGAAGAAGTGGATGAATATGGATGAAGTGGATGATGGGCGGATGCGCAAGCCTACCGCAAAGCTTGTCCTTGGAGATCATCCTTCGCCAGGGGATGAGCGCTTCTTAGGAACAGCCTGGTGGTGGAGTGGAAGATGAGAAGATAAAGTGGATGGAGGAGTTGCCTAGGGGTCAAGTACTTCTCAAGAACAACCTGGTGATGGAGTTGTGGTATCCGATCGAAGGGAGCAGGGGTCGAGCTTACAAGTAGCAATCTGGCGACGTCCCAGATCCGATGCTTAAATGGGGATCCTACTGGTCCTATCCATAGGCTCGGGTCTGGTCCTCATGTTTTTGGTGTGAGTCCTCCATACGGTCTGGAGTTAAGTGACCATACAGTTTGGTTGATGTAAGTGTCAATACATTCTTTGTATGCATGCCTTTATCAAATGGTCTTACAATACCTTTTCCAAATGGTTTAGTGTAATTGACTTCCAAATGGTTTGCTTGCATATGACTAAACGGTCTTAATATGTGACTTTTCTAAACGGTCTTGCATGCATGCTTTATTCATTCAGTTTGGCAGAGACAACTTTTCCAACCGGTCTTGCGAAAGTACAGGGCGATCAAACAGTCTCGCGACCCAACCTCCAAATGGTCTTGATTCGTTACTTCTCCAAATGATTTCACATTCTTTTTCATATGGTCTCTTTTCCATACGGTTTCACAGCCAACAACATCAAACAGTCTCGCACAGACCTTTTCCAAACGGTATCACAACGCCGCCTTTTCCAATCGGTCTCGTACAAGTCCGGCCTCCAAATGGTCTCCCACCCTTGGCTCTATCGGTCTCAAGGATCGTTCTCAGCCAATCGGTTTAGGACATCTGATCAGTATCAAGTAGTGACCAAACAGTCTCGACGCTATTTCTAATTGGTCTTCAGGTTTGCTCTAACGGTCTACAGTTGAATGCCGCCTCACGGTCTCGAGACTGTGAGGGATTCCTTGTAGTGGGCGCAGAGTGGGCGGCGGAGCTTTCATGGTTGTTGCAGGTGGGCAGAGGAGGCAAGAGGGGCGGTGCAGATGCTACTTTAGGATTGCAATGCAGGCAGGGGGTCAGTTGAAGAAGACCGTGAGGAGACGCAAAGGTGGTCAAGGCAAAGGAGGTGGTTGCAGGTCGCAGAGATGTCGACACTACAGGTGGAACTAGGGTTCCTGTGGTTGAAGATGACGTACGAAGAAGATGAAGGCGGAGGCGGCAATTGGTCCAGGTTCAATATTGCTCAAACAGTCTGGAGATGAGGCAGCTCATACGGTCTTGAGGGACCATTAGGAGGGGAACGATAGGGCAGACCGTTTTCCCAAATGAACGGGGGCCGTAGATCCAATATGTGATGGTGTGGAGAGATAGAAGCCCAAACGGTCTTGAATGACAGTGATCCAAACGGTTTTGAGGTGAGGTTGCCCATACAGTCTAGAGACCGTATGGATGAAAGCGTATGGGTGAGACCGCATGGTCAAGACCGTATGGACAAGACTGTATGGTCAAGACCGTATGATCAAGACCAAGGATGAGTGAGGATAGATCAAGGGCAGATAAAGGTGGGTCCCACTCATTTGGGTTTGATGTGGATGATGGTTGATTGAGATGAAGATCAAATGGTGGTGATTCTTAGGGTTGCAAGGAGGTGGGTTCCAACAGATTGTTTTACTTCATCAAGACCTACATAAAATCAACAAAAACTCAGTTAAAAACCTTGATAATTGAACCCATTAGGAAATTTTTCACATTTTGATATTTAGTAACTGAAATTGGATGTATTGAATCAAAATGAGCCCAAGAAGGTGACTAAAAATCATGATGAATATTCATTCATCAATTATGAAGTCATTTTAGCATGACCGAGTGGTTTTCTTACTATATGTTCTTTGGCTCACATGGGTTGGAGAGATGCTATTGGATAAAAGAACAAATTTTTTGAAGCTATCGAACTATATAATATATTCTAATGAAGTATGTGGTTATTGGGGCTTAGCCTTCATTTCATGTATCAACCTGAGTTAAATGGATTTATTTTGGTTAAAACTCATCTGAACTTTTATTTGTATAGTATTAGTCAGTCATACACTACAACATTACTCGTACTTCTAGTACTTTAATCGAACATTGTACTAAAAACCTCAAATAGCTACAACTTTAGGTAACAAAACTCAATTCAGATATCTTGTTTTATTTCTTTCTCTGTGGGTCCCAGTACCTTAATTTTACTTTCTCGAATATCCATCATAAATAATATCTACACCCAGGAATTATTATAATTGCAACATCCTTATTAAATAAGATAGAAAATGTGTATTAATAGTATTTCTTTTGGGAAACCATGGAATGGTTAAAAAATAAGAAAGAAAAAAAACAACCCAATCATCCAATCAAGGTCTTGTTTTTTACCACCATATATATCCATCCATACGCATACAACCATATACACCAAATTAAATTGCAATTTCTAATTCATATCAAAACCAAAAATCATACGAGTATTAAAATTCATAAATTACCTTTCATAAAAGATTGAAATAAAGTCCAAGAAATACTAGATATCTTGTCTAAGAAGTGATATCCTTCTCCCACATATAAGAGATAACCATCACCAAATTGCAAAATAAGAAGTGCTCCTAAAGAAAGGCATACATCATCATACAATTTAAGAAATATCTCAAACAACATCTTACACCTTTAATCATAACTTCATGTAATTTAAAAGCTAAGATCAATGGATATTAACAACGACAGTCAAAAGGGGTCTTCAAAAGAAAACAAACATAAATTCGAATAACTATTGAATCAAGGGAACCAAACAACAAAAGACTTCAACCCAATAAAAAACCCTGGCTAGAAGCAACACCCATCTAGCCTTAATAGGAACTCCAATGTCACAAGAAGAGACATCATCCTTATCCCAGTACAAGAGCCAACCACCAACATGTTGTAGAACAAGAAGGCCTCCTAAAGAAAGGACTCCATCATATGATTTAAACAATAGATCAAATCACATCATACACCCTAAACCATAACTTTAAGATAATTACAGGGCTAAGAACAAGGGGATAGTGGAAATAATAGGAATCAAGTAGCTTCAAGATGAACTAAATAGAAATTCCAATAACCACGTAATCAAGGAAACCTAACACCAAAAGATCAAAACCAATCAAAAACCCTAGCTAGAAACAACACCCAACTAGGTTTATTCCCATTTCACATAATAGCACACCCATTAAAAAAAGTAGTTATCATTTGTTAAAGAGTGAATCTCCATCCATATAACCCAAGAAGAATGTGAAGCTGAGCCAAAAAAGTAAGCTAATATATCATAATGCATCAAATATTTCCAACCAGTTTTTAAGGCACACTAAGAAAATCTAGATGAAAAGTTTGAACTAACCAATATTAATAGGCAATTGTATTTATTCTATCATTATCACATAGAATATATGTTAGAACAATTAGGTAAAATACTCTAAAATTAATATCTAGCATCAAAATAAATAAGAGAAACATATTATTACTCACAATCAAGAAAATCAAACAAGAACAAACTAAGGTTGAAGAACAAGAACAAAATAGATACATAGTAAATATCTTTTAGTCAAGCATATCACAATCTGGGAAGTCGCTTCAGCGAGGAGCACATAAGTATGTAACTATCAGTCTCAAAACTCAGACTCAAGCACACTTGTTCATATATATTTTCATTTATATCAAAATATAAGTTTAGTTACATCAAAATACAACTCTTAGCACTCAGATGCAGTCTTAATGGAAATAGTCACCTGCTTGGAGAAAACGTTGAGCATAATGTCCCCTATATATAAGGAAGTCCTCCCCAATCTTAAACCCTTTGTATTTCAGAGACACACCCCATCGAACGTATCACATATATTCCACATCCGTTCGACTTCATAATAAATCACCCAACCATCCAATGTCGCATTGCATACATCACATATTGCTCTTTTTATAACATCACTTTGTACTATAAAATACAACATGTTATATGGTAGCACACTAGATGTTATTGAACAGTACACAAATAGTACTCAAACAAATGATAAAGAAAAGTTCACATGTTGTAAATTAGTAGACAACATGATTTTCAAAATTTTGCTCAGTGAATGCAAATTGTGGAACAAGAGAAGCTCCCGAGTAAAGGCATCCATCATCACACAATTTAAGAAATAGCTCATATCACATCATACACTCTGAAACATAACTTCTTTCATCTCATTACAAAGCTAAGATCAATGGAACTGTAGCAATAACATTCAACAAGGAGCTGTAGAATAAACCAAGAAAAAATTTCCAACAACCATCCAGCCTAGTAACCAAACTACAAAAGGACAATCAAAATCCTTATCGGATGAGCATGCAATACAAACCAGGGCACAAAGATAGAAAGAGATGAGGAAGAAGACTACAAAGAAAGGGAAAGGGGACCCCAAGAAGAAAGAGCATCCTTGGGTGTACAAAATGAGCAGAGCCCAACAGTTGGAGGTGCATGAATCGGACGTCGTATGGGACATAATGATAGGGAAATGTGGCAGACAGTCAGATCTTTGTAACATGGACCTTGATGAAGACACTCACCAGGACGAAGCAGGGAAGAAGGCAAGGAATGTAGAGGTTACTCTTTTGAACATAGGGGCCGCTGCAACTCAAGTAGCGGAGGCTGGGTTCATCCAGCCCCACGAACAATAATAAAAATCATGAGTTGGAACTATCAGGGATTGGGCCACCCTGACACGGTGAATGCTCTTTGGTCTTGGTGCTGGAGGGAGTGCCCAAACATAGTGTTCCTTATGGAGACTATGATTTCTAGTACTAATTTGGAAATTGTCAAGAGAAAGTGTGGTTTTACACAAGGCATCTGCATAGCCAGCATGGGGAGAGCTGGGGGGATCGATTTTTGGTGGAAGGATGTGGATATCAATGTCTTTTCCTATTCTCAACATGATTGCAGCTGTGAAGTGTCTGAGGTGGGAGGAGGTGACATCTAGAGGGAGGTTGGTATTTACAGTTGGGCAGATCAACAACAAAAACATAAAACTTGGGAGTTGATGTGGGAGCTGAAAAATGGGTCATCTTTACCTACCTTGTTCTTTGGAGACTTCAATGAGATTCTGTCAAATTCTGAGAAGCAGGGGGCCCACCAAAACCACAAAGATACATACAAGACTTTCAGGATGTGATTGATGACTATGACCTTTTAGAGCTGGGATACAGCAGCAATCCTTTCACTTGGCAGAGAGGCCTGACACCTGAAACGTTCATCTAGGAATGGCTAGATAGAGCATTAGCATGCATGGGCTAGGCTTCCAGATTCTACCAGGCTAGGGTGGTTCACCTTGCCAAATATGAGTCTGACCATGTGCCAGTCATTATTCACACAGAGAAGAGGAATAGGGAGAAAAGACGAAGGCATAAATTTTTCTTTTTTGAACCTATGTGGCTGGATGACGAGAGTTGCGAGCAGATAGTCAAGGAAGCTTTGGGAGGAACGGTTGTCTGCTAATATAGAGACAAAACTTGAGATATGTGGTGGCAAACTGAAAACTTGGGCAAAAGAGAAATTTGGGAGGAGGAAGGAGAAAATCAAGGAGCTGGAAGGACAATTGGGTAAAGCTCAGTTGCTATCGCCTGATAGGGGAAATCTAGATAGATGATCACAGATTGCAGCAGAGCTTCAGCAATGGCACCGGAAGGATGAGGCATATTGGCACGCCAGATCCAGAGTCAATGAAATGAAAGTGGGAGACAGAAACACGGCTTATTTCCACCATAAAGCTTCCCAAAGGAGGAAAAGAAACAAGATTGAAGGTCTAAAGAATACTGAGGGGCAGTGGTTGACCAAAGAAGGAAATATTGAGAAGATCATCATAAGTTATTTTCACAATCTTTTTCAGACTTCAAATCCAACAGGTTGGGAGAGACAACACAGGGGATATCAGAAAAAATTAGTCAGGAGGAAAGGGTTTATTTGGAGAGAGATATTTCCATAGAAGAGATACATAAGGCCCTGAAAAGCATGCACCAAAATAAAGCACCTGGCCCAAATGGTATGCAGGCTCTCTTCTTTCAAAACTTCTGGCATATTGTGGGCGAGGATGTGGCTAACTACATAAGGGGGTGGTGGAAAGAAGACCGCAGTATTGCAGATATTAATTCTACCTTGGTGGTGATGATTCCTAAAGTATAAAAACCAACTGAAATTGGTGAGTTCAGACCTATCAGTCTTGTTGCAATGTGATCTACAAAATAGCATCTAAAGTGGTGGTGAATAGATTGAGGCCCCTTATGGAAAAAATTGTGACAGAACAACAGAGTGCTTTCATTCCTGGTAGGCTCATCACTGACAATGCTCTCATCGCCTATGAACTTTTTCACACTATGAAGGGCAGTAAAGGGAGGAAAAAGGGGCATATTGCACTGAAGTTGGATATGTCTAAGGCATATGATAGGGTCAAATGGAGATTTTTTGATTACATTCAGGAGAAGTTGGGGTTTGGAGATAGGTGGAGGAGGAAAACTATGGATTACATGTCAACTGTATCTCATTCCTTTACCATCAACGGGGAATGTACGAGGTTGACTCAACCGGCTCAAGGACTACGATAGGGAGACCCTCTTTCACCATATCTTTTTATTTTATGTGTTGAAGCTTTCTCTACTTCCCTTCTCCTAGCATCTCAACAAAATATTATTCACGACATCCGGGCTAGCCGTCAAGGCCCCCGCATTTCTCACATATTCTATGCAGATGACTCGATTCTTTTTGCGAGGGCTACTAAGGAAGAGTGTCTGAAGTAGCTGCAATTATCAGCCAATACGAACGGACATCCCGACAGAAAGTTAACTTATCCAAGACTGAGGTTGCTTTCAGCAATGGAGTCAGCAGGGAAAGGAAGGAGGAGTTGGTTAGTTTGTTATAGGTCAAGGAGGTGGACAGGCATGGCAAGTACTTGGGGCTCCCCACATTAGTAGGTAAGTCCAAGAAGCAAGTATTTTCCTACATACAAGATAGAATCTGGAAAAAGCTTCAAGGTTGGAAAGAAAAATTATTATTCAGGGCGGGAAAGGAGGTCCTCATCAAAGCGGTTGCCCAGTCTATACCATCCTATATCATGAGTATTTTTCAGCTGATGTCCTATTTGTTAGATGTAATCAACATCACTATATCTAGGTTTTGGTGGGGTGCCAAAGGAACTGAACGGAAGATTGCATGGGTCGGTTGGGAAAACATGTGTAAATCAAAGAACCAAGGAGGAATGGGTTTTCGTAACATTCACATCTTTAATCAAGCTCTACTAGCTAAACAAGTGTGACGCTTATTCCACATGCAGGACACTTTGGTACATAGAGTTCTCAAAGCCACATACTTCCCTACAAACACTGTGATGAAGGCGAGAAGAGGACACAATCTGAGTTTCACTTGGCGAAGTATTTGAAACTCAAAAAGCATTATTCTAGAGGGGATGCAGTGGAGAGTTGGCGATGGGACAAGCATTGACATTTGGACTGATACTTGGATCCCGAGCATGCAGGGAAGTCTGGAGTCCGTGTGGGGCGTCTCATGCCCGACATTTCGCCATGTACATGAACTCATTGATGCCGAAAGAAGGACCTGGGACACGGAATGCATTCGTAATCTCTTCACGTACGGCAGACACTGCGAGCAAGGTTCTCTCCATACCATTGGGATTAACCAGGCAAGACGATTTGATCTTCTGGACACACAGCAAGTGCGGTGAGTATAAGTCTGGTTACTGGATGGCATCCCGGGCATTGCACGACATAGTGCACAGTGCACGAAGCGTCTGGAGCGGGAAATGCAGCTTGGAAAGCCATTTGGAGAGGAGGCCTCATTCCGAAAGCAGCACATTTCTTGTGGCGCTGTGCAACGGGGGCTGTGGCCACGGTCGGTCGCCTATTCGATCGCCATTGTCACCCAACAGGGATCTGTGGCATCTGCGCAAGGGAGGAGGACGTCAGGCATATGCTCTTCAGGTGTGCACAAGCCTGGGAGCTTTGGCGGGAGTGTTCCTTGGAGTTGCAGACCCGTGTCAGACAGGTGGCGAGCAAGGAGGTGAAAGAAGCTATCATGGAGCTGGCCGGTGTGGCCGGACAGGAAGGAGGTGGACGAAGGAATCGCAGCATCGCTATGGGCAATATGGACGAGACGGAATGACATTACTTTTGGCAACAAGGTGCGACCTCCATCTCTGGTTCAACAAGCATTGCTGGAGTTAATCCGAGGCTACAGCGAGGCGAACAGCAGAGACGTTAGCAGGCCTACCGCTGCACCAAGATCAAGCTGGCAGCCTCCAGGTCAGTCGAATCTGTGAGTAGTCTGTTTCTCTGATGGGTACTAATATGGAAGGTTTTGAAACCCCCTTTACGCCTGTGACGCCATCAACTAATAACAATCAAATCGTCACTGTTTCTACTGTTTCTCAAATACCTATCCCTGATGTTACGAAAATTGAACAATTTAATGGACAACAGTATAGGCGTTGGCAAGAAAAAATTATTACTGCTTTAGAAGTTTCAAATGTTTCGTTTGCTTTAACAGAACCCAAACCTGAAAATGATTCTGTTGATTGGGAAAAAGCAAATCGTATTTGTCGACATGTTATTTTAAGTACATTATCTAATCAACTGTTTGATGCCTACTTTCCAATTAAAACTGCATCTGAAATTTAGGAAAGTCTTAATAAGAAATATATTCTAGAAGAGGCTTCTACCCAAAAAATTACTGTTGCGAATTTTCTAAATTTTCATATGACTGAAGATAAAGATATAACAACTCAAATTCATGAATTTCAGATTTTACTTGATGATTTGAAAAATGAAAAATTTGATCTTCCTGAGTCTTTCGTTGTGGGTTCTTTAATTGAAAAATTGCCTTGTTCTTGGAAACATTACAAGAACAATTTGAAGCACAAAAGAAAGACAATGTCACTGAATGATGTAATAATACATATCCGAGTTGAAGATCAAAATCGTTCTAGAGAAAAATCTGAACTAAATAAGGAGTTGTCATGTACTGCTAACTTTGTTAATAATGAAGTTAAAGAAAATAAAGTTACTTCTGATCAGTCTAAAAATAAGTGGAAAAATAAGAAAGGGAAAGGAAATAAGAATAAATATAAAGGAAACAAAGATATTAATAAAAAGAATGTTTTTTGCTATGTTTGTGGCAAACCTGGTCATACTTCTCCTAAATGCAGGCATAGGAAGAAGCAAGCAGTGGATTCGAAGGAACCTTCAACCAACCTTGTTACTGAGGACGTTTTTGTGGCATTTGTCAGCATTGTCAGCATGGGATCATTCCACCAGAATGATTGGATCATTGACTCGGGGGCTAGTCGCCACATCAGTGGCAACAGAGATGCCTTTGTGACCTACACTGAAGTAGGACAGGAGGAACATCGGGTTGTCATGGGCAACTCAACTGCTTCTCCAGTGACCGGAAAGGGCAATGTCATGATCAAAATGACTTCTGGAAAAATTCTGCTGATCAAAGATGTGCTGTTTGTCCCAGATATCCGTGTTAATTTAATTTCTGTTTCTCAACTTGTTAAGTTTGGGGTGAAAGTGTCCTTTGAATCAAACAAGGTCATTCTCACCAAGTCTGGGGACTACCTAGGCATGGGTTACTGCTCCAATGGGCTCTTTCTGCTGAATGTACCAAACTCTTCTGCTAATGAAATAAGTCCTTCTGCTTATATCGTTGATTCTTTTGATATATGGCATAATAGATTAGGACATGTTAATTTTAAATACTTACAACACATGAAATCTTTAGGTTTACTAAAGGATATTAATGGTGTTGTTAATTTAAATAATAAATGTCAAATATGTGCTGAAACTAAATCTACCAAGAAACCGTGTCCTCAAATTTCACATAGAAATTCTGAATTGCTAGATTTAATTCACACTGATCTTGGAGATTTAAAAGGAAATCTATCTAGAGGTGGGAAACGTTTCTACATTATTTTTGTAGATGATTTCTCACGATATACAAAATTATATTTACTACATTCAAAGGATGAAGCCTTTGGAATGTTTGTTAATTATAAAACAGAAGTAGAGAATCAACTCGATAAGAAAATAAAACGTCTTCGATCAGATAGGGGTGGTGAATATGATTGTTCTCCTTTTAATGAATTTTGTGTGAACCATGGTATTATACATGAATACACACCTCCATATTCGCCTCAATCTAATGGTATTGCTGAACGTAAAAATAGAACTCTAAAGGAGATGATGAATTCTATTTTAATCAATTCAGGAGCACCAAACAACTTGTGGGGGGAAGCAATTTTGTCATCTTGTTTTCTTCAAAATCGCATTCCTAGTAGGAGGACAAATAAGACACCATATGAATTATGGAAAGGATATCCTCCTAATTTGAAATATCTCAAAGTGCGGGGGTGTCTAGCTAAAGTCTTATTAACTGAGCCTAAGAAACGAAAATTGGGATCTAGAACCTTAGATAGTGTTTTTATAGGTTATGCTCAGAATAGTGCTGCATATAGATTCCTGGTTATTAGAAGT
Organism: Alisma plantago-aquatica; assembly: GCA_963693085.1. Lineage (NCBI taxonomy): Eukaryota > Viridiplantae > Streptophyta > Magnoliopsida > Alismatales > Alismataceae > Alisma > Alisma plantago-aquatica. The sequence goes on from OY856412.1 coordinate 125,543,727, forward strand.
GGCAACAATGTTGTAGAACCTAATACAATTGTTGAATCTAAAAATGTTGAATTTTTTGAGCATATTTTTCCTATGAAAACTCCTTTACAAAACTTAGCTAATCCTTCAAATGAAATTTTCGAGAATATCCCAAGTACATCCAATTCTAATAATGTTCTAGAACCGGATGATATAGAACCTAGGAGATCCACTAGGATGAGGAAGGAAAAGAATCTTGGTGATGATTTCTATTCCTTTATAGTGGATAATGATCCTCAATCTTACAATGAAGCTATTAATTCAACTGATTCCTCTTTATGGAAGGAAGCAATTAATAGTGAGATTGAATCTATATTATCTAATCATACATGGGAACTAGTGGATCTTCCACCAGGTATTAAACCCATAGGATGTAAATGGATATTTAAAAGAAAATTGAAAACAGATGGGACTGTAGATAAATACAAAGCTCGTTTGGTTGCCAAGGGATATAAACAACAAAAGGACATTGACTATTTTGATACCTTTGCTCCCGTTACTAGAATCTCTTCAATCAGGATTTTAATTGCTTTAGCATCTATTAAGAAATTAATCGTACACCAAATGGATGTTAAAACTGCTTTCTTGAATGGAGATTTAGATGAGGAAATTTATATGGATCAACCTGAAGGGTATGTAGTTTCGGGAAAAGAACATATGGTATGCAGACTAATCAAATCTCTCTATGGTTTGAAACAAGCACCTAAACAGTGGCATGAGAAATTTGATAAGGTTGTTGTATCATATGGATTCCATATAAATGAAGGAGACAAATGTATATATTCTAAAGTCGATAACCAAGGTTGTGTTATAATATGTCTCTATGTAGATGATATGCTTATTTTTGGCACTAATATTGATGTTATAAATAGTACAAAAAGCTTCTTGGCTTCTAACTTTGACATGAAAGATATGGGAGAAGCAGATGTAATTTTAGGAATTAAACTTCTTAAATATGATAATTGCATCATGCTATCCCAAGAACACTATGTTGAGAAAATTCTCAATAAGTTTTCAATGTTTGATTGTAAGCCGGTCAGTACACCTTTTAATTCTAATTGCAATCTCAAGAAAAATAATGGTAATAGTGTTCAACAAGTCAAGTATGCACAAGTTATTGGATGCCTGATGTACTTAATGAATTGTACTCGTCCAGATCTAGCATATGCAGTGGGGAGATTAAGTAGATATACTCAAAATCCTAATAAGGATCATTGGGATGCTCTATATAGGGTTTTAAGATACCTTAAAGGCACAATTAATCATGGATTGATTTTTTGTGGATCTCCAACTGTGCTAGAAGGATTTTGTGATGCCAATTGGATTTCGGATTCAGATGAATTGAAATCTACAAGTGGTTACATCTTCACTATGGGTGGAGGTGCTGTGTCTTGGAAATCTTCCAAGCAAACATGTATTGCTCGTTCCACTATGGAATCTGAGTTTATTGCCTTAGAAAAGGCTGGAACTGAAGCCGAATGGCTGAGACATGTTCTAATGGATCTTCCCATTTGGGAGAAACCTTCTCCACCAGTGTTTATACACTGTGATAATCAAGCTGCCATAGCAAGAGCTAAAAACAAAGTTTACAATGGGAAGAGTAGGCATATTCGCCTACGTCACAATATTGTGAGGCAGCTTGTATGTGATAGCATAATCTCATTGGATTATGTTAAGTCAGAATTAAACTTGGCCGATCCTCTGACAAAGCCATTAAGTCAACGACTAGTGAGCGATACATCGAGGAGAATGGGATTATGCCCATACCAGAAGTCAAAGTGATGGACACCCAACCTTCATGAACGGTGATCCCGAGAAGAGGGTTCAATGGGAAAAACTAAGTCACTAGAGGACTCAACGTGTTGTAATAAATGTATCTCGTTCTTATGATGTAAACAACAATTTACAGTGATTCAGTTGAATATAATTCTTAATGGATTTCATAGTCATTAATGGTGGTGTATATACTGCAATATATGCTTGATGAAAGTCCAACTATATGAATGTGGAGTGGGGCCGCTCCTGTTGAGATTTGGGCAGATCTCTAGAGCATTCATGAATTTCTCAGTAGGCGCATGGCCTAAAGGCGCCAATCCGTAAGAAAGGTAATTGATTTTATGAATGTCATGTGAGTAATGTACCACTAATCAGATAAAGGAGGAATTGGTTCAAGAACATAGTTCCACCAATCTTCTACAGATTACGTACATCTACTCTATGCTTTAGTTCAAAGAACTCAGTTCTACCAAAGCTTATGCATGTCATTTGTTTAAGTTCTTCCAGTGGTCAACTCGGTTTTTATATTGTTTGTTTTGAAATAGTGGGGGATTGTTATACTTTGTTGTTGTATTTCAAACCAAAAGACAAATGTTTAGTCCCATATTGCTTGTGGCTGATACTTCCCTCCTCCTTATATATGGACCCTTGTCCATAGTACAATTGAGGAATGAAAGTGGATAGGCCCTACGCACGCGCATGGTGGGCTTTGCCAATGGGGTTTGGGCCGGCCCGGTCCGGAAACCCTTTAATCGGGCACGTCGGCGCACGTCGCATCCCGCGCGCAGGGGGGGGTGCAAATCCGGCCTCCCGGAGCCCCTTGTGCGGGCGCGGCCCCGGCTTGGTTTTGCTCCTCGGTTCAATGAACCAAATAGAGACATTTACGCATCTATTCGACGCACCTCTTCGTTTGGACGCTTCCAAACGGCGTCCCGGTTTGCAACCGCATCACAACTTTTCGCTCGTCTTTCTTTTGCTATTTATGTTTTATCTCTCGCTGTCGTTCGAGATAGTTGCACAATATCGATCGCTCCCTTTCTTCTTCTTCGCCTGTTCTCTGTCCACTGGAAGAACGATCAGTCGCCTTTCGCTCGTCGCCGTGACTGCGTGTGCGCGCTTCACGTCGGCAAACGCTGTTGGATCCTGGGAGAGTAGCCGCACGCAGGAGACTATCGCACAGGCGCTCGCCGTCGGGTACTGCGGAAATACTCTTAAGGACAGTGCTCTCTGCACGCCTCAGCGTATCTCTGGTAACATCTTTATTGTTTACGGCTTACATCGCGGATTGTACCCCATTACGAATTACAATCTTAAGAGTAGTCTGTTTCTCTGATGGGTACAAATATGGAAGGTTTTGAAACCCCCTTTACGCCTGTGACGCCATCAACTAATAACAATCAAATCGTCACTGTTTCTACTGTTTCTCAAATACCTATCCCTGATGTTACGAAAATTGAACAATTTAATGGACAACAATATAGGCGTTGGCAAGAAAAAATTATTACTGCTTTAGAAGTTTCAAATGTTTCGTTTGCTTTAACAGAACCCAAACCTGAAAATGATTCTGTTGATTGGGAAAAAGCAAATCGTATTTGTCGACATGTTATTTTAAGTACATTATCTAATCAACTGTTTGATGCCTACTTTCCAATTAAAACTGCATCTGAAATTTGGGAAAGTCTTAATAAGAAATATATTCTAGAAGAGGCTTCTACCCAAAAATTTACTGTTGCGAATTTTCTAAATTTTCATATGACTGAAGATAAAGATATAACAACTCAAATTCATGAATTTCAGATTTTACTTGATGATTTGAAAAATGAAAAAATTGATCTTCCTGAGTCTTTCGTTGTGGGTTCTTTAATTGAAAAATTGCCTTGTTCTTGGAAACATTACAAGAACAATTTGAAGCACAAAAGAAAGACAATGTCACTGGATGATGTAATAATACATATCCGAGTTGAAGATCAAAATCGTTCTAGAGAAAAATCTGAACTAAATAAGGAGTTGTCATGTACTGCTAACTTTGTTAATAATGAAGTTAAAGAAAATAAAGTTACTTCTGATCAGTCTAAAAATAAGTGGAAAAATAAGAAAGGGAAAGGAAATAAGAATAAATATAAAGGAAACAAAGATATTAATAAAAAGAATGTTTTTTGCTATGTTTGTGGCAAACCTGGTCATACTTCTCCTAAATGCAGGCATAGGAAGAAGCAAGCAGTGGATTCGAAGGAACCTTCAACCAACCTTGTTACTGAGGACGTTTTTGTGGCATTTGTCAGCATTGTCAGCATGGGATCATTCCACCAGAATGATTGGATCATTGACTCGGGGCTAGTCGCCACATCAGTGGCAACAGAGATGCCTTTGTGACCTACGCTGAAGTAGGACAGGAGGAACATCGGGTTGTCATGGGCAACTCAACTGCTTCTCCAGTGACCGGAAAGGGCAATGTCATGATCAAAATGACTTCTGGAAAAATTCTGCTGATCAAAGATGTGTTGTTTGTCCCAGATATCCGTGTTAATTTAATTTCTGTTTCTCAACTTGTTAAGTTTGGGGTGAAAGTGTCCTTTGAATCAAACAAGGTCATTCTCACCAAGTCTGGGGACTACCTAGGCATGGGTTACTGCTCCAATGGGCTCTTTCTGCTGAATGTACCAAACTCTTCTGCTAATGAAATAAGTCCTTCTGCTTATATCGTTGATTCTTTTGATATATGGCATAATAGATTAGGACATGTTAATTTTAAATACTTACAACACATGAAATCTTTAGGTTTACTAAAGGATATTAATGGTGTTGTTAATTTAAATAATAAATGTCAAATATGTGCTGAAACTAAATCTACCAAGAAACCGTGTCCTCAAATTTCACATAGAAATTCTGAATTGCTAGATTTAATTCACACTGATCTTGGAGATTTAAAAGGAAATCTATCTAGAGGTGGGAAACGTTTTTTACATTATTTTTGTAGATGATTTCTCACGATATACAAAATTATATTTACTACATTCAAAGGATGAAGCCTTTGGAATGTTTGTTAATTATAAAACAGAAGTAGAGAATCAACTCAATAAGAAAATAAAACGTCTTCGATCAGATAGGGGTGGTGAATATGATTGTTCTCCTTTTAATGAATTTTGTGTGAACCATGGTATTATACATGAATACACACCTCCATATTCGCCTCAATCTAATGGTATTGCTGAACGTAAAAATAGAACTCTAAAGGAGATGATGAATTCTATTTTAATCAATTCAGGAGCACCAAACAACTTGTGGGGGGAAGCAATTTTGTCATCTTGTTTTCTTCAAAATCGCATTCCTAGTAGGAGGACAAATAAGACACCATATGAATTATGGAAAGGATATCCTCCTAATTTGAAATATCTCAAAGTGCGGGGGTGTCTAGCTAAAGTCTTATTAACTGAGCCTAAGAAACGAAAATTGGGATCTAGAACCTTAGATAGTGTTTTTATAGGTTATGCTCAGAATAGTGCTGCATATAGATTCCTGGTTATTAGAAGTGGCAACAATGTTGTAGAACCTAATACAATTGTTGAATCTAAAAATGTTGAATTTTTTGAGCATATTTTTCCTATGAAAACTCCTTTACAAAACTTAGCTAATCCTTCAAATGAAATTTTCGAGAATATCCCAAGTACATCCAATTCTAATAATGTTCTAGAACCGGATGATATAGAACCTAGGAGATCCACTAGGATGAGGAAGGAAAAGAATCTTGGTGATGATTTCTATTCCTTTATAGTGGATAATGATCCTCAATCTTACAATGAAGCTATTAATTCAACTGATTCCTCTTTATGGAAGGAAGCAATTAATAGTGAGATTGAATCTATATTATCTAATCATACATGGGAACTAGTGGATCTTCCACCAGGTATTAAACCCATAGGATGTAAATGGATATTTAAAAGAAAATTGAAAACAGATGGGACTGTAGATAAATACAAAGCTCGTTTGGTTGCCAAGGGATATAAACAACAAAAGGACATTGACTATTTTGATACCTTTGCTCCCGTTACTAGAATCTCTTCAATCAGGATTTTAATTGCTTTAGCATCTATTAAGAAATTAATCGTACACCAAATGGATGTTAAAACTGCTTTCTTGAATGGAGATTTAGATGAGGAAATTTATATGGATCAACCTGAAGGGTATGTAGTTTCGGGAAAAGAACATATGGTATGCAGACTAATCAAATCTCTCTATGGTTTGAAACAAGCACCTAAACAGTGGCATGAGAAATTTGATAAGGTTGTTGTATCATATGGATTCCATATAAATGAAGGAGACAAATGTATATATTCTAAAGTCGATAACCAAGGTTGTGTTATAATATGTCTCTATGTAGATGATATGCTTATTTTTGGCACTAATATTGATGTTATAAATAGTACAAAAAGCTTCTTGGCTTCTAACTTTGACATGAAAGATATGGGAGAAGCAGATGTAATTTTAGGAATTAAACTTCTTAAATATGATAATTGCATCATGCTATCCCAAGAACACTATGTTGAGAAAATTCTCAATAAGTTTTCAATGTTTGATTGTAAGCCGGTCAGTACACCTTTTAATTCTAATTGCAATCTCAAGAAAAATAATGGTAATAGTGTTCAACAAGTCAAGTATGCACAAGTTATTGGATGCCTGATGTACTTAATGAATTGTACTCGTCCAGATCTAGCATATGCAGTGGGGAGATTAAGTAGATATACTCAAAATCCTAATAAGGATCATTGGGATGCTCTATATAGGGTTTTAAGATACCTTAAAGGCACAATTAATCATGGATTGATTTTTTGTGGATCTCCAACTGTGCTAGAAGGATTTTGTGATGCCAATTGGATTTCGGATTCAGATGAATTGAAATCTACAAGTGGTTACATCTTCACTATGGGTGGAGGTGCTGTGTCTTGGAAATCTTCCAAGCAAACATGTATTGCTCGTTCCACTATGGAATCTGAGTTTATTGCCTTAGAAAAGGCTGGAACTGAAGCCGAATGGCTGAGACATGTTCTAATGGATCTTCCCATTTGGGAGAAACCTTCTCCACCAGTGTTTATACACTGTGATAATCAAGCTGCCATAGCAAGAGCTAAAAACAAAGTTTACAATGGGAAGAGTAGGCATATTCGCCTACGTCACAATATTGTGAGGCAGCTTGTATGTGATAGCATAATCTCATTGGATTATGTTAAGTCAGAATTAAACTTGGCCGATCCTCTGACAAAGCCATTAAGTCAACGACTAGTGAGCGATACATCGAGGAGAATGGGATTATGCCCATACCAGAAGTCAAAGTGATGGACACCCAACCTTCATGAACGGTGATCCCGAGAAGAGGGTTCAATGGGAAAAACTAAGTCACTAGAGGACTCAACGTGTTGTAATAAATGTATCTCGTTCTTATGATGTAAACAACAATTTACAGTGATTCAGTTGAATATAATTCTTAATGGATTTCATAGTCATTAATGGTGGTGTATATACTGCAATATATGCTTGATGAAAGTCCAACTATATGAATGTGGAGTGGGGCCGCTCCTGTTGAGATTTGGGCAGATCTCTAGAGCATTCATGAATTTCTCAGTAGGCGCATGGCCTAAAGGCGCCAATCCGTAAGAAAGGTAATTGATTTTATGAATGTCATGTGAGTAATGTACCACTAATCAGATAAAGGAGGAATTGGTTCAAGAACATAGTTCCACCAATCTTCTACAGATTACGTACATCTACTCTATGCTTTAGTTCAAAGAACTCAGTTCTACCAAAGCTTATGCATGTCATTTGTTTAAGTTCTTCCAGTGGTCAACTCGGTTTTTATATTGTTTGTTTTGAAATAGTGGGGGATTGTTATACTTTGTTGTTGTATTTCAAACCAAAAGACAAATGTTTAGTCCCATATTGCTTGTGGCTGATACTTCCCTCCTCCTTATATATGGACCCTTGTCCATAGTACAATTGAGGAATGAAAGTGGATAGGCCCTACGCACGCGCATGGTGGGCTTTGCCAATGGGGTTTGGGCCGGCCCGGTCCGGAAACCCTTTAATCGGGCGCGTCGGCGCACGTCGCATCCCGCGCGCAGGGGGGGGTGCAAATCCGGCCTCCCGGAGCCCCTTGTGCGGGCGCGGCCCCGGCTTGGTTTTGCTCCTCGGTTCAATGAACCAAATAGAGACATTTACGCATCTATTCGACGCACCTCTTCGTTTGGACGCTTCCAAACGGCGTCCCGGTTTGCAACCGCATCACAACTTTTCGCTCGTCTTTCTTTTGCTATTTATGTTTTATCTCTCGCTGTCGTTCGAGATAGTTGCACAATATCGATCGCTCCCTTTCTTCTTCTTCGCCTGTTCTCTGTCCACTGGAAGAACGATCAGTCGCCTTTCGCTCGTCGCCGTGACTGCGTGTGCGCGCTTCACGTCGGCAAACGCTGTTGGATCCTGGGAGAGTAGCCGCACGCAGGAGACTATCGCACAGGCGCTCGCCGTCGGGTACTGCGGAAATACTCTTAAGGACAGTGCTCTCTGCACGCCTCAGCGTATCTCTGGTAACATCTTTATTGTTTACGGCTTACATCGCGGATTGTACCCCATTACGAATTACAATCTTAAGAGTAGTCTGTTTCTCTGATGGGTACAAATATGGAAGGTTTTGAAACCCCCTTTACGCCTGTGACGCCATCAACTAATAACAATCAAATCGTCACTGTTTCTACTGTTTCTCAAATACCTATCCCTGATGTTACGAAAATTGAACAATTTAATGGACAACAATATAGGCGTTGGCAAGAAAAAATTATTACTGCTTTAGAAGTTTCAAATGTTTCGTTTGCTTTAACAGAACCCAAACCTGAAAATGATTCTGTTGATTGGGAAAAAGCAAATCGTATTTGTCGACATGTTATTTTAAGTACATTATCTAATCAACTGTTTGATGCCTACTTTCCAATTAAAACTGCATCTGAAATTTGGGAAAGTCTTAATAAGAAATATATTCTAGAAGAGGCTTCTACCCAAAAATTTACTGTTGCGAATTTTCTAAATTTTCATATGACTGAAGATAAAGATATAACAACTCAAATTCATGAATTTCAGATTTTACTTGATGATTTGAAAAATGAAAAAATTGATCTTCCTGAGTCTTTCGTTGTGGGTTCTTTAATTGAAAAATTGCCTTGTTCTTGGAAACATTACAAGAACAATTTGAAGCACAAAAGAAAGACAATGTCACTGGATGATGTAATAATACATATCCGAGTTGAAGATCAAAATCGTTCTAGAGAAAAATCTGAACTAAATAAGGAGTTGTCATGTACTGCTAACTTTGTTAATAATGAAGTTAAAGAAAATAAAGTTACTTCTGATCAGTCTAAAAATAAGTGGAAAAATAAGAAAGGGAAAGGAAATAAGAATAAATATAAAGGAAACAAAGATATTAATAAAAAGAATGTTTTTTGCTATGTTTGTGGCAAACCTGGTCATACTTCTCCTAAATGCAGGCATAGGAAGAAGCAAGCAGTGGATTCGAAGGAACCTTCAACCAACCTTGTTACTGAGGACGTTTTTGTGGCATTTGTCAGCATTGTCAGCATGGGATCATTCCACCAGAATGATTGGATCATTGACTCGGGGCTAGTCGCCACATCAGTGGCAACAGAGATGCCTTTGTGACCTACGCTGAAGTAGGACAGGAGGAACATCGGGTTGTCATGGGCAACTCAACTGCTTCTCCAGTGACCGGAAAGGGCAATGTCATGATCAAAATGACTTCTGGAAAAATTCTGCTGATCAAAGATGTGTTGTTTGTCCCAGATATCCGTGTTAATTTAATTTCTGTTTCTCAACTTGTTAAGTTTGGGGTGAAAGTGTCCTTTGAATCAAACAAGGTCATTCTCACCAAGTCTGGGGACTACCTAGGCATGGGTTACTGCTCCAATGGGCTCTTTCTGCTGAATGTACCAAACTCTTCTGCTAATGAAATAAGTCCTTCTGCTTATATCGTTGATTCTTTTGATATATGGCATAATAGATTAGGACATGTTAATTTTAAATACTTACAACACATGAAATCTTTAGGTTTACTAAAGGATATTAATGGTGTTGTTAATTTAAATAATAAATGTCAAATATGTGCTGAAACTAAATCTACCAAGAAACCGTGTCCTCAAATTTCACATAGAAATTCTGAATTGCTAGATTTAATTCACACTGATCTTGGAGATTTAAAAGGAAATCTATCTAGAGGTGGGAAACGTTTCTACATTATTTTTGTAGATGATTTCTCACGATATACAAAATTATATTTACTACATTCAAAGGATGAAGCCTTTGGAATGTTTGTTAATTATAAAACAGAAGTAGAGAATCAACTCAATAAGAAAATAAAACGTCTTCGATCAGATAGGGGTGGTGAATATGATTGTTCTCCTTTTAATGAATTTTGTGTGAACCATGGTATTATACATGAATACACACCTCCATATTCGCCTCAATCTAATGGTATTGCTGAACGTAAAAATAGAACTCTAAAGGAGATGATGAATTCTATTTTAATCAATTCAGGAGCACCAAACAACTTGTGGGGGGAAGCAATTTTGTCATCTTGTTTTCTTCAAAATCGCATTCCTAGTAGGAGGACAAATAAGACACCATATGAATTATGGAAAGGATATCCTCCTAATTTGAAATATCTCAAAGTGCGGGGGTGTCTAGCTAAAGTCTTATTAACTGAGCCTAAGAAACGAAAATTGGGATCTAGAACCTTAGATAGTGTTTTTATAGGTTATGCTCAGAATAGTGCTGCATATAGATTCCTGGTTATTAGAAGTGGCAACAATGTTGTAGAACCTAATACAATTGTTGAATCTAAAAATGTTGAATTTTTTGAGCATATTTTTCCTATGAAAACTCCTTTACAAAACTTAGCTAATCCTTCAAATGAAATTTTCGAGAATATCCCAAGTACATCCAATTCTAATAATGTTCTAGAACCGGATGATATAGAACCTAGGAGATCCACTAGGATGAGGAAGGAAAAGAATCTTGGTGATGATTTCTATTCCTTTATAGTGGATAATGATCCTCAATCTTACAATGAAGCTATTAATTCAACTGATTCCTCTTTATGGAAGGAAGCAATTAATAGTGAGATTGAATCTATATTATCTAATCATACATGGGAACTAGTGGATCTTCCACCAGGTATTAAACCCATAGGATGTAAATGGATATTTAAAAGAAAATTGAAAACAGATGGGACTGTAGATAAATACAAAGCTCGTTTGGTTGCCAAGGGATATAAACAACAAAAGGACATTGACTATTTTGATACCTTTGCTCCCGTTACTAGAATCTCTTCAATCAGGATTTTAATTGCTTTAGCATCTATTAAGAAATTAATCGTACACCAAATGGATGTTAAAACTGCTTTCTTGAATGGAGATTTAGATGAGGAAATTTATATGGATCAACCTGAAGGGTATGTAGTTTCGGGAAAAGAACATATGGTATGCAGACTAATCAAATCTCTCTATGGTTTGAAACAAGCACCTAAACAGTGGCATGAGAAATTTGATAAGGTTGTTGTATCATATGGATTCCATATAAATGAAGGAGACAAATGTATATATTCTAAAGTCGATAACCAAGGTTGTGTTATAATATGTCTCTATGTAGATGATATGCTTATTTTTGGCACTAATATTGATGTTATAAATAGTACAAAAAGCTTCTTGGCTTCTAACTTTGACATGAAAGATATGGGAGAAGCAGATGTAATTTTAGGAATTAAACTTCTTAAATATGATAATTGCATCATGCTATCCCAAGAACACTATGTTGAGAAAATTCTCAATAAGTTTTCAATGTTTGATTGTAAGCCGGTCAGTACACCTTTTAATTCTAATTGCAATCTCAAGAAAAATAATGGTAATAGTGTTCAACAAGTCAAGTATGCACAAGTTATTGGATGCCTGATGTACTTAATGAATTGTACTCGTCCAGATCTAGCATATGCAGTGGGGAGATTAAGTAGATATACTCAAAATCCTAATAAGGATCATTGGGATGCTCTATATAGGGTTTTAAGATACCTTAAAGGCACAATTAATCATGGATTGATTTTTTGTGGATCTCCAACTGTGCTAGAAGGATTTTGTGATGCCAATTGGATTTCGGATTCAGATGAATTGAAATCTACAAGTGGTTACATCTTCACTATGGGTGGAGGTGCTGTGTCTTGGAAATCTTCCAAGCAAACATGTATTGCTCGTTCCACTATGGAATCTGAGTTTATTGCCTTAGAAAAGGCTGGAACTGAAGCCGAATGGCTGAGACATGTTCTAATGGATCTTCCCATTTGGGAGAAACCTTCTCCACCAGTGTTTATACACTGTGATAATCAAGCTGCCATAGCAAGAGCTAAAAACAAAGTTTACAATGGGAAGAGTAGGCATATTCGCCTACGTCACAATATTGTGAGGCAGCTTGTATGTGATAGCATAATCTCATTGGATTATGTTAAGTCAGAATTAAACTTGGCCGATCCTCTGACAAAGCCATTAAGTCAACGACTAGTGAGCGATACATCGAGGAGAATGGGATTATGCCCATACCAGAAGTCAAAGTGATGGACACCCAACCTTCATGAACGGTGATCCCGGGAAGAGGGTTCAATGGGAAAAACTAAGTCACTAGAGGACTCAACGTGTTGTAATAAATGTATCTCGTTCTTATGATGTAAACAACAATTTACAGTGATTCAGTTGAATATAATTCTTAATGGATTTCATAGTCATTAATGGTGGTGTATATACTGCAATATATGCTTGATGAAAGTCCAACTATATGAATGTGGAGTGGGGCCGCTCCTGTTGAGATTTGGGCAGATCTCTAGAGCATTCATGAATTTCTCAGTAGGCGCATGGCCTAAAGGCGCCAATCCGTAAGAAAGGTAATTGATTTTATGAATGTCATGTGAGTAATGTACCACTAATCAGATAAAGGAGGAATTGGTTCAAGAACATAGTTCCACCAATCTTCTACAGATTACGTACATCTACTCTATGCTTTAGTTCAAAGAACTCAGTTCTACCAAAGCTTATGCATGTCATTTGTTTAAGTTCTTCCAGTGGTCAACTCGGTTTTTATATTGTTTGTTTTGAAATAGTGGGGGATTGTTATACTTTGTTGTTGTATTTCAAACCAAAAGACAAATGTTTAGTCCCATATTGCTTGTGGCTGATACTTCCCTCCTCCTTATATATGGACCCTTGTCCATAGTACAATTGAGGAATGAAAGTGGATAGGCCCTACGCACGCGCATGGTGGGCTTTGCCAATGGGGTTTGGGCCGGCCCGGTCCGGAAACCCTTTAATCGGGCGCGTCGGCGCACGTCGCATCCCGCGCACAGGGGGGGGTGCAAATCCGGCCTCCCGGAGCCCCTTGTGCGGGCGCGGCCCCGGCTTGGTTTTGCTCCTCGGTTCAATGAACCAAATAGAGACATTTACGCATCTATTCGACGCACCTCTTCGTTTGGACGCTTCCAAACGGCGTCCCGGTTTGCAACCGCATCACAACTTTTCGCTCGTCTTTCTTTTGCTATTTATGTTTTATCTCTCGCTGTCGTTCGAGATAGTTGCACAATATCGATCGCTCCCTTTCTTCTTCTTCGCCTGTTCTCTGTCCACTGGAAGAACGATCAGTCGCCTTTCGCTCGTCGCCGTGACTGCGTGTGCGCGCTTCACGTCGGCAAACGCTGTTGGATCCTGGGAGAGTAGCCGCACGCAGGAGACTATCGCACAGGCGCTCGCCGTCGGGTACTGCGGAAATACTCTTAAGGACAGTGCTCTCTGCACGCCTCAGCGTATCTCTGGTAACATCTTTATTGTTTACGGCTTACATCGCGGATTGTACCCCATTACGAATTACAATCTTAAGAGTAGTCTGTTTCTCTGATGGGTACTAATATGGAAGGTTTTGAAACCCCCTTTACGCCTGTGACGCCATCAACTAATAACAATCAAATCGTCACTGTTTCTACTGTTTCTCAAATACCTATCCCTGATGTTATGAAAATTGAACAATTTAATGGACAACAGTATAGGCGTTGGCAAGAAAAAATTATTACTGCTTTAGAAGTTTCAAATGTTTCGTTTGCTTTAACAGAACCCAAACCTGAAAATGATTCTGTTGATTGGGAAAAAGCAAATCGTATTTGTCGACATGTTATTTTAAGTACATTATCTAATCAACTGTTTGATGCCTACTTTCCAATTAAAACTGCATCTGAAATTTGGGAAAGTCTTAATAAGAAATATATTCTAGAAGAGGCTTCTACCCAAAAATTTACTGTTGCGAATTTTCTAAATTTTCATATGACTGAAGATAAAGATATAACAACTCAAATTCATGAATTTCAGATTTTACTTGATGATTTGAAAAATGAAAAAATTGATCTTCCTGAGTCTTTCGTTGTGGGTTCTTTAATTGAAAAATTGCCTTGTTCTTGGAAACATTACAAGAACAATTTGAAGCACAAAAGAAAGACAATGTCACTGGATGATGTAATAATACATATCCGAGTTGAAGATCAAAATCGTTCTAGAGAAAAATCTGAACTAAATAAGGAGTTGTCATGTACTGCTAACTTTGTTAATAATGAAGTTAAAGAAAATAAAGTTACTTCTGATCAGTCTAAAAATAAGTGGAAAAATAAGAAAGGGAAAGGAAATAAGAATAAATATAAAGGAAACAAAGATATTAATAAAAAGAATGTTTTTTGCTATGTTTGTGGCAAACCTGGTCATACTTCTCCTAAATGCAGGCATAGGAAGAAGCAAGCAGTGGATTCGAAGGAACCTTCAACCAACCTTGTTACTGAGGACGTTTTTGTGGCATTTGTCAGCATTGTCAGCATGGGATCATTCCACCAGAATGATTGGATCATTGACTCGGGGCTAGTCGCCACATCAATGGCAACAGAGATGCCTTTGTGACCTACGCTGAAGTAGGACAGGAGGAACATCGGGTTGTCATGGGCAACTCAACTGCTTCTCCAGTGACCGGAAAGGGCAATGTCATGATCAAAATGACTTCTGGAAAAATTCTGCTGATCAAAGATGTGCTGTTTGTCCCAGATATCCGTGTTAATTTAATTTCTGTTTCTCAACTTGTTAAGTTTGGGGTGAAAGTGTCCTTTGAATCAAACAAGGTCATTCTCACCAAGTCTGGGGACTACCTAGGCATGGGTTACTGCTCCAATGGGCTCTTTCTGCTGAATGTACCAAACTCTTCTGCTAATGAAATAAGTCCTTCTGCTTATATCGTTGATTCTTTTGATATATGGCATAATAGATTAGGACATGTTAATTTTAAATACTTACAACACATGAAATCTTTAGGTTTACTAAAGGATATTAATGGTGTTGTTAATTTAAATAATAAATGTCAAATATGTGCTGAAACTAAATCTACCAAGAAACCGTGTCCTCAAATTTCACATAGAAATTCTGAATTGCTAGATTTAATTCACACTGATCTTGGAGATTTAAAAGGAAATCTATCTAGAGGTGGGAAACGTTTCTACATTATTTTTGTAGATGATTTCTCACGATATACAAAATTATATTTACTACATTCAAAGGATGAAGCCTTTGGAATGTTTGTTAATTATAAAACAGAAGTAGAGAATCAACTCAATAAGAAAATAAAACGTCTTCGATCAGATAGGGGTGGTGAATATGATTGTTCTCCTTTTAATGAATTTTGTGTGAACCATGGTATTATACATGAATACACACCTCCATATTCGCCTCAATCTAATGGTATTGCTGAACGTAAAAATAGAACTCTAAAGGAGATGATGAATTCTATTTTAATCAATTCAGGAGCACCAAACAACTTGTGGGGGGAAGCAATTTTGTCATCTTGTTTTCTTCAAAATCGCATTCCTAGTAGGAGGACAAATAAGACACCATATGAATTATGGAAAGGATATCCTCCTAATTTGAAATATCTCAAAGTGCGGGGGTGTCTAGCTAAAGTCTTATTAACTGAGCCTAAGAAACGAAAATTGGGATCTAGAACCTTAGATAGTGTTTTTATAGGTTATGCTCAGAATAGTGCTGCATATAGATTCCTGGTTATTAGAAGTGGCAACAATGTTGTAGAACCTAATACAATTGTTGAATCTAAAAATGTTGAATTTTTTGAGCATATTTTTCCTATGAAAACTCCTTTACAAAACTTAGCTAATCCTTCAAATGAAATTTTCGAGAATATCCCAAGTACATCCAATTCTAATAATGTTCTAGAACCGGATGATATAGAACCTAGGAGATCCACTAGGATGAGGAAGGAAAAGAATCTTGGTGATGATTTCTATTCCTTTATAGTGGATAATGATCCTCAATCTTACAATGAAGCTATTAATTCAACTGATTCCTCTTTATGGAAGGAAGCAATTAATAGTGAGATTGAATCTATATTATCTAATCATACATGGGAACTAGTGGATCTTCCACCAGGTATTAAACCCATAGGATGTAAATGGATATTTAAAAGAAAATTGAAAACAGATGGGACTGTAGATAAATACAAAGCTCGTTTGGTTGCCAAGGGATATAAACAACAAAAGGACATTGACTATTTTGATACCTTTGCTCCCGTTACTAGAATCTCTTCAATCAGGATTTTAATTGCTTTAGCATCTATTAAGAAATTAATCGTACACCAAATGGATGTTAAAACTGCTTTCTTGAATGGAGATTTAGATGAGGAAATTTATATGGATCAACCTGAAGGGTATGTAGTTTCGGGAAAAGAACATATGGTATGCAGACTAATCAAATCTCTCTATGGTTTGAAACAAGCACCTAAACAGTGGCATGAGAAATTTGATAAGGTTGTTGTATCATATGGATTCCATATAAATGAAGGAGACAAATGTATATATTCTAAAGTCGATAACCAAGGTTGTGTTATAATATGTCTCTATGTAGATGATATGCTTATTTTTGGCACTAATATTGATGTTATAAATAGTACAAAAAGCTTCTTGGCTTCTAACTTTGACATGAAAGATATGGGAGAAGTAGATGTAATTTTAGGAATTAAACTTCTTAAATATGATAATTGCATCATGCTATCCCAAGAACACTATGTTGAGAAAATTCTCAATAAGTTTTCAATGTTTGATTGTAAGCCGGTCAGTACACCTTTTAATTCTAATTGCAATCTCAAGAAAAATAATGGTAATAGTGTTCAACAAGTCAAGTATGCACAAGTTATTGGATGCCTGATGTACTTAATGAATTGTACTCGTCCAGATCTAGCATATGCAGTGGGGAGATTAAGTAGATATACTCAAAATCCTAATAAGGATCATTGGGATGCTCTATATAGGGTTTTAAGATACCTTAAAGGCACAATTAATCATGGATTGATTTTTTGTGGATCTCCAACTGTGCTAGAAGGATTTTGTGATGCCAATTGGATTTCGGATTCAGATGAATTGAAATCTACAAGTGGTTACATCTTCACTATGGGTGGAGGTGTTGTGTCTTGGAAATCTTCCAAGCAAACATGTATTGCTCGTTCCACTATGGAATCTGAGTTTATTGCCTTAGAAAAGGCTGGAACTGAAGCCGAATGGCTGAGACATGTTCTAATGGATCTTCCCATTTGGGAGAAACCTTCTCCACCAGTGTTTATACACTGTGATAATCAAGCTGCCATAGCAAGAGCTAAAAACAAAGTTTACAATGGGAAGAGTAGGCATATTCGCCTACGTCACAATATTGTGAGGCAGCTTGTATGTGATAGCATAATCTCATTGGATTATGTTAAGTCAGAATTAAACTTGGCCGATCCTCTGACAAAGCCATTAAGTCAACGACTAGTGAGCGATACATCGAGGAGAATGGGATTATGCCCATACCAGAAGTCGAAGTGATGGACACCCAACCTTCATGAACGGTGATCTCGGGAAGAGGGTTCAATGGGAAAAACTAAGTCACTAGAGGACTCAACGTGTTGTAATAAATGTATCTCGTTCTTATGATGTAAACAACAATTTACAGTGATTCAGTTGAATATAATTCTTAATGGATTTCATAGTCATTAATGGTGGTGTATATACTGCAATATATGCTTGATGAAAGTCCAACTATATGAATGTGGAGTGGGGCCGCTCCTGTTGAGATTTGGGCAGATCTCTAGAGCATTCATGAATTTCTCAGTAGGTGCATGGCCTAAAGGCACCAATCCGTAAGAAAGGTAATTGATTTTATGAATGTCATGTGAGTAATGTACCACTAATCAGATAAAGGAGGAATTGGTTCAAGAACATAGTTCCACCAATCTTCTACAGATTACGTACATCTACTCTATGCTTTAGTTCAAAGAACTCAGTTCTACCAAAGCTTATGCATGTCATTTGTTTAAGTTCTTCCAGTGGTCAACTCGGTTTTTATATTGTTTGTTTTGAAATAGTGGGGGATTGTTATACTTTGTTGTTGTATTTCAAACCAAAAGACAAATGTTTAGTCCCATATTGCTTGTGGCTGATACTTCCCTCCTCCTTATATATGGACCCTTGTCCATAGTACAATTGAGGAATGAAAGTGGATAGGCCCTACGCACGCGCATGGTGGGCTTTGCCAATGGGGTTTGGGCCGGCCCGGTCCGGAAACCCTTTAATCGGGCGCGTCGGCGCACGTCGCATCCCGCGCGCAGGGGGGGGTGCAAATCCGGCCTCCCGGAGCCCCTTGTGCGGGCGCGGCCCCGGCTTGGTTTTGCTCCTCGGTTCAATGAACCAAATAGAGACATTTACGCATCTATTCGACGCACCTCTTCGTTTGGACGCTTCCAAACGGCGTCCCGGTTTGCAACCGCATCACAACTTTTTGCTCGTCTTTCTTTTGATATTTATGTTTTATCTCTCACTGTCGTTCGAGATAGTTGCACAATATCGATCGCTCCCTTTCTTCTTCTTCGCCTGTTCTCTGTCCACTGGAAGAACGATCAGTCGCCTTTCGCTCGTCGCCGTGACTGCGTGTGCGCGCTTCACGTCGGCAAACGCTGTTGGATCCTGGGAGAGTAGCCGCACGCAGGAGACTATCGCACAGGCGCTCGCCGTCGGGTACTGCGGAAATACTCTTAAGGACAGTGCTCTCTGCACGCCTCAGCGTATCTCTGGTAACATCTTTATTGTTTACGGCTTACATCGCGGATTGTACCCCATTACGAATTACAATCTTAAGAGTAGTCTGTTTCTCTGATGGGTACTAATATGGAAGGTTTTGAAACCCCCTTTACGCCTGTGACGCCATCAACTAATAACAATCAAATCGTCACTGTTTCTACTGTTTCTCAAATACCTATCCCTGATGTTACGAAAATTGAACAATTTAATGGACAACAGTATAGGCGTTGGCAAGAAAAAATTATTACTGCTTTAGAAGTTTCAAATGTTTCGTTTGCTTTAACAGAACCCAAACCTAAAAATGATTCTGTTGATTGGGAAAAAGCAAATCGTATTTGTCGACATGTTATTTTAAGTACATTATCTAATCAACTGTTTGATGCCTACTTTCCAATTAAAACTGCATCTGAAATTTGGGAAAGTCTTAATAAGAAATATATTCTAGAAGAGGCTTCTACCCAAAAATTTACTGTTGCGAATTTTCTAAATTTTCATATGACTGAAGATAAAGATATAACAACTCAAATTCATGAATTTCAGATTTTACTTGATGATTTGAAAAATGAAAAAATTGATCTTCCTGAGTCTTTCGTTGTGGGTTCTTTAATTGAAAAATTGCCTTGTTCTTGGAAACATTACAAGAACAATTTGAAGCACAAAAGAAAGACAATGTCACTGGATGATGTAATAATACATATCCGAGTTGAAGATCAAAATCGTTCTAGAGAAAAATCTGAACTAAATAAGGAGTTGTCATGTACTGCTAACTTTGTTAATAATGAAGTTAAAGAAAATAAAGTTACTTCTGATCAGTCTAAAAATAAGTGGAAAAATAAGAAAGGGAAAGGAAATAAGAATAAATATAAAGGAAACAAAGATATTAATAAAAAGAATGTTTTTTGCTATGTTTGTGGCAAACCTGGTCATACTTCTCCTAAATGCGGGCATAGGAAGAAGCAAGCAGTGGATTCGAAGGAACCTTCAACCAACCTTGTTACTGAGGACGTTTTTGTGGCATTTGTCAGCATTGTCAGCATGGGATCATTCCACCAGAATGATTGGATCATTGACTCGGGGCTAGTCGCCACATCAGTGGCAACAGAGATGCCTTTGTGACCTACACTGAAGTAGGACAGGAGGAACATCGGGTTGTCATGGGCAACTCAACTGCTTCTCCAGTGACCGGAAAGGGCAATGTCATGATCAAAATGACTTCTGGAAAAATTCTGCTGATCAAAGATGTGCTGTTTGTCCCAGATATCCGTGTTAATTTAATTTCTGTTTCTCAACTTGTTAAGTTTGGGGTGAAAGTGTCCTTTGAATCAAACAAGGTCATTCTCACCAAGTCTGGGGACTACCTAGGCATGGGTTACTGCTCCAATGGGCTCTTTCTGCTGAATGTACCAAACTCTTCTGCTAATGAAATAAGTCCTTCTGCTTATATCGTTGATTCTTTTGATATATGGCATAATAGATTAGGACATGTTAATTTTAAATACTTACAACGCATGAAATCTTTAGGTTTACTAAAGGATATTAATGGTGTTGTTAATTTAAATAATAAATGTCAAATATGTGCTGAAACTAAATCTACCAAGAAACCGTGTCCTCAAATTTCACATAGAAATTCTGAATTGCTAGATTTAATTCACACTGATCTTGAAGATTTAAAAGGAAATCTATCTAGAGGTGGGAAACGTTTCTACATTATTTTTGTAGATGATTTCTCACGATATACAAAATTATATTTACTACATTCAAAGGATGAAGCCTTTGGAATGTTTGTTAATTATAAAACAGAAGTAGAGAATCAACTCAATAAGAAAATAAAACGTCTTCGATCAGATAGGGGTGGTGAATATGATTGTTCTCCTTTTAATGAATTTTGTGTGAACCATGGTATTATACATGAATACACACCTCCATATTCGCCTCAATCTAATGGTATTGCTGAACGTAAAAATAGAACTCTAAAGGAGATGATGAATTCTATTTTAATCAATTCAGGAGCACCAAACAACTTGTGGGGGGAAGCAATTTTGTCATCTTGTTTTCTTCAAAATCGCATTCCTAGTAGGAGGACAAATAAGACACCATATGAATTATGGAAAGGATATCCTCCTAATTTAAAATATCTCAAAGTGTGGGGGTGTCTAGCTAAAGTCTTATTAACTGAGCCTAAGAAACGAAAATTGGGATCTAGAACCTTAGATAGTGTTTTTATAGGTTATGCTCAGAATAGTGCTGCATATAGATTCCTGGTTATTAGAAGTGGCAACAATGTTGTAGAACCTAATACAATTGTTGAATCTAAAAATGTTGAATTTTTTGAGCATATTTTTCCTATGAAAACTCCTTTACAAAACTTAGCTAATCCTTCAAATGAAATTTTCGAGAATATCCCAAGTACATCCAATTCTAATAATGTTCTAGAACCGGATGATATAGAACCTAGGAGATCCACTAGGATGAGGAAGGAAAAGAATCTTGGTGATGATTTCTATTCCTTTATAGTGGATAATGATCCTCAATCTTACAATGAAGCTATTAATTCAACTGATTCCTCTTTATGGAAGGAAGCAATTAATAGTGAGATTGAATCTATATTATCTAATCATACATGGGAACTAGTGGATCTTCCACCAGGTATTAAACCCATAGGATGTAAATGGATATTTAAAAGAAAATTGAAAACAGATGGGACTGTAGATAAATACAAAGCTCGTTTGGTTGCCAAGGGATATAAACAACAAAAGGACATTGACTATTTTGATACCTTTGCTCCCGTTACTAGAATCTCTTCAATCAGGATTTTAATTGCTTTAGCATCTATTAAGAAATTAATCGTACACCAAATGGATGTTAAAACTGCTTTCTTGAATGGAGATTTAGATGAGGAAATTTATATGGATCAACCTGAAGGGTATGTAGTTTCGGGAAAAGAACATATGGTATGCAGACTAATCAAATCTCTCTATGGTTTGAAACAAGCACCTAAACAGTGGCATGAGAAATTTGATAAGGTTGTTGTATCATATGGATTCCATATAAATGAAGGAGACAAATGTATATATTCTAAAGTCGATAACCAAGGTTGTGTTATAATATGTCTCTATGTAGATGATATGCTTATTTTTGGCACTAATATTGATGTTATAAATAGTACAAAAAGCTTCTTGGCTTCTAACTTTGACATGAAAGATATGGGAGAAGCAGATGTAATTTTAGGAATTAAACTTCTTAAATATGATAATTGCATCATGCTATCCCAAGAACACTATGTTGAGAAAATTCTCAATAAGTTTTCAATGTTTGATTGTAAGCCGGTCAGTACACCTTTTAATTCTAATTGCAATCTCAAGAAAAATAATGGTAATAGTGTTCAACAAGTCAAGTATGCACAAGTTATTGGATGCCTGATGTACTTAATGAATTGTACTCGTCCAGATCTAGCATATGCAGTGGGGAGATTAAGTAGATATACTCAAAATCCTAATAAGGATCATTGGGATGCTCTATATAGGGTTTTAAGATACCTTAAAGGCACAATTAATCATGGATTGATTTTTTGTGGATCTCCAACTGTGCTAGAAGGATTTTGTGATGCCAATTGGATTTCGGATTCAGATGAATTGAAATCTACAAGTGGTTACATCTTCACTATGGGTGGAGGTGCTGTGTCTTGGAAATCTTCCAAGCAAACATGTATTGCTCGTTCCACTATGGAATCTGAGTTTATTGCCTTAGAAAAGGCTGGAACTGAAGCCGAATGGCTGAGACATGTTCTAATGGATCTTCCCATTTGGGAGAAACCTTCTCCACCAGTGTTTATACACTGTGATAATCAAGCTGCCATAGCAAGAGCTAAAAACAAAGTTTACAATGGGAAGAGTAGGCATATTCGCCTACGTCACAATATTGTGAGGCAGCTTGTATGTGATAGCATAATCTCATTGGATTATGTTAAGTCAGAATTAAACTTGGCTGATCCTCTTAAGGAAATACTCTTAAGGACAGTGCTCTCTGCACGCCTCAGCGTATCTCTGGTAACATCTTTATTGTTTACGGCTTACATCGCGGATTGTACCCCATTACGAATTACAATCTTAAGAGTAGTCTGTTTCTCTGATGGGTACTAATATGGAAGGTTTTGAAACCCCCTTTACGCCTGTGACGCCATCAACTAATAACAATCAAATCGTCACTGTTTCTACTGTTTCTCAAATACCTATCCCTGATGTTACGAAAATTGAACAATTTAATGGACAACAGTATAGGCGTTGGCAAGAAAAAATTATTACTGCTTTAGAAGTTTCAAATGTTTCGTTTGCTTTAACAGAACCCAAACCTAAAAATGATTCTGTTGATTGGGAAAAAGCAAATCGTATTTGTCGACATGTTATTTTAAGTACATTATCTAATCAACTGTTTGATGCCTACTTTCCAATTAAAACTCTTAAGGACAGTGCTCTCTGCACGCCTCAGCGTATCTCTGGTAACATCTTTATTGTTTACGGCTTACATCGCGGATTGTACCCCATTACGAATTACAATCTTAAGAGTAGTCTGTTTCTCTGATGGGTACTAATATGGAAGGTTTTGAAACCCCCTTTACGCCTGTGACGCCATCAACTAATAACAATCAAATCGTCACTGTTTCTACTGTTTCTCAAATACCTATCCCTGATGTTACGAAAATTGAACAATTTAATGGACAACAGTATAGGCGTTGGCAAGAAAAAATTATTACTGCTTTAGAAGTTTCAAATGTTTCGTTTGCTTTAACAGAACCCAAACCTAAAAATGATTCTGTTGATTGGGAAAAAGCAAATCGTATTTGTCGACATGTTATTTTAAGTACATTATCTAATCAACTGTTTGATGCCTACTTTCCAATTAAAACTGCATCTGAAATTTGGGAAAGTCTTAATAAGAAATATATTCTAGAAGAGGCTTCTACCCAAAAATTTACTGTTGCGAATTTTCTAAATTTTCATATGACTGAAGATAAAGATATAACAACTCAAATTCATGAATTTCGGATTTTACTTGATGATTTGAAAAATGAAAAAATTGATCTTCCTGAGTCTTTCGTTGTGGGTTCTTTAATTGAAAAATTGCCTTGTTCTTGGAAACATTACAAGAACAATTTGAAGCACAAAAGAAAGACAATGTCACTGGATGATGTAATAATACATATCCGAGTTGAAGATCAAAATCGTTCTAGAGAAAAATCTGAACTAAATAAGGAGTTGTCATGTACTGCTAACTTTGTTAATAATGAAGTTAAAGAAAATAAAGTTACTTCTGATCAGTCTAAAAATAAGTGGAAAAATAAGAAAGGGAAAGGAAATAAGAATAAATATAAAGGAAACAAAGATATTAATAAAAAGAATGTTTTTTGCTATGTTTGTGGCAAACCTGGTCATACTTCTCCTAAATGCAGGCATAGGAAGAAGCAAGCAGTGGATTCGAAGGAACCTTCAACCAACCTTGTTACTGAGGACGTTTTCGTGGCATTTGTCAGCATTGTCAGCATGGGATCATTCCACCAGAATGATTGGATCATTGACTCGGGGGCTAGTCGCCACATCAGTGGCAACAGAGATGCCTTTGTGACCTACACTGAAGTAGGACAGGAGGAACATCGGGTTGTCATGGGCAACTCAACTGCTTCTCCAGTGACCGGAAAGGGCAATGTCATGATCAAAATGACTTCTGGAAAAATTCTGCTGATCAAAGATGTGCTGTTTGTCCCAGATATCCGTGTTAATTTAATTTCTGTTTCTCAACTTGTTAAGTTTGGGGTGAAAGTGTCCTTTGAATCAAACAAGGTCATTCTCACCAAGTCTGGGGACTACCTAGGCATGGGTTACTGCTCCAATGGGCTCTTTCTGCTGAATGTACCAAACTCTTCTGCTAATGAAATAAGTCCTTCTGCTTATATCGTTGATTCTTTTGATATATGGCATAATAGATTAGGACATGTTAATTTTAAATACTTACAATGCATGAAATCTTTAGGTTTACTAAAGGATATTAATGGTGTTGTTAATTTAAATAATAAATGACAAATATGTGCTGAAACTAAATCTACCAAGAAACCGTGTCCTCAAATTTCACATAGAAATTCTGAATTGCTAGATTTAATTC
The DNA here is from genome assembly GCA_963693085.1 of Alisma plantago-aquatica. Taxonomy (NCBI): domain Eukaryota; kingdom Viridiplantae; phylum Streptophyta; class Magnoliopsida; order Alismatales; family Alismataceae; genus Alisma; species Alisma plantago-aquatica. Next base: position 125,568,904 of record OY856412.1, read on the forward strand.
ACACTGATCTTGGAGATTTAAAAGGAAATCTATCTAGAGGTGGGAAACGTTTCTACATTATTTTTGTAGATGATTTCTCACGATATACAAAATTATATTTACTACATTCAAAGGATGAAGCCTTTGGAATGTTTGTTAATTATAAAACAGAAGTAGAGAATCAACTCAATAAGAAAATAAAACGTCTTCGATCAGATAGGGGTGGTGAATATGATTGTTCTCCTTTTAATGAATTTTGTGTGAACCATGGTATTATACATGAATACACACCTCCATATTCGCCTCAATCTAATGGTATTGCTGAACGTAAAAATAGAACTCTAAAGGAGATGATGAATTCTATTTTAATCAATTCAGGAGCACCAAACAACTTGTGGGGGGAAGCAATTTTGTCATCTTGTTTTCTTCAAAATCGCATTCCTAGTAGGAGGACAAATAAGACACCATATGAATTATGGAAAGGATATCCTCCTAATTTGAAATATCTCAAAGTGTGGGGGTGTCTAGCTAAAGTCTTATTAACTGAGCCTAAGAAACGAAAATTGGGATCTAGAACCTTAGATAGTGTTTTTATAGGTTATGCTCAGAATAGTGCTGCATATAGATTCCTGGTTATTAGAAGTGGCAACAATGTTATAGAACCTAATACAATTGTTGAATCTAAAAATGTTGAATTTTTTGAGCATATTTTTCCTATGAAAACTCCTTTACAAAACTTAGCTAATCCTTCAAATGAAATTTTCGAGAATATCCCAAGTACATCCAATTCTAATAATGTTCTAGAACCGGATGATATAGAACCTAGGAGATCCACTAGGATGAGGAAGGAAAAGAATCTTGGTGATGATTTCTATTCCTTTATAGTGGATAATGATCCTCAATCTTACAATGAAGCTATTAATTCAACTGATTCCTCTTTATGGAAGGAAGCAATTAATAGTGAGATTGAATCTATATTATCTAATCATACATGGGAACTAGTGGATCTTCCACCAGGTATTAAACCCATAGGATGTAAATGGATATTTAAAAGAAAATTGAAAACAGATGGGACTGTAGATAAATACAAAGCTCGTTTGGTTGCCAAGGGATATAAACAACAAAAGGACATTGACTATTTTGATACCTTTGCTCCCGTTACTAGAATCTCTTCAATCAGGATTTTAATTGCTTTAGCATCTATTAAGAAATTAATCGTACACCAAATGGATGTTAAAACTGCTTTCTTGAATGGAGATTTAGATGAGGAAATTTATATGGATCAACCTGAAGGGTATGTAGTTTCGGGAAAAGAACATATGGTATGCAGACTAATCAAATCTCTCTATGGTTTGAAACAAGCACCTAAACAGTGGCATGAGAAATTTGATAAGGTTGTTGTATCATATGGATTCCATATAAATGAAGGAGACAAATGTATATATTCTAAAGTCGATAACCAAGGTTGTGTTATAATATGTCTCTATGTAGATGATATGCTTATTTTTGGCACTAATATTGATGTTATAAATAGTACAAAAAGCTTCTTGGCTTCTAACTTTGACATGAAAGATATGGGAGAAGCAAATGTAATTTTAGGAATTAAACTTCTTAAATATGATAATTGCATCATGCTATCCCAAGAACACTATGTTGAGAAAATTCTCAATAAGTTTTCAATGTTTGATTGTAAGCCGGTCAGTACACCTTTTAATTCTAATTGCAATCTCAAGAAAAATAATGGTAATAGTGTTCAACAAGTCAAGTATGCACAAGTTATTGGATGCCTGATGTACTTAATGAATTGTACTCGTCCAGATCTAGCATATGCAGTGGGGAGATTAAGTAGATATACTCAAAATCCTAATAAGGATCATTGGGATGCTCTATATAGGGTTTTAAGATACCTTAAAGGCACAATTAATCATGGATTGCTTTTTTGTGGATCTCCAACTGTGCTAGAAGGATTTTGTGATGCCAATTGGATTTCGGATTCAGATGAATTGAAATCTACAAGTGGTTACATCTTCACTATGGGTGGAGGTGCTGTGTCTTGGAAATCTTCCAAGCAAACATGTATTGCTCGTTCCACTATGGAATCTGAGTTTATTGCCTTAGAAAAGGCTGGAACTGAAGCCGAATGGCTGAGACATGTTCTAATGGATCTTCCCATTTGGGAGAAACCTTCTCCACCAGTGTTTATACACTGTGATAATCAAGCTGCCATAGCAAGAGCTAAAAACAAAGTTTACAATGGGAAGAGTAGGCATATTCGCCTACGTCACAATATTGTGAGGCAGCTTGTATGTGATAGCATAATCTCATTGGATTATGTTAAGTCAGAATTAAACTTGGCCGATCCTCTGACAAAGCCATTAAGTCAACGACTAGTGAGCGATACATCGAGGAGAATGGGATTATGCCCATACCAGAAGTCGAAGTGATGGACACCCAACCTTCATGAACGGTGATCCCGGGAAGAGGGTTCAATGGGAAAAACTAAGTCACTAGAGGACTCAACGTGTTGTAATAAATGTATCTCGTTCTTATGATGTAAACAACAATTTACAGTGATTCAGTTGAATATAATTCTTAATGGATTTCATAGTCATTAATGGTGGTGTATATACTGCAATATATGCTTGATGAAAGTCCAACTATATGAATGTGGAGTGGGGCCGCTCCTGTTGAGATTTGGGCAGATCTCTAGAGCATTCATGAATTTCTCAGTAGGCGCATGGCCTAAAGGCGCCAATCCGTAAGAAAGGTAATTGATTTTATGAATGTCATGTGAGTAATGTACCACTAATCAGATAAAGGAGGAATTGGTTCAAGAACATAGTTCCACCAATCTTCTACAGATTACGTACATCTACTTTATGCTTTAGTTCAAAGAACTCAGTTCTACCAAAGCTTATGCATGTCATTTGTTTAAGTTCTTCCAGTGGTCAACTCGGTTTTTATATTGTTTGTTTTGAAATAGTGGGGGATTGTTATACTTTGTTGTTGTATTTCAAACCAAAAGACAAATGTTTAGTCCCATATTGCTTGTGGCTGATACTTCCCTCCTCCTTATATATGGACCCTTGTCCATAGTACAATTGAGGAATGAAAGTGGATAGGCCCTACGCACGCGCATGGTGGGCTTTGCCAATGGGGTTTGGGCCGGCCCGGTCCGGAAACCCTTTAATCGGGCGCGTCGGCGCACGTCGCATCCCGCGCGCAGGGGGGGGGGTGCAAATCCGGCCTCCCGGAGCCCCTTGTACGGGCGCGGCCCCGGCTTGGTTTTGCTCCTCGGTTCAATGAACCAAATAGAGACATTTACGCATCTATTCGACGCACCTCTTCGTTTGGACGCTTCCAAACGGCGTCCCGGTTTGCAACCGCATCACAACTTTTCGCTCGTCTTTCTTTTGCTATTTATGTTTTATCTCTCGCTGTCGTTCGAGATAGTTGCACAATATCGATCGCTCCCTTTCTTCTTCTTCGCCTGTTCTCTGTCCACTGGAAGAACGATCAGTCGCCTTTCGCTCGTCGCCGTGACTGCGTGTGCGCGCTTCACGTCGGCAAACGCTGTTGGATCCTGGGAGAGTAGCCGCACGCAGGAGACTATCGCACAGGCGCTCGCCGTCGGGTACTGCGGAAATACTCTTAAGGACAGTGCTCTCTGCACGCCTCAGCGTATCTCTGGTAACATCTTTATTGTTTACGGCTTACATCGCGGATTGTACCCCATTACGAATTACAATCTTAAGAGTAGTCTGTTTCTCTGATGGGTACTAATATGGAAGGTTTTGAAACCCCCTTTACGCCTGTGACGCCATCAACTAATAACAATCAAATCGTCACTGTTTCTACTGTTTCTCAAATACCTATCCCTGATGTTACGAAAATTGAACAATTTAATGGACAACAGTATAGGCGTTGGCAAGAAAAAATTATTACTGCTTTAGAAGTTTCAAATGTTTCGTTTGCTTTAACATAACCCAAACCTAAAAATGATTCTGTTGATTGGGAAAAAGCAAATCGTATTTGTCGACATGTTATTTTAAGTACATTATCTAATCAACTGTTTGATGCCTACTTTCCAATTAAAACTGCATCTGAAATTTGGGAAAGTCTTAATAAGAAATATATTCTAGAAGAGGCTTCTACCCAAAAATTTACTGTTGCGAATTTTCTAAATTTTCATATGACTGAAGATAAAGATATAACAACTCAAATTCATGAATTTCAGATTTTACTTGATGATTTGAAAAATGAAAAAATTGATCTTCCTGAGTCTTTCGTTGTGGGTTCTTTAATTGAAAAATTGCCTTGTTCTTGGAAACATTACAAGAACAATTTGAAGCACAAAAGAAAGACAATGTCACTGGATGATGTAATAATACATATCCGAGTTGAAGATCAAAATCGTTCTAGAGAAAAATCTGAACTAAATAAGGAGTTGTCATGTACTGCTAACTTTGTTAATAATGAAGTTAAAGAAAATAAAGTTACTTCTGATCAGTCTAAAAATAAGTGGAAAAATAAGAAAGGGAAAGGAAATAAGAATAAATATAAAGGAAACAAAGATATTAATAAAAAGAATGTTTTTTGCTATGTTTGTGGCAAACCTGGTCATACTTCTCCTAAATGCAGGCATAGGAAGAAGCAAGCAGTGGATTCGAAGGAACCTTCAACCAACCTTGTTACTGAGGACGTTTTCGTGGCATTTGTCAGCATTGTCAGCATGGGATCATTCCACCAGAATGATTGGATCATTGACTCGGGGGCTAGTCGCCACATCAGTGGCAACAGAGATGCCTTTGTGACCTACACTGAAGTAGGACAGGAGGAACATCGGGTTGTCATGGGCAACTCAACTGATTCTCCAGTGACCGGAAAGGGCAATGTCATGATCAAAATGACTTCTGGAAAAATTCTGCTGATCAAAGATGTGCTGTTTGTCCCAGATATCCGTGTTAATTTAATTTCTGTTTCTCAACTTGTTAAGTTTGGGGTGAAAGTGTCCTTTGAATCAAACAAGGTCATTCTCACCAAGTCTGGGGACTACCTAGGCATGGGTTACTGCTCCAATGGGCTCTTTCTGCTGAATGTACCAAACTCTTCTGCTAATGAAATAAGTCCTTCTGCTTATATCGTTGATTCTTTTGATATATGGCATAATAGATTAGGACATGTTAATTTTAAATACTTACAACGCATGAAATCTTTAGGTTTACTAAAGGATATTAATGGTGTTGTTAATTTAAATAATAAATGTCAAATATGTGCTGAAACTAAATCTACCAAGAAACCGTGTCCTCAAATTTCACATAGAAATTCTGAATTGCTAGATTTAATTCACACTGATCTTGGAGATTTAAAAGGAAATCTATCTAGAGGTGGGAAACGTTTCTACATTATTTTTGTAGATGATTTCTCACGATATACAAAATTATATTTACTACATTCAAAGGATGAAGCCTTTGGAATGTTTGTTAATTATAAAACAGAAGTAGAGAATCAACTCAATAAGAAAATAAAACGTCTTCGATCAGATAGGGGTGGTGAATATGATTGTTCTCCTTTTAATGAATTTTGTGTGAACCATGGTATTATACATGAATACACACCTCCATATTCGCCTCAATCTAATGGTATTGCTGAACGTAAAAATAGAACTCTAAAGGAGATGATGAATTCTATTTTAATCAATTCAGGAGCACCAAACAACTTGTGGGGGGAAGCAATTTTGTCATCTTGTTTTCTTCAAAATCGCATTCCTAGTAGGAGGACAAATAAGACACCATATGAATTATGGAAAGGATATCCTCCTAATTTGAAATATCTCAAAGTGTGGGGGTGTCTAGCTAAAGTCTTATTAACTGAGCCTAAGAAACGAAAATTGGGATCTAGAACCTTAGATAGTGTTTTTATAGGTTATGCTCAGAATAGTGCTGCATATAGATTCCTGGTTATTAGAAGTGGCAACAATGTTGTAGAACCTAATACAATTGTTGAATCTAAAAATGTTGAATTTTTTGAGCATATTTTTCCTATGAAAACTCCTTTACAAAACTTAGCTAATCCTTCAAATGAAATTTTCGAGAATATCCCAAGTACATCCAATTCTAATAATGTTCTAGAACCGGATGATATAGAACCTAGGAGATCCACTAGGATGAGGAAGGAAAAGAATCTTGGTGATGATTTCTATTCCTTTATAGTGGATAATGATCCTCAATCTTACAATGAAGCTATTAATTCAACTGATTCCTCTTTATGGAAGGAAGCAATTAATAGTGAGATTGAATCTATATTATCTAATCATACATGGGAACTAGTGGATCTTCCACCAGGTATTAAACCCATAGGATGTAAATGGATATTTAAAAGAAAATTGAAAACAGATGGGACTGTAGATAAATACAAAGCTCGTTTGGTTGCCAAGGGATATAAACAACAAAAGGACATTGACTATTTTGATACCTTTGCTCCCGTTACTAGAATCTCTTCAATCAGGATTTTAATTGCTTTAGCATCTATTAAGAAATTAATCGTACACCAAATGGATGTTAAAACTGCTTTCTTGAATGGAGATTTAGATGAGGAAATTTATATGGATCAACCTGAAGGGTATGTAGTTTCGGGAAAAGAACATATGGTATGCAGACTAATCAAATCTCTCTATGGTTTGAAACAAGCACCTAAACAGTGGCATGAGAAATTTGATAAGGTTGTTGTATCATATGGATTCCATATAAATGAAGGAGACAAATGTATATATTCTAAAGTCGATAACCAAGGTTGTGTTATAATATGTCTCTATGTAGATGATATGCTTATTTTTGGCACTAATATTGATGTTATAAATAGTACAAAAAGCTTCTTGGCTTCTAACTTTGACATGAAAGATATGGGAGAAGCAGATGTAATTTTAGGAATTAAACTTCTTAAATATGATAATTGCATCATGCTATCCCAAGAACACTATGTTGAGAAAATTCTCAATAAGTTTTCAATGTTTGATTGTAAGCCGGTCAGTACACCTTTTAATTCTAATTGCAATCTCAAGAAAAATAATGGTAATAGTGTTCAACAAGTCAAGTATGCACAAGTTATTGGATGCCTGATGTACTTAATGAATTGTACTCGTCCAGATCTAGCATATGCAGTGGGGAGATTAAGTAGATATACTCAAAATCCTAATAAGGATCATTGGGATGCTCTATATAGGGTTTTAAGATACCTTAAAGGCACAATTAATCATGGATTGATTTTTTGTGGATCTCCAACTGTGCTAGAAGGATTTTGTGATGCCAATTGGATTTCGGATTCAGATGAATTGAAATCTACAAGTGGTTACATCTTCACTATGGGTGGAGGTGCTGTGTCTTGGAAATCTTCCAAGCAAACATGTATTGCTCGTTCCACTATGGAATCTGAGTTTATTGCCTTAGAAAAGGCTGGAACTGAAGCCGAATGGCTGAGACATGTTCTAATGGATCTTCCCATTTGGGAGAAACCTTCTCCACCAGTGTTTATACACTGTGATAATCAAGCTGCCATAGCAAGAGCTAAAAACAAAGTTTACAATGGGAAGAGTAGGCATATTCGCCTACGTCACAATATTGTGAGGCAGCTTGTATGTGATAGCATAATCTCATTGGATTATGTTAAGTCAGAATTAAACTTGGCCGATCCTCTGACAAAGCCATTAAGTCAACGACTAGTGAGCGATACATCGAGGAGAATGGGATTATGCCCATACCAGAAGTCGAAGTGATGGACACCCAACCTTCATGAACGGTGATCCCGGGAAGAGGGTTCAATGGGAAAAACTAAGTCACTAGAGGACTCAACGTGTTGTAATAAATGTATCTCGTTCTTATGATGTAAACAACAATTTACAGTGATTCAGTTGAATATAATTCTTAATGGATTTCATAGTCATTAATGGTGGTGTATATACTGCAATATATGCTTGATGAAAGTCCAACTATATGAATGTGGAGTGGGGCCGCTCCTGTTGAGATTTGGGCAGATCTCTAGAGCATTCATGAATTTCTCAGTAGGCGCATGGCCTAAAGGCGCCAATCCGTAAGAAAGGTAATTGATTTTATGAATGTCATGTGAGTAATGTACCACTAATCAGATAAAGGAGGAATTGGTTCAAGAACATAGTTCCACCAATCTTCTACAGATTACGTACATCTACTTTATGCTTTAGTTCAAAGAACTCAGTTCTACCAAAGCTTATGCATGTCATTTGTTTAAGTTCTTCCAGTGGTCAACTCGGTTTTTATATTGTTTGTTTTGAAATAGTGGGGGATTGTTATACTTTGTTGTTGTATTTCAAACCAAAAGACAAATGTTTAGTCCCATATTGCTTGTGGCTGATACTTCCCTCCTCCTTATATATGGACCCTTGTCCATAGTACAATTGAGGAATGAAAGTGGATAGGCCCTACGCACGCGCATGGTGGGCTTTGCCAATGGGGTTTGGGCCGGCCCGGTCCGGAAACCCTTTAATCGGGCGCGTCGGCGCACGTCGCATCCCGCGCGCAGGGGGGGTGCAAATCCGGCCTCCCGGAGCCCCTTGTGCGGGCGCGGCCCCGGCTTGGTTTTGCTCCTCGGTTCAATGAACGTTTGCAACCGCATCACAATTTTATGTTTTATCTCTCGCTGTCGTTCGAGATAGTTGCACAATATCGATCGCTCCCTTTCTTCTTCTTCGCCTGTTCTCTGTCCACTGGAAGAACGATCAGTCGCCTTTCGCTCGTCGCCGTGACTGCGTGTGCGCGCTTCACGTCGGCAAACGTTGTTGGATCCTGGGAGAGTAGCCGCACGCAGGAGACTATCGCACAGGCGCTCGCCGTCGGGTACTGCGGAAATACGCTTAAGGACAGTGCTCTCTGCACGCCTCAGCGTATCTCTGGTAACATCTTTATTGTTTACGGCTTACATCGCGGATTGTACCCCATTACGAATTACAGATCAAGCTGGCAGCCTCCAGGTCAGTCGAAACTGAAATTGAACTGTGACGCTGTTGTGGGGCTTCAAGGAAACGACGGTGCGGGCTTGGTCTGGAGGGACTTCAAGGGCACCGTCGTGAGAATAGCAGGGCAAAGGAAGGTGAGACGATGATGGATGTACAGTGCGCCGAAGCCTGGTCCGTGCTTGAGGGTCTAAAGCTATCGAAAGCATGGAACATCAGCAACCTGATAGTGGAGTCAGATTCGGAAGTAGTCATCAAGTGTATCAACACCAAGGAGAAGAGAAAGGACTTGTTAGGCGTCATCCTAGAGGATATCTACCAGTTCATTCCTTGTTTTTCCAGCATTTCGTTTTGTTTTTGCAGAAGAGGGGCAAACATCACATCAGCTGGCGCATATGGCTACCTCAAGTAGATTTTGCTTTAGTAATAGCTCTTCCTTTCCGTCTTTTGTAACAGACTGCGCTGGGGCAGATTTGAATCCAATATAATAGCAGATGTGTTTACCCTCAAAAAAAAAAAAATCCTTATCTAGCAGTAACACCCATCTGGTTTGGACAAGAAACTCCCATGTCACATGCCTAAGCATGCCAAATTCTGAAAAATTTTGAACCATGTCGTCCAACATACTTCAGCACAAGTCAGATAACCTGAGGTATATCATTTAGTTCACTACAGAGGCTAAGTTAATCAGTAACAACAGTAGAAAATCAGAATGTTTAGAAGCCAATAGAAGCTTATTGAGTCGTTATATCCATAGAGTATAACGTAGCAACACACCAATTAAAAGCCTGATTTGATTTAATATATTTAAATAAGTAACTCGAAATTTTAGGAGCAGGGATTAGAAGAGGATACAAAAAAGATGAAACTGTGGATGTTAAACAGAAAAGAAAGGATTTTGGTGTAGATATTGAAGTTATGGATAAAGAATTCAACGTGAGTTGTATCATGGTCATTCCTTAACAGTTTACATAATGCCTGACTATTTGTAATTCTTTACTACTATATAAATGATGGATTTTTAAGAAGGGTGTGAACAAACTATGAAGAAGGATATTGTTGTAAGTAGTATGGATAAGTTTAAAAAATATGGATAGCTATTTATCATTCTACATGAAGTATACAGTATATTCAAGATTACTGCCTTTATTCTTATTTATGTAGAAAAAATCGAAAATAGTCTCTTCTTAAAACAAGGTATGTGAAATCCGGTATTTTCTAACATTGTGTTTTATGTCTACCATGGAGTATGCTTAATCATGCACTAGACATTATGTTTAATCATTTTATTCTTTGTACTCGCTTATTTCTTTCAATGAAACAGATTTTGGTGGGATGAAATTGGGGTTCACGAGGAAATTGAAAATGCCCTTGCTAACATGACCCGAAAGAATTGTTGAAGGCTGCATATATAATAGATCAGAAAATTCCAGACAGGAAGTTGTGCGTGAATATAAGTATTCCAAACATATAAGTCATGAACATATTAATTTTTGTTTTAATTTTTTTTTATCAGTAAGCGTGTTTCTCTCTTCATTTTTAAAACCAAAAAATTTACAAGTGGGGAGCTATGCTCAAAGAAAAAACCTATCTATGCAGGTTTTGTAGTCAAAAAGAATATTTTTCCATACAGCTTTAGCGGACAGGGCCATATTCTAATGACTCTGTTCCTGCTAACCCATACGTGATATACTATGAGTAAGATCAAAATTTGTTGTCTTTATTTTTGACTTTGATCATTTCTTCTTTGTTTGTTGGCAGAACATCTACCATAGTTGAGGCTAGGCTCCAAATGCTTCTTGATAAGGTGCATTCCCAGAACACATGATTGCTAGATTCTGCTGCACTTTTGCAAAGGCAGCATCTCGAGGCCAGGTTAAAGCCTCTCTTCTGTAGAACATCTTCGGTATTAATTTACTAACATGTAAATGTGAATATAAACTTATGGATTGGATGAAATGCAAAAATGGGTAAACGAAAGATCACGAGATGAAAATACAGATTCACACGTGTCATTAGGCTAGAAAATGGGGACATTGGTGAGAAAGTTAAATATAAGTGATAGGATTAGGAAGAGGAAAATAAATCCTAACACGTACAAATACATTAACTAGTGACAAATTTGTGTGTGTGTGTGTTGGGGGGGGGGGGGATGATGATGTTTCAACAAAACCTAAAGATACGGTTTGGCCAAATTTTGTCTCATTTAGGTCAATATATGAAAAACTTAGGGAGATTGGGTTTAATTATGTCATGATATGCAATAATAGGTCTGGTTTGGCCAAATTAGAATGTATCTTTTTGTTACAAATTTATTTACTTAATAATGAAATAATTGAGATAAACCTAATAAGTTATATTAGTTGCTTACGTGATAGGATAGCAATGATGTGGATGTCATTTTGAATATCAAAATTAAGGTATAATTAGAAAGGACTTCAAAGATATGCTAAGTGTTGGTGGTGAAATCAAGAATCTGGTATATTGAGTACTTATTTTATGTTATCATTGTCTTGTAGGGGGATATTACGTTTACTATATTTCTATTATTTTTACTAACCACTTTAAGGTTCATGTCTATACTTGAAAAGATGTGATGAATGTGTTTTCCAATCTATTGATGGATGAATAAAGAAACAAACAAGACTTATTTATATATACTATGAATATCTCAATCATTTCCTCCATGGAAAAATACACATCCTTGTTAAGGAGATTTATATTTGATAACATGGATGCCATACATGGTGCAATGATGATTACAATTCCAATTTTAACTTTGGGTCGTTGGATCTTGCTCATAAAAAGTCACAATCTCAGGATATATGACATCTATAGTCTATCTCATGACGTGCTTGCAGTACTTCAACCGCCCTCAGTGGATATGATCACAAAGAAATGCTTTTACTATTTGTCACTTGATTTGAACAAGTTTTTTGAGCATATATTAGACATTTTCTATTGAATATTACATATTGATAAATGTTATATTTTTATCAACTATGTCTAACTTACAGGTTAATTACATTACCCTATAATCTGAATCATGTCACATTCATATAATCACCTCTCATAGTGTTCATGATTATTGGGTCGCAAATTAGGTCGATCAGTTATCCTTGACTAAATAACTAATTGGCAGAATAGGTTATCTCATTGGTCAGACTTAATAGAAGTAGGGAAATAGAAAATAGAGTCATACAAGTAGATGTTTAGGTCCATAAGCAAATTGTCTTGGCTGGTGCTTGGTATTTAATTGGAGGCATATGTCCTAATTGTTGTTCATAGAAGAATCATTGTTGTTCATTCAAATGACTAGGATTAGTCTTTTTATTTTTATTTTCTTGACTTCATTGAATATTGGTTGGAAATATCTAATGTATTATGATATATTGGCTTTATGTTTGCCTCAATTTGATGGAAGTAAATCTTATTAAGACAAGTAAAAATACAATGCTTCATTGAGATAGTTCATTTATGACCATAAAAATGTCCACCTAATCATTAGCAACAAAATAAATCTTCATATTGTCTCCACTAACTGATTCTTATGTAATTACTATTATCTAATAATAAAGAACTATGATAAGAATGAAATAACACCATTTGCTGTAATATTCAACATCAATGTTTAAATCACCTTGCTCTAACTTCATGGACACTCCATCTACTTCATCATGTTTTGGAGATATCTTAATTTCATAATTACGAAAAGTAACGTAATTATTGACAATATAATAAATAATTTGCAAAAGTTGGATTGAGGCTTAGTTGTTGATGATGATGATGATGAACATAATTATTGACAATAAAATTTACAAAAGAAACAATCCTCATCATTACATTAAAAAAATAATCTATTCAACATGTTTTTTTAAATTGACAACATCTCTATCTCTATCACAATCATCATTTTTTTCTTTTACACCCTAGTAACATCCTTATTTGCCTCATCTTCTAAACTTTTCTCCTACTATTCAGTACATGTGTTTGAATATGTTAAAAACAAAAATCCAATGTGAATTAAATGTGTTAATATAAATAATATTGTATTTTTTATTAGCTTAAAATATTACTCACCATGCAAAAAGTTTCTCTAACATTCAAATTAGCATCATCATGCACAGTGCTTTTCACTCCATGATTCCTTTGAAACTAAATTTGTGTATTTTCTTGTTCAAGTGGTTGGTGTTTCAAAATATCAAGATCAACAAGCACATGAGTATATTTTACATCAACATTTTTTTATTCACATCTAGATCTTCAGTTTTTAGGCACATTTTTTTTCCTTATCTACTCCATGTAGGAGCTCCAATTTATAGCATATTGATTACTTATTTAGTTTATTTGCATTTCTACACTAGTAACCTTTCACCAACCATATATCTACACCCTAAAAAATATACTTTATATAAATTCAAAACCACTACATATGACTAACTTTTTAAAAAATATATTAAACAACTACACAACTTGTGACCAAACAATCACATCGTATTAAAAGTCAAAACCAATCATTCCAACCAAGAGTTTGGACATATAGGTAACATATTAAAAACTAATATTCATTGCATCAAAATAGTCATGATCTACCTACAAGTCAAAGTTAGATAAAATAACAAACCAAAAACTTAAATTGCACATCTTATAGACATATGTATACAATAGCAATGTCAAGCAACAATATTATATAATGTATATTGGAATGAGAAAAGAAGGAATTATAAGAAGAAGTAGTAGAATAAGAGACAAAGGCAATAGGGAGGGGAGCATCCAGGTATTGCAACTCATCCTAGACAAGATAAGATAAGAATAAAGACAAAAGGTAGTTATCAAGAATGAAAAATCCAAAGTACAAAAAGTGAAAGAGAAAGTGAGAGAAAAGTAAAAGAAAAAGTGGTTGATTCTAGTTATTGATTCCCTGCATGGACAACATAGAGCATTGATCCATAAAAGATAACCAATGTACAAACCATTCTAGACTTAAGAAACAACATGAAACAATGGCAACCTTCACTCCAAAGGTTAAGAATGTAGAAAATACACATTGATAAATGATCGTTATTAAACACTTGAATAAGCCTACTAAGATATTATCATGCATAAAGTGCTAGTATTAGCATGAATTACAACAAATCTTGGCTTAGTACTCTATTTATAAATGTCTCCTTTGACATTAGCATCACCATATGCCATTGTATAGGCTTTCCACTTCCTAGTTCACATTCAACTAAACTTCTTTGAAGTTATATAATATTGGATAGAATAGTATTACATACAAAAGAGTCTGTATTTCATATATTTTAAAAATTAATAATCGAATATGTAAAATGCTATAATGTACATCACATGTGTCAGGACCTCTATTTTGATCATCACAGATGATAACCATTAGAGAGAAACTCTAAAACTGAACCCAAATTAAGAAACAAAACACCTCATCTCAACAAACACAATTAACATAATATATGAAAAACACAAATACAATTTTCATTTTTCTTTCTCAATAAACCTCATAAATCAATGCCACATTATCAATTATCTCAACTCAACTAAAATAAGAATCAAATCTTATTGTCCAAATTTCGTTCAGTTTACATCACTTACATGTACATAAAAGAACAAACTCAGAACAATACCCATCCCAGGAAATAGAGAGTACATGATCATTCTAATCTAGATTATTCTATTTATATATTTTTTCCATGACCTTTCCGTTGGACACCATCATACCTAAAAATATTTGAAATAACCTCATATAGAGCCCCAGTAATTGGATACCTCCAACTCAAGCTGAGTACATGCATCTCATTAGATTATATACACTAAACTTATAAAAAATTGCAAATACAACTAGTCTAATACATAATTCTAGTATTTAGGACATCCATTTTATGATAATTATCTAATCAATTAGATAATGTATTCTATTAGGTCAATTTCAATTTTAGAACATCTTTAAGAGCATGTCTATGAACGCATTCTTAGATGATAATTACTTTAGAATGACAATCCAATTGTAGGAGTAACAAGTCAAGATCTAAACAATTAGAATCAAGACATAACAATAACATTAGCATTGTGACATCACATCAGCAGGACCAAGAACACATCATGTAGTCTTAAAGTTGAAGTCTACATAAGACATGTCTAGAAAACTAAGCTATTCAAATGACTAGTAAATCTAAATCATATTCAGAGTGGGTATTAAATCCCAGCATCAACAACTTGTCAATGTCTAAGGTCAGATTCCAATCTAGAGAAATAATAAGGAAATAGATTATCTTTATACAAGAATGATTTATTTCTACAACAAGACATATCATCAGTAATAGTAGGTATGTCATCTAGTAGTAAAAGGAACAAAATAAGCATTCAACTTGTATTCTATAAGGCTTATCATCTTTTATTCATTTGCCTTGAAACTACTTGGATCGTACCTCACCAAGTAGAAGTCATCACGCCTAATTCTCATGTCAATGATGCAATGTCACTATCTTAGGGTTTAGTTTACCACTCTAAGATATCAACAACTGACCATGGTCCACCGTAAGGTTGCCTAAAGAGGCTTACAACCTCATCTCAAGTACATGACAAAGGAACCATCACAACATAATATCATCATATACACATGTTTCATAGTTTTCATTTCATCAATCTATTTCTCATGGACATGGACTTTCATAGTAGATTATTTAGGGCCAGAATCATGATGCATGACTCACTCCTAAATCTTAGTGGTCTAACCTTCAAGGTCTAGATCCACACTCTTAAAATCCTTCTCATAATACTCTGACTACTACAAGGAGATATGTTTCATTTCACTAGTGTTTCACTTAGGGGAAACTATGGTGTTTAAAGAGCCTAACTAGATGTGTCATCATTCACTTGTTATTTAATCCATTTACTCATCTTAAAAAGAATTCAAATCACCATTTAATAAGTATGTGTCTCGTGCAATTATAATGATAATAAGCAAACTAGGGTTTACAAGAAAGAAAATGATTAAAACAAGAATCTCAACAAATATGCAATTTGCAACATACATATTTCTCTCCATTTCACATCATCTATATCAATCATCATAGGTATCTATCAGCCAAACACATCATCTCATTTTTCAACATTTACCCTAAAAAGGGTTTCTCAAATATGATCATTGCATGTTAAGTCAATCCCATAGTACTTCTGATCAGTGCACTCCATATCATATTTTTCATCAAATATTCATAAACACATTAGAACTAGAAACAATACAAGCATATAGAGATCTTATATCATTCATTAACTTACAGAAGGTTTATCATACAACATATGCTCATTCTATCTGATTTCTATAGCCATGAATAATCTCAAAGCATAAACATGTATAACACACTTAATGCTCCTCCTTTACTATTTATCATTCCCTTAGTATGGTTACCATTGAAGAAGTATGTAATCTCATTTTAAATCCATCAGATTAGACCATTCTTAGAGTACAAGTATTCTAACATACGATTACAATTCCAGAAGACATTCTTATAAATCAATTTGCATCCTTGAGCCTCATCTTGTAATTGAATTAAACTATACTTACATAGCATTCATTAATCCCTCATTTGATATCATTATTCATTATCATCACATGGCAAATCATTTTTGGGTTAGAGTCAAGTTCTTGGATCTATGTACTAATATTCAATATTTTCCCTTCATTTCATATGCATAGTCACAACTTCTTTCATTTCACGTTCACCGCTACTCTCTAAACAAATCGTCTAAATTTACTTAATGCAAAAAAGTTTCCCGCTCACTAAAATCCTTTATAGTATGATTTTAGTGTATTCATTTCAATTACGTCAACCAAGATATATTTAATGTAAATAGATAAAAGACTTCCTCTTACTTATTTACTATTATATCATTCCTTACATATCCTTACAATTCTATTTACACTTGTCTTGTTCTTATATTGTATCTAGATACATATATAGTGTCATTTAACGTGTAGTAGAATTTTAGTAAACAAAAACAATCCTTCTATTCCTCATAAACTCTCAAATTAGAAGGTACCACAGATTAGGGTTAGTTCTTCTAGTGTCTAAATCTCTAGTCAATTTTTCAATTCATTATTATGGGATTTGTATAAATTACTTGCATTCATGTATGGTATACTCATTATTCCATAATTTATACTAAATAGATGTAGGTTTAAACCATATTAGTCAGATTTATTATGTTCAATTTAAATAATAACACATTCAATTGAGCATTTCATCATGTGAATAGTGATATGATGGGGGGAATTCCTTAATGTGTAGAAGTTTTTCTTATTGATAGAAGGCAGACCCACTTTCCTATACTAAGATTAGAGGGAAGAATTCTGACACAAGACAAACTCTAATGGACCAAGACACAACTAGGCCCACATTACAAATAAACTAAAATAATTAACTGAATACTCTCTCTCACACTCCCCCTCAAGTTGGAGCTTGGGAGAATCCCAAGTCATCTTGCAAATAGACATACATGCAAATTAAATAGAATAAAAAGATAACCTAGTCTCAATATTACAATAAGTCACTAAATCACTCAAGTACTCACCCCCCCCTCAAGCATATAATTCAAGAACATGTACAACGGCATGTAGCAAGAGCTTCTTGTTTAGTGTGAAGTAGCATCCAGAGTAGATAGAACATCAACAAGTAGGCATCATAGTCTTCATCACGATCATCATCAAATAGGCCAGAGAGGGATGGAACATAAGAAACAATAGATAACATGCATACAAGGCATGGACAAGAAAAGAGTCAACATGCTCAAGACATAAACAAGCTAGAGTGATGGAACACAGTAGCTGACTATAGATGATGTAGCCAGATAAATGACCAAAATCCAAAGTAGAAAGCAGCAAAAAGTCTCTAGGATGAACCCAAAAGAAGAAAAACATGAATCTCCATAATATCATGTAAGCCACCAAAGGTACCATCATCATCTCATCATAAAAATTTCATCCTTGTAGCAAACATCAAAGTACAGAGAGTGTTGGGTCATAGTCACAGTAGATGTGTGCAAGACACTCACAAAGAGTCAACGTGCAAACAGAACACAAACAGGGGCAGTGCAAACTCACAAAGTAATAAGGTAAATGTGCTAATCAAAACATAAGTAGCAACAATGACGTCACTCGAGAGAAAATCAGCAATAGATAGCACAAGTAAAGTAGTAGAAATAATCATGTGGGATGATGATGTATAAGTAATAAGAGAAGCACAAAGATCCTCATGGCAGTAGCAAAAGTAGCATGAAGGATCCACAATAGCAGTGAAAGATCCACATAGAGGCAAAGAAACACCACATAGTATCACCAAAGAGTAGTATGAAGATCCATATAGTAATAAAATCACATCATATAGTAGGAGCAAAAGTAGCATGGAGATCCATATAGTAATGGAACTAAAGTCTTCTTCTTATTTCTTCATCTCTCTTCTATCTCATCTCTTCCCTCTACTCTTCATCATCTATTCTTCACCTCACGTCAACCATGAAAAGAGCCAAGAGAGTGGTTGGAGTGGAGAGTCAAAAATATTGGTAGAGGTAGGGTTGTGTAGGAAAATATGTGAAGGACATAATCATAATGTGAGTGAATTGCAACAAGACATGATTACATAGATCTTGGTAGAAAAATAATCTGGGGGGGTAGGGGAGGAGCCCCTACAAAATTTTCTAGACAAGGTCAAAATTTTGTAGGATCGATAGGCTCAATATGTATGTGGAGATGGAATAAGAATTGAGGATGTAGGCAAAAGGTAAGTAGGGCTGAAAGACATGGGGGTCTAAAAAAATATAAAATTACTAAAAGAGGAAAACAATTGTTGCTAGCTAGAAAAGGATAGAAGAACACCATATATAGAACCTTCTTCCATGAGTAGATGTGTAGCATGCCAAGATGTAGTAAGAGGATGCAGTGGACATGCCGTGTCGGTGAAGAGCGCATCATGTTACAAATTAATAGATGGATCAGTAGTAGTCAGCGCCTACAAAAAGTAGGCAACACGCTATGTCATTGAGTAACGCGTCGTGTCGTTGAGCGACATGCCATGTCAATTAACATAGCTCAGGAAAGTAAGGTAGAAACACATTGTGTCGTATACTAACACATCGTATAGGTTGGGTAGTAGAAAAATGTCAGTCAAGCAGTACACATCATGTCAAAATTTTACATGTGACTTGTTTCGTTACGGAAAAACACTTTGTGTTTTAGAGCAACATGTCATGTTGATTTATTGAATCTTGGGGCAGAAGCAGGTGACACACCGTGTCTAAAAGTGACACATTGTGTCCAAAAGTGGCAAATGAAGTCACCAACAAAGAAGATCTCCACCAACACACTGTGTCAAGCAGTGACACGCTAAATGGATGACGAACAGTAGTAGAATAACCCCATATTCAACAGTAAAAGATCGATTTTTCCATTCGGATCTCCATCATATCTTTATAGGGGAGATATATCTCCAAAATTAGCAAAAGGAGAGATCTTTATCTCATATTTGGGACTAGATGTTAATAGATACAATGGATATGTGGATGATGTAGGATACCGGTAGCAACATATAGGGAGGCAAAGATGACTCCTCCAAGCGTGCAGTAATGGATGCATCTAAAACATCAATGACAGAGGCAAGAAAGGTCCATGGTGGAAACATCATAGCAAGCAGCAACTTCAAGATGATTTTATGTTGTTGAAGATGGACATGGCTCCAAAAAGAGGTAGGGATGGGAAGTCCTTGTGGGTAGCCTAGCAACTCCTAGCAAAAGCATCCACCCGTAAGAGGAGGAAACTCTTCTTTGTGATGTCTCTCTCTCTCTTATGGTTAGGGGTGATACAGGGTCACTACTTTGATACCATGTAAAAATGAAAGGATAAGGGAAATCCACTAATGTGTAGAGGTTTTTCTTATTGATAGAAGGCATACCCCTTTCCTATATATAGGTTCAAGGGGGAGCATTCAGACACAAGACAAATCCTAATGGGCTAAGACACAACTAGGATCATATTACAAATAAACCAAAAAAATTAACTAAATAGACTCTCTACATCATTTGCAAGATTATATACAAGTTCAATATTTATCTCTCATACTCAAATTCTAGGGTTTTCATAACTCGTCTAAGTTTATTACATCATAAGAACCTTTTTATTCAATGGTATCATCATAGATTAACAAGGTTCATTAAGAATATTCACAATACATGGAAAGCCTAGTTTCGATTTGCACACAATTCATCCATCAATCATAAGTATGCATTTATTCATTGGCTGATTTGAGTCAACCCTCAACACAAACCCTAAATGAGGAATATTTCCCTCACAAAGAATCATATTGATCCTTTTGTATATTTCATATTAAATTTCACTAATATTCAATAATACACTTCTATAGTTCAATCTAATATAATTCAAATATGATTCCATACACGTCAAATAAATTACCAAGTGTATCATTCAATTGGTTGGTTCTAGGCAATATTCATATAAAACAACATAGTTCTATATCCATGGGATTTTACTTTAAGATTTAATCAAGAGATTAAGATTTAGAGAAGTTATAAATCATTGATAAATGGTCAAATTTAGTAGCATTTAGTTCCCTAAAATCTTTCCAATTGATTGCCCAATTTTATACAAATACTAGAAATGATCTTATTTATTTCAATTAGATTGAATTAGGCTTTCAACATGTTATAGAGCTTAAAAAAGAGATAAACATTCACCTGAGTTTCCGATCACCTTCAAAATGTATGATATAATTTAAATCTCTAGAAATCCATAAAGGTACTAGCCATCGACTCCTTTTCTTCTCCTTCCAACTCAGAAACCCTAGAAAGGAGAGAAAGAAAGACCAAAGATGGTGATTTGCTGTATTTATAGCCCAAAACATAGGGAGTACCAAATATAGACATAGGAGAGAAAATTCACCATGAAATCATATCTAGAGTTGATGAGATTACATGAATTCTAAAGTTATAAGAAGTTGAATCCTAAATCAACATTTCCAACAATTTTCTCCTTCAAAACCCCAATATCTCTCTCCAACAATTTTCTCCTTCAAAACCCCAATATCTCTCTCAAATTTTATATCTCTAATAGGGATGATGGAGTATGAGAACAAATAGGGTTCTAGGTTGATCATATAGACTGATTGAAGTGCTTAGAACAATTACAAATAAGTCCAAAATCAATTTTTAGTCTTCTCTTTTATTTATTCAGACTGGTTGGTCAGACAAGTTGTCACTGATGAGAAACTTGGACAACACCACACTCTGGATCTGTTGAACATTATCCAAAAATTATAAAAGTTTAACCCAATTTCTAAAATGGATTTACCAAAAGTTAAAATTCCATCTCATTAGAATATATCAATAAAAAGATAACAATTAAATACCACACTGCTATATTACATCTTGAGATCATGGTGGATGAGCTTGTCTTGGGGATACTCGATTGACCAATAGGTAAAAAAAATGTAGAAATTATAATGTTAGAACACTTAAATTTGAATTATCCATACTATTCCCAAATTTCTATGAGGTTAGAGTTATAGATAGAATAATAAAAAAAATTTAGTACACCATTATACTTATCATATTTTCATATTCATAAACTATCAAAACCTTAATTTTAGTTCACAAGGGTTTACACTTCTCAAACCCTAATTATTCAGAATAAATCATGCTTAGATTTCTCATTAGGTTTAAAACATCATAGTTAGACTATCATCATTTATCAACCTCAAACGACAATTAATCTAGTTAAGTATGTAATCATACAAGTAAATTCTAATTAGGTGACTAAGTTGAAAATGGGTCATTACAGATACTCCCCTCCATTTTGGATTTCATTCCAATATCCAAGAAAAGATGTGGAAGAATATCATATCATCTAATCATTCGTCTCTTTCAACTTCGTTTTAGAATTATTTTTAGTTCATCATTCTTTGATATTATATCTTTTTCTTGCTTCATGGATATTTTACATTGAAATTATGAATTTAGTGGCATTAGATAGATATTTCATATGTTATCATCATCATATATTCCTCTCTAAATTTTATTAAACACTTATTTCATGAATCTTAGAAATACAAAATTTTCTAGGAATGATTCAAATCACTTTTCATATTCTTATACATTTTGCTTATGCATCTCATGGATCAAAATTATAATTCATTTTGTATCATTATCTATGTCCATTAGTTTTCTTCATAAACAAGATCATTTAGTTGGCATCATTCTTATTTTTTCAATTTTTTGTTACAATTTTGGGATTCTTACTCAATTGATACGGATTTATCTTCGTAATAAATTAAAGATATTCATATTTATCATATGAAATTTCCATCTTGTCTTAGATTCCATGTTAAATAATATAATCTATTCTTCTTATCAATCTTATCATTTTTATTACAATCATTCATCTTGTTACATTCCCAAACTATGTTTGTCTGGATCCTTGATCTAGACAGTTAGAAGATGCATAGTTGGCATCTCTATACTAGTTTGTCTCAATACCCAAATACTTGACTGAAGTATTTGGATATTGAATTCAGATAGTATGCATATCATTCAATTATGTTCAACATCCAAATTATTATTTAGCCCTAGACCCTATTGTCCCTACAGACTCATCTAACCTAAACTCTGATACCACATTGTTGGGACCTCTCTTTTGATCAGTATAAATGCTAACTATTAGATAGAACCATGAATGACCAAGATTAAGAAATGAAACACCTCATCTTGACAAAAATGATTAACAAAATAAACAAAAAACATAGATAAGCATTTCCTTTTTCTTTCTCATGAAACTTGATAAACTAATGTCACGTTATTACAAATCTTACTCAATTCTATTAAAATCAGAATCAAATCTAATTGCATATGTTGTTCAGTATACATAACTTAAATGTGCATGAAAGAACAAACTCAGTATAATACTCTATCCAAGAAAGAGACAGTATAGAGACATTGTGATCTAGATTATTAAATTTACATCTTCTATGTCACAACCTCTCTGCTAGATGACATTATACCTAAAACATTTGAAACAACCTCATACAGAGCGGCAATGAGTAGATATCTCCCAATCAAGCTGAGTACATGCATCAACATCAGATTAAATATATTGAACTTATAAGAAATTTCCATATACTACTAGTATATTGGATAATTCTAGCATTTACCACATTCATTTTATGCCAATGATCTCATCAATTAAATAATGTATTTACATAGGCCAATTTTAACTTTGAAACATATTTAACATCATGTCTATGAACAGATCAACAAATGATAATTACTTCAAAATGACAATATGATTATAGGAGTAACAAGTCAAGATATAAACAATTAGAATCAAGATATAAGAATAACATCATCTTTGTAACTCCTTTCCAGTCAAACCAAGAACACATCCTGCAGTCCAAAAGTTGAAGTCTACATAAGACATATCTGAAAAACTACTAGAGGGGGGTGAATAGAGTTTTTGAATTATTTTAACAATTTATTGAATTCAAACAACCACAATTGAAATTAGAAGAAAGAGACAGGTGTTTAGAGTGGTTCCAACTATAGCAAATACTATAGTTGTCAGTCCACTACCCGGTTGCTTACCCAACTGGGATTTGAAAGTATTTATTTTATTACCTCTCGAGGATTTATACAAAATACAATACTTTCCTTTACACCCTTTGAGCAGCCTTCACCCTGAAGTAGGTGCACCAACTTTGAGGTAGCCTTCTATGAAGTAACTCCAAGCTCCCCCTTGAAGTAGCCTTCCTCTCTAGAAGTAACCTCCCGTTGCACCAGCCTTCTGAAGTAGCTCAAAGTCTCCTTCTTTGCTAAGAAGATCTTCACCCT
The DNA here is from genome assembly GCA_963693085.1 of Alisma plantago-aquatica. Lineage (NCBI taxonomy): Eukaryota > Viridiplantae > Streptophyta > Magnoliopsida > Alismatales > Alismataceae > Alisma > Alisma plantago-aquatica. The sequence goes on from OY856412.1 coordinate 125,592,767, forward strand.
CTCCAATCCGCAACCTCCAACCTAGGAGTAGCAAGGAGAGTACAAACAATGATAGGGAACAAGAAAGAAAATAGAAATTACAACTTATCCTTTATAGCCCAAGGCTTGATTTGCCTATATCAAGCATATAGATCTCCTAACCAAGTATGTGAACTTGTGATTGAAGTGGGTAGGGGATACTAGCCTATAGGACACGAATTATGAGCTAAGGAATGGAATGGCCAATTGTCACAATGCTCAAATTGCTCACAAACAGATTGCACAAAGTATGCTCAAAGGTTTCTCAAGTGTAGCAAGTGTAAACAAGTGAGTTTAGGTGTCCTATGGCTTGTCCTATTTATAGGAATGGCCTAAGGATGCTTAAGGACGTTCTAGACAACTTCTAGGGGTTTCTAAGTGCTTAACTAGCCGTTAGGTACAAAGTTGTTGCTTTAACAACAGCTAATTAATTAATTCTGCAGTTGCTGTCAGAGACCATCTCGGTCGACAAATGGTCGATCGAGACACCTACTTGGTCGAACTTTTGTCGACCGACAGGCTCTCTGGAACAAGTGATTTGCAACGTCTTTCTCCAACTGTCAACTAACTTGTTTGTTGTGTCTAACAGCTACTTTGGATCTTTCTCGGTCGATAAGATTGTCGACCGAGAGTGTCTCGGTCGAGGTGTTTGTCGACCGAGATTGATCCTGTTTCAAGGTTTCAATTTAGGCACTAATTATGTGTGTGAGTGTGCATAAGTAATCCTATTTGAATGGGATGACTTGTCTAACTGTGGTGTTTAGCTAGGGAAAATCTAACGCTTGATTTACATGCAATTCTAAGTACTTGTACATTATATTTTTGTACAAGTTTTTACAACAGTGATTACATTGCTTGAAAATATAAATATGTAAGCTTGTAGATTTTCCCTTGTTGCTTTGTCATCCTGCACACTCAAGTAGCTCGTTAGATAAATAAGAATGAAATGTTTGTCATAATCAAAATAAAGGGATTTATAGATGTCCATTTAGCCAACAATCTCCCCCTTTTTGAAGATGACAAACATTTCCAAAATCTAAATAAAGGAAATATAAAACATATGAGTTTCATACCTTTAGATTACCTTTTGTAGCTTTTTCTCTTGTGTATAAAATGTGTGCTTATTATTCCCCATGAATTATGGAACATGAAATCCAGATCATTTGGGAATATAGCAACTTTCAATGTAAAGCCAAGAGTTTATTTATGAAACTCATTAATTGAGTTTTACATAATTACTAAGTTTTAGTTTTATATTTATCTCTCCCCCTTTGTCATTTCAAAAAGATAACCGTTAAGAATAAAAACTCCCCCTTAATTAGATATCCCATCAAACATAATGAAAAAGATGTCCATTTAAAAGCCAAAATATCATGATGTAATTAAGAGTTTTTGTTTAAGTAGCACAAATATCAAAGAAAAACATCTTCCAAAGGAGTGATAAGCAATTTGCTTCCTAATTTGTTAAATTTATCTAGTGGAAGCGGTTTTGTAAAAATATCAGCCAATTTTATCTTCAACATGATGAAGGAAAACATGATTCTTGGTTTATTGATTTGCAAATATATTCAGTTTTATTGCAGACTTGACAACAGAAACCTGCTCGGTCGACGATCTTTCGACCAATAGTGTTCTCGGTCGAACAGTTTCTCGACCGAGAATGTGTCTGGATTTGTTTCATAACTGTTTTAAGTAATTGTGTCATAGATCCTTGTCAATTTTGCCACAATTTTAAAGGTTGCATTTTTTATTTATTACTCCCCTTATTTTGTATGCTCTACAATGATGATCTTATAATCCATATTTTGAAGATGTCTCATATGCTCTTTATAAAAATATCCATTGGAATCAAGTAAAGATGACCAATTTCATTAAAAGCATGTATTACAAACATAGAACGATAGACACATCATATAGAGATGACCCATTACAATTATTCAAAAGATATCATTACAATAACTCCAACACTTACTGGAAAGACTTAAGAATTACATCAATGTCAGGGTCTTTCCCAAGAAAAGGCTCAGTTCCATAATACTGGACCAAGGTTTGCCAATCTAGAGCACCTGTCTTAGTTAAAGCATATGCTTCCAAGAATGTAGGAACTCGGTCAAATCGGAAATGAGCGGCAATATCTTGCAGTTGCATGGATGAAAACTGAGTGTGCGTAAGATCCACAGATGGTGGAGGTGGAGTTTGATAATAGTTGTACGAAGGATTGTATGGATTGAGCATGCCAGGATTTAAAGAATACGGATATTCATCAGGTTGGTTTGGTGAAAGGGTTTGCATTCTTTGGTTTATATAAGTCATGGCATGATGGTTATAGTCTAGTTGTTTGCTAAGGAGATATTGGGAGCCAGCAATATAAGTAAGAGTGTTTTGAATGGGATCATGTGATAGGTTAGTAGGAGGAGGGGGGTGGTGGTATGTCTTGATGAGATGTTTCTCCTTCTACTCTAGCCCTTTTATGACCAAAATCAATTCCCATTTTTTCTACTGTATTCTTACTTATTTTTTGTGGTCTACGCTCCCATGTATATCCCATATCCTCAAGTTGGGTCTTAAGGAAATGTTGAGTAATTTGGCATACAAAATCGGCATATGGAGGATTGCCAAAAAACTCAAGCATGTTTTTAAGAATGATGCGGATAAAATTTGTGGGAATACGTTGGATAATGGCATATATTAGACACATACGAAAAACAAGAACTTCAGACTTATTGACTCTAGGATGTATGTTTGTTGAAACAATAAGGTTTATAATCCTAGCAGCTGGTTTGAGATTTATAGCATAATATGTGCCTCTATCTTCGTGACAGGTTGTATTGGATTGAAAAATGGTCCTTTTGATGTCACTAAGACTAACGGTATGGTCATCTTGGAGAAATTGGTTAAGGGGGTTTCCAGAAGTAAGGTCAAGGGTGTCTTGATATTCATCTATGTCAATGTTTAGCATGTCAAGAATGTCCCCTTCATTAAATCAGAAGCTATGCCCATTGACCATAGTATAGAAGAAGATGGTTTCATTTTCAGAGTGGGAAATGAGGTTTGCATAGAATTCATTCACTACCTTGATTGAATAGGAAGGAAAAGAAGGGTTGATGAATTCTTTTAACTTTTGCACTTTGAAAAGGTCCTCCAAGTCGACGATGTTGATGAAGTCCATAACTTCAACTGGTCGTCGTGGGAGAGGAGCTTTGGAGGAAAGCCGTAGATATCGATCACCAGCATCTCCATCGACGAAGGCAATGTCGTTGATGATCGTCAGTGGTGGAGTAGCTTCCCGAGCTTCCCTTCCTTTCCTGCCGGCGACCTTCTTCTTCCCACGAGCAGATGATGAGGCCATTGTGTTTCTTGAAGGTGGAGAAGAAGCAAGGAAGGCTTGGGGATGAGGATGCTAAAGAGTTGCACAAAAATGCACTAGAGAGAGCCTATGGAAGCAAGAGTATGCAAGTGTGAGGAAGTGACCCGTCTTTGGTTCCTTTTATAACAATCCAGCGACCTGGTCGGTCGACGATTCGTCGACCGAGCGTCCGCAACGGTCATGTTGCAGACGCGCCACTCGGCTCCCCAACGGTCATATAACGGTCATAAACAGTCATAACAGTCAGTTTACAACGGTCATATCCAACGGCTATTTCTCGGTCGAACAATTGTCGACCGACATTGTCTCGGTCGAACAATTGTCGACCGGCAGTGTGTCTGATGCTAGGTCTGTTTAGATTCTGTCGGTCGAAAGAAGTGGGCAGACCGAGAGGTTTTCGGTCGAAGATTTGTCGACCGACAGACTTACTGGGTAGCTACTTTTGTGCAAATGACATATTACCAATATTTTGATGGACTAATTTTGTAGAGCATATATATATATATTAAGGGAGCAATATTGTGAATATTGTTATTTCCAGTTTATGGTTCTTTTTATTAAAATGATATTAAAATAAGTATTATGTCAAACTTATTTTAGGTCGACTTTGACTACGACCATAGCGCCCCTTGGTCAAATTTTATTTTGACCAAGAGGCAAATTTTGCAGATTTTCAGATTGAATATATTGAGTATAATATCTGCATTAAATGTCAAGTTGAAGTATAATACTTAATATGATTCTTAATTGAAGGCACAATTAATTATTTCAAAGATACTAATTTAGAGATTTTTATCTTTATTTGTTGCAAGCAATAACATATAACCAATAAATCATTTTACTTGCCTATATATATATTTTCATGGATCCATACAATTTTCATTATTTATGCGCACCCAATAATGAAAGTATATCCATGGTGTAACAATAACATCATATAATGATGATTCCATCACATGATTTGTAAATAGATCAGAAGATACTTTTAGGAACAATCATGTGAAAATTTTCTTTTCATTGAACCAAGCATAATTTCAGTTTAAGCTTAAATCATCCAGGGAATAAATTTGTAGAAATGATTTCCAAAAAAATATATCCAGTCATCAATCATAAGTAGATAGCAATTTCATCGGATTAAAATAAAAGCAGCAATTTTGTCGTAGACTGGAGAACAGTAATGTGCTCGGTCGACAATTGTTCGACCGATGGTCTTTCGGTCGACAGTTTTTCGACCGACAAGATTCCTGGAACTGTTAATAAAACATAATTGTGTGAGTTAACTATTTAGATATTTATTTGTAATCTCATTATGTTGAGTTGAGATAGACATAGAAGTATGCAACTAATGTCTCTGGTCATATCTCAACTTGATTCTGTTCATTTAGTTTGGAGGTTTTGGAACCCAAACTAACTCGACATCTTTTCTCTTATAAGGACATGAAAAAGAGTAATGTCCAAGACGTGAGCAATAATGGCAACATATAGAATCAACCTCAAGTCGTTTTCTATGGTTTTGTTCTAGGTTGTTCTTTGGTACAAATGTATTTGTTCCTTTAGGTACATATATAGATTGATGGGTTTGTGACCTTTTCCAACTAGGTTGATAGGACTTCCCTTTAGGCTTATAACCTAGTCCTCTTCTCCCAATTTGATGATAGGAATTATCTAATATTTGATCAAGAATGCCATTATTATTTAAATTATTGACTTTTTGTTGTAACTTGGCAATCTCTTCCATTCTCTTCTTAATATCTAGTTTTGCTTGATCTAGATTAGATGACAATAAATTTCTTTATTTGACAATAGAATCATAATCTAGATGGTTGCACAAAATGGGTTGTTTTTGAAGATCATTCACTTGTCTTTGCAAATTATTCTTCTCTAAAGAAAGTAGATTACAATTTGCCTCTATAGATTTTATATTAATATCATGATCTTCAATGATATTTTTAAGATCTTCGTTTTCGGATGTAATAGCAAGAAGTTTAGCATGTAATTCATCATTTGCTTTATTTGACTTCTTTAATTTCTTCTTGCATTCAACATATTTAATATGTGTTTCTTCAAGGCTAGCAACTAGTTCTTCTTTAGATAAATCAAAAAGACTTACCTCTTCTTCTTCTTCCTCGCTAGTTGTAGCAATGAGACAATCTTTGTTCTCATCTTCCTTCTTAGATCTCCATGGGCATTCAGTTGTTGGGTGGCTTGTACCTAAGCACCAATTGCAATATGTTGTAGTTTTGTCCAAGCAGCACCTTTTGTTGTGATTGTAATCACCACTACCCTCCATTCTTCAAGACCTTGTTAGGGTTCCTTGAAGCCTGCTCTGATACCACTTGAAAAACTACTAGAGGGGGGGTGAATAGAGTTTTTGAATTATTTTAACAATTTATTGAATTCAAACAACCACAATTGAAATTAGAAGAAAGAGACAGGTGTTTAGAGTGGTTCCAACTATAGCAAATACTATAGTTGTCAGTCCACTACCCGGTTGCTTACCCAACCGGGATTTGAAAGTATTTATTTTATTACCTCTCGAGGATTTATACAAAATACAATACTTTCCTTTACACCCTTTGAGCAGCCTTCACCCTGAAGTAGGTGCACCAACTTTGAGGTAGCCTTCTATGAAGTAACTCCAAGCTCCCCCTTGAAGTAGCCTTCCTCTCTAGAAGTAACCTCCCGTTGCACCAGCCTTCTGAAGTAGCTCAAAGTCTCCTTCTTCGCTAAGAAGATCTTCACCCTCTCCAATCCGCAACCTCCAACCTAGGAGTAGCAAGGAGAGTACAAACAATGATAGGGAACAAGAAAGAAAATAGAAATTACAACTTATCCTTTATAGCCCAAGGCTTGATTTGCCTATATCAAGCGTATAGATCTCCTAACCAAGTATGTGAACTTGTGATTGCAGTGGGTAGGGGATACTAGCCTATAGGACACGAATTATGAGCTAAGGAATGGAATGGCCAATTGTCACAATGCTCAAATTGCTCACAAACAGATTGCACAAAGTATGCTCAAAGGTTTCTCAAGTGTAGCAAGTATAAACAAGTGAGTTTAGGTGTCCTATGGCTTGTCCTATTTATAGGAATGGCCTAAGGATGCTTAAGGACGTTCTAGACAACTTCTAGGGGTTTCTAAGTGCTTAACTAGCCGTTAGGTACAAAGTTGTTGCTTTAACAACGGCTAATTAATTAATTCTGCAGTTGCTGTCAGAGACCATCTCGGTCGACAAATGGTCGACCGAGACACCTACTCGGTCGAACTTTTGTCGACCGACAGGCTCTCTGGAACAAGTGATTTGCAACGTCTTTCTCCAACTGTCAACTAACTTGTCTGTTGTGTCTAACGGCTACTTTGGATCTTTCTCAGTCGATAAGATTGTCGACCGAGAGTGTCTCGGTCGAGGTGTTTGTCGACCGAGATTGATCCTGTTTCAAGGTTTCAATTTAGGCACTAATTATGTGTGTGAGTGTGCATAAGTAATCCTATTTGAATGGGATGACTTGTCTAACTGTGGTGTTTAGCTAGGGAAAATCTAACGCTTGATTTACATGCAATTCTAAGTACTTGTACATTATATTTTTGTACAAGTTTTTACAACAGTGATTACATTGCATGAAAATATAAATATGTAAGCTTGTAGATTTTCCCTTGTTGCTTTGTCATCCTGCACACTCAAGTAGCTCGTTAGATTAATAAGAATGAAATGTTTGTCATAATCAAAACAAAGGGTTTTATAGATGTCCATTTAGCCAACAATATCTACCAAACATGGATATTTAAATGACAAGTAAATATGTATCATGTTCAGAGTGGATATTAAATCCTATCATGCATCACTTTTCAACACTTGATATCAGATTCCAAAGTAGAGAAATAATAATAAGGAAACATATTATCTTTATAAAAGGATGTTTTTTGTACAATAAGAAATATCATCAACAACAACAAGTTCATCACGTAGAAGTAAAATTAACGTAACAAACATTTTATTCATAAACTATACTACTTATGATATTTTATTCATTTGTTATGAAACTAGTTGGATCATACCTCACCAAGTAGAAGCCAACACGGCTGATTCTCATTTCATCGACTCATCATCACTATTTTAGGTTTTATCCGACCACTCTAATATATCAACAATAGGCCCTAGTCCATGGTAGGGTTGCCTAAAGAGGCTCATGTCCTCATCATGGGTACATGATATAAGAACCATAATAAAAAAATATCACATATCATCATATATATCAAATATCATCCTATATTGCATGTTTTATATCCAGAATCATGGCGCATGACTCACTCTTAAATCTTGATGATCTAACCTCCGAGGTTTAGGTCCACACTCTAGAAATCCTTCTCATAGTATTATGATTACTACAAGAATATATGTTTCATTTCCCTAGCATGACACTCGGCGGAAACTCACAATGTTTAAGGAACCTAACTAGATGTGTCAATATTTCACTTGTTATTTAATCCATTTACTCATAATAAAAATAATAAAAATCATCACTTATCAAGTGTGTGTATACTAGAACAACTAGAATGATAACATGCAGATTAGGGTTAACAATAAATACAATGATTGAAACAAGAAGCACAAATCTACAATCGGTAACATGTATATTTCTTTCCATTTCACATCATCTCATATTAGTCATCATCAATGTCTATTAGACTGAGGCCATCTCATTTTTCGACACTCACCCTAAATAGGTTTCCTAAATATGATCATTGCTTATTAATTCAATCACAACACATTTCTTATCAGCCCATTCCATATCAAAATTTTCATAAAATATTCATAGAGACATTAGAACTAGAAATAATATAAGAATATCGACAGATTATATCATTCATCATGCTCAAATAAGGTTTGGCATACAAGTTGTACTCGTTATATTTGAGTTCTATGGGAAAGAACATATCTCAAAGCATAAACGTGCACAACACAATTAATATTCCTCTTTTGTGATTTACCACTCTCCCATTTAGGATTACTATTCAACACATGGGTGATTTCATTTAAAATCCATCATATTAGACCATTCTTAGAGTACAAGTATTCTAACATACAATTACCATCCAAAAAGACATTGTTATAAATCAATTCACACCCTTGAGTCTAATCTTGTAATTTAATTAGACTATACTTCTTTTGAAGGTAGTTAAACTATACTTGTATCAATGCTTTAATCCCTCATTTGAGATCATTATTCATTAACATGACATAGCTCATCATTTTAGGGTTAGATTCAGGTTCTACTAATTTTCATCATTTTCCCTTCATTTCATACTCATTAGTCATAACTTCTTTCATTTCATGTTCACTACTAATCTCGAAACAAATATTCTAAATTTAGTTAATTCATAAAGTTTCTCTTGATTGAAATCCTTTATAGTCTGGTTTTAGTGTATTTAATTTTGGATTATGTCAACCTAAATATATTTAAAGTAAACGGATAAAAGACTTCCTCATACATATGTACTATTATATTAGTCATTATATACCATTATAATTCAATTCGCCCTTTTCAATTACTTATATTGTATCTAGATGCATATATCATGTCATTTGACTTATAACGACATTTTGTTACATAAAAACAATCCTTCTATTCCTTACAAGACTCTCAAACTATAAGGTACCATGGATTAGGGTTAGTTCTTCTTGTGTCTCAATCTCTGGTCAATTTCTCAATTCATTATTGTGTGATTTGTATAAACGACTTGCATTCATGTAGGGTTTAATCAGTATTCCATAATTTATACTGAATATATGCATGAGGTTTAGATCATCTTAGTAAGACTTATTATGTTCAAGTTAAATAAAAATACATTCAATTGAGCAATCCATCACATTTGCAAGATTACATACAAGTTTAGGCTTTATCTCTCATACTCGTCTCCATAATAAATTTCTAAGGTTTTTTATAAATCATATAATTTTAATACATCATAAGAAAATTATTATTCAATAGTCTCACTAGAGGGTAAAAATATTCATTTAGAATATTCATAATGCATTGGATCCCTAGTTTTCATTTCCACCAAATTCATTCACCAATCATAAGTATGCATCAATTCATTGGCTCACTTGAGTCAAACCCTCAACACAAACCCTAAATAGGGAATATCACCATCACAAACCATCACATTTATCTTTATGTATATGTCATATCACATTTTAGTGATACTTAACAATACACTTGCATAATTTATTCTAACATAGTTCAAATATGATTCTAAACATGTCAACTCAATTTCCAAGCATATGATTTAGTAGGTTGGTTCTAGGCAATATTCTTATAGAAAAATATATTTTAATATCCATGTGATTTTTATTTAATATTTAATAAATATATTAGGATTTATGAAAGATACAAATCATTGAGAAATGATATAAATTCAGCTGCATTTAAATCCCAAAATCTCTCCAATTGATTACCCAATTATATATAGATATTATGAATGATTTTTTTTCATTTTAATTGGATAGAATTAAGATTTCAACATGATTATAGAACTTAAGAGAGATATAAACACAACATAAGGTGTCAATTACCTTAAAAGCATCCTATATAATCTAAATCTCTACAAATCCATCAAGGTTCTAGCCATCAACTCATTTTCTTTCTCCTACAAACTCAGAAACTCTAGAAAAGGATAATAGGGTTGAAAGAAAGAGAAAATATAGTGATTTGCTATATATTTAGTTCAATTTATAGGGGGTGAAATATAGATGTAGGAGAGAAGATTCACCAGCAAATCATATCTAGTGTTGATAAACTTACATGAATATGCAAGCTATAGGAAGTTGAAATCTTAAATTAGCATTTCCGATAATTTTCTCCTTCAAAACCCTAATATGTCTCTCTCAAATTTCGTATCTCTAATAGGTATGATGGATTATGAGAGATACTATGGTGCTAGTTTGATCATATATACCAATGGAGGTGCTTATAACAATTGCAAACAAGTCCAAAATCAATTTTTTGTCTTCTTTTATATTTATTCGGATTGGTTGGTCTCTGGAGTTGTTACAGATAAGAATTTCAGACTACATGACACTCTTGATTGTCTAAAGTCATTCAAAATTTATGAAAATTTAATCAAAAGTCTTATTTGAGTTACCAAGATACAGTTAAAATTTGAAATCATTTGAATGTACCAATAGAAAGATAAAAATCAAACATCAGACTGCTAATTTCAATCTGAAAGATGATCCACTGAGTTTGTCTTGGGAAAATGTGGTCGACCACCAGGTCAGACAATATTAAAAAAATATGACATTTTTAAAGAAAACTTAAATTTGAGTTATCTATACTATATCCAAATTTCAATTAAATCATAGTTATATATAAAAAATAAAAATCATTTTGTACACTACCATACTTATCATATTTTCATAGTCATAAGCTATCAAACCCTAATTTTAGCCGACTAGATTTTACACTTCTCAAATCCTATTATTCAAAATGAAAGCATGCTTAGATTTTCTAATTCGGTTTAAACCATCATAATTCCACTATCATAATTTATCAATCTCAAACAATGATTAATATAGTTAATCATGTAATCATCTAAGTAAACCCTAATTATATGAGTAAGTTGAAAATGGGCCATTACAATAGGATTTCATTTTAACTTAGAAATTTCTTCAACCAAACATGCATACTCTATTTTTTCAGATCCATTGGCTTCTTTATATTTTTCCTATAAAATATTTTAAAGAAAAACATATTGTATTTTGTTTATATCTATATGATTACAAGAATTATAAAAGACTTTTATATAAAGTATATTATATAATCACTTGCCTATTCGGGTTTATTGACTTCCACATCACCCACTTTTGGAGCATTCTCTCCATAAAATCATATTTTAACAATCTACATCAAATGTTTCCCTCCTTGTTATTTGAGGATCCACCTTTTGATTTCACCTTAATTCTACATTGCGTCCATTTTGGTTCCTTTTAAACCATATCATCTCTACAATCAAAATTCTCTTCCATTTCCCATCCAGACACAAAATAATGTGTATAAGAACTTCAATTATTCTAATAATAAAATTGATTCACATAAATTAATTATTTCATCATCAATATCAATCCTCCCATGTACTTAAGTGTTGACTACAAGTAAGGCAGTCTCATCATCAGTTCTTGATCTAAAATGATTACACTTAAGACTATTTACTATTCACTATATCTCTTCTTCTTTGCATTTTCATATATCAATAATACTTTCATTTCTTCTACTTCATTAGAAAATCATTGAATTTTTGCAAATGAACGTTCTCTATCTTCAATTTATCCATGTTGGACTACATAATTGTGTTATTAGAAACATCCGTAGTCTTTACTTTAAAAAAATATATAGACTATAGATAGTAAAGTGTCATTTATATAAAAATTATCCAACAACAATTTCTTGATTTCCTTGGGATCGGCATCCCTTTAAAAAAATGTACAGACTATAGATAGTAAAAGTGTCATTTATATAAAAATTATCCAATCAAAATATCCTAATTTCCTTGGGATTGGCATCACTTTCTTTTTATCTTTCCGTTTTACCTCATTCACTCATCAAATCACTTATGACAAATAAGGTTGTGAATATTGTAGTTTTCCCTTGTCAACCCAGTGATCATTCGTCGAGTATACTTACAACAATTCATTTTTGGCTCCCTTTTTGGAAATTCATTAGAAAGAAAAATTGTTTTCTCTCATAATCAAACCTAAACAATATTCAAAGTCAATCAACACATTCAAAATACCTACAATTATAGATATACATATTTAAACCACTTACCATCCTTTTAAGTAAGCACATTTGTTCACAATACCAAAACATACCCACATGGAGAAACGTATGCACAACTTGACTCCAATTATAACTTGCTAGGGTATGAAATCTTCAACAAAACCTTCATTCCTCTCTTTATCGGTCTTTTTTGGAAGTGTCACTAAGGCAATCTCAACTTCTGGTAATCGGGTGTCACCTTTTCCAATATAGTTTTCTTTTAAATTTGATATCTTAGTATTATTTTCCATTTATTGTTATATGCATTATTTCATATGATGCATATTCGAAAAAAAAACATATTAGTACAAAATTATATCCAATAAATAGTTAAAAGGTATACATCTTATGCAAAAAGTGAACACAACTTATAAAATGTACTCAAATTATGGAACAATATAGACAATAATTTATAAAAGTTTACATGGACTTAAAAAATAATAGGCCAACACATATGAGATATAACATATGAATATGTTTGCATTCTAATAATATGAAATCAGACTGAAAATTTAGAGTATCAGCCTTACATGCTCAACATCAAAAACACATTGTTCATTGTTCATTAGTTATTGTGCCAAAGTATACATCAAGAGTAAGAAATAATACATCACCAAAAGATTTGTGGTGAGTAGAAAAGTAAATAGAAACTTAGAAACATCTTTACATTGTAGTTCATAGTGACAAATTTGAGAATGGAAAAAATTATAGCAATAATATGATTAATAAATCAAGCATGCTAGTCAATGTGTAGAATACACACTTGGATATGTAATTCTAGTACCCCCTTAAAACAATACACATAGACCAGTCAATAAGAACACATAATGTAAAATCATATTGGATCATCATATACCCTTTTTTCTAAAATGAGATCTTCAAAATTTAAATAAATAGCTTAAAACTTTCTAATCATACATCAGTACTGCATATAGCTAAAGAATGATATTATTAAAAAATTTAATATACTAAGATTTAAAAGAAACCATCATTCCAAGCAAAAGTGAAAATAATTAGGCAACGGACCAAAAATTAAGATGACTATACATACTAGACAGAACCAACCTATTATCACTCAGGATCGAGAGATGTGGCATACAGCTTACCACAAAATAGTGCACAACAATGTACTAAACATTTATGGTACAAACTTACTATGATAATAGTACACTACAACTTATAAACCATACACATGTGACCAATATAACGTCAAATTAACTTTATAACAAAATAGTGTGTAACAAGGTTTACAACAATACACATATTGTCGAACTTTCTTAAATTAATCATATCCTTGTTTGATAATTCTAGAATTAATATGACTTGTCTTGGATTGAATTTGGCCACAATTCCACTAAGCTAAATCCCTTATCTATGAGGAATAAGGCATTGAGAAGATTAGCCATAGTTTAGTGTCAACACTTGTATGGACACCTTAACTTCAAGAAATTTCTGAAAGTTATGTCTACAAATAATTCCTTATGCTTTATAGAAGCCATTTCCATAATATTTAAGAACTTTAAAAGTATGTCATTTTACCAATCCTCTCTTTGACATTACACTTATACCTTCAGATTTTGAACAATCCTCAAAACTTGAAAATATGCTCTTTAAGACATGATGACAATTTAAAATAGAATATTTGGTTATAGGCAGCTCAATACAATAAAACTATAAAGAATAGTACTCATCTTGAAGTAAAAAAGTGCATAACCTATTGATAACAAATTATGAATAATAGAATAACTTCTTATACCAAATAATTATATTATGCACAATTTATGAAAATGATTTAAGCAATATCTCTTCTTGGAACGTAAGGGGCATTAATAATAAAATCAAAAGTGTCCAGGAGGAGTTGAGTAGGGTGGGGAGAAACATTTATATCTTATAGGAAACTAAACTGAGGAAGTGGAACCTAAGTAAGCTTGGTATGTAGTTTATATCCAACATTGATTCTCATGTATTGGGTCATATTCTGATTATATGGAACTCGAATTTTTGTGCGATTGTTAAGCTCTTTGAAATTGATCAACATATTTTGTGCAAAGTTGTAGTGGATGACTTTTGTTTTCTTATGTCTTCTATTTATGGGCACAATGGTGATTGTGAACATTGAAGTCTGTGGGATTCTTTGAATGATACATGTCAGAGTTACAACCTACTCTGGGTCTCTCTGGGAGATTTTAATGTTGTGTGAAGGGACAGTGAGAGAGTTAGTAAAAATCCACCTTCTAGAAAATCCATGAATGAGTTTATTGATTGGGTCTTAAACTGTGGCCTTTATGATCTAGATTTAAAGGGTCCTTTCTTTTCCTGGAACAACCATCAAGAGGATCATGGGTTTATTACCTCAAATATTGATAGGATTTTTTATAATGACTTATTCTTGAACATGGTGGATGGTTTTTTTGGTGAGCTGGTATCCAACACTTTTAGTGATCATAGATCTATTATGTTTTCCATTGGCCAATAAAGAATGGTAAAGGCTCCTTTCTACTTCATTAATTCTTGGTCTTCGAAGGATGGCTTCCTTGAAGTTGTTAAAAAGGCTTGGAAAATTGAAGTTGAAGGTACATCTATGTTCAAGGTGTATGGAAAATTCCAATTTTTGAGGAGTGCTTTGAAGGAATGGAATTGTGATAGTGTGGGAAATTTTTTTGGCAATGTAAAGATGGCTAAACACAATGCTCTATAAGCTCAAATTAAGGTTGACCTTGATCCTGTGAATCTTCAACATCAAAATGATGCAAGGTTTCTTAAGAAGGTTCTTCATGAAGCTGAAAAAGAAGAGGAAAGTTTCCTAAGGTAGAAGTCTAGCATGCAATGGCTTGCTAAAGGTGATAGGAATTCAAAGTTTTTTTATTCTTCTCTCAAAACCATGTGACAAAGAAACAAAATCAGGTGTCTTAATATTAATGCTCAGGTGAGTTATGATCTGGTTGTTAACAAAGAGTCTGTTTTGAATTATTATTCTGGCTTGTTCAACAGTGAACATACAAGAGAGAGATTGAAGGATTTTAGATGGTCAGGTCCCACCCTTAATGTGGAGAAAAAGATCAATATCATCATAACTGTCACTCAAGCTAAGATTGATGATACTATAGTGTCTCTAAATTTTGATAAAGCTCCAGGACCTGATGGCTTTAATTCCTTTTTATTAAAGAAGGTTGGCCTATTGTGGGTGGTGATATCTCTAAGGATGTGAAAGATTTTTCCTCTAATGGAAAGATACTTAAGGAATCGAACAACACCTAAAGGGCATGGTTCTTATGATATTAAAAATTGGTGTCTTATCTCTCTATGCAATGTTGTTTTTAAAGTCATTTCTAAAATCATGGCAAATAGGCTTCAAAGTATTCTGCCTTTAATCATTTGTAGTTATCAAGCTACATTTATTAAAGGTAGTAACATCAAGGACTCCATTCTTCTCTCCAATGAAATTTTGCATGATTTCAACTGGTCTTCTACATGTGGTAAAATGTGCATGAAGATTGATATTTCAAAGGCTTATGATAATGTGAATTGGAAATTTCTATTTGCTGTTATGCACAAGACGGGGTTTCCTTCTATGTGGATTAATTGGGTTTCTAGCATCTTTAGCTCTACATCCTATCAAGTTCTATTCAATGAAGAACCTACAGATATATTTTTCCCTTCAAATGACATTCGGCAAGGAGACCCTTTGGCTCCTTATTTATTTGATATGGTTATATAGGCATTTTTTGTTCTTATGAACCAAGTTGTGGAAAACCATATCCTTGTTACTATTAAAGCTTCTAATTGTTTCTCTCTATCTCATTTGGTATTTGTGGACGATCTCATGATCTTTTTGAAAGCAATTCCTAAGAATGCTAAGTAATTCCTTAAAGTTTTGGATAATTTTGGCAATCTTTTAGGTTTGAATCAATAATTCCTAAATTAAAGTGATTTTTAGTAAGAGTGATTGTAAAGATGGCATCATAGATATTCTCAAGTTTAAAGAAAGCAGTTTTCCCTCTACTTATCTTGGAGTTCCTCTAGTTTCTGGGAAAATTCCAAGGTCTTCTTGTACTATTTTGATAGATAAAGTCAAAACAAAACTGGAAGGTTGGAAATCAAAGACTCTATCTATGGCAGGAAGGTTATAGATTGTTCAATCTACCATGAGTGTTCTCTATTTTCATTGGTGTTATGCCTTTCCTGTTCCAAACGTTACCATTGATTCTATCAAAAAAATATGTCATGATTTTGTCTGGGGGAAAATGAAGAGAAATCTCCTCTGCATCTTGTTAAATAGAACAGTGTCTCACTGCCCAAAAAGGAGGGGTTTGGAATAAGAAAGATTGGTGAAGTTACCAAAGCATGTCTACTTAATGTCTGGGATGTAGCTAATAAAAAGGACTCCTTGTGGTAAAATGGGTCAATGAAAGATATTTAACTAAATATTCCTTTTGGTCGATAAAAGTTTCCTCTTCCATGTCTTGGATGTACTCAAAAATCTTGGATTGTAGATTAGAGCTTTTGATTCATACTAAATTCTACATTGGAAATGGAAAAGATACGTTCTTCTGGATTGACCCTTGGACTTCTAACAATTAATTTCTTTGGGATTTGGTTGGTAAAGATGCATATCTCAAACTTGCCATGCCTATCAATTGTAAGGTGAGTGGTGTTTTTAAGGAAGGGAAATGGATTGTTCTTAACAATAGAAATAATAGGAGTTTGTTTGGAGTTCTCAATAACTTTTCTATTCCAGGTGAGAGGTTTGATTACTTATCATTTAATGATAAAAAATATTTTCAACTTAAACCATGTGTGGAACTCTATTAGTGTTCTAGGACTTGTTTCTGAGTTTTTTGTTTGGCTTTGGAAGGATGCTCTGCCTAGAAGATTTTAGCTGAATATTGGAAAATCATTCATGACAAATTCCCAACTTTTGAATATATGAGAAGAATAGGTTTCCTTGAGCCTTCAAAGTATTTCCTTTGTAAGTTGGACTGCGATTCAACAACCCATTTCATTTTCAATTGTCCTTTTATGAAAGACTTATGGAGAGAGCTGGAAAAGTCAGTTAACTTTCATTTTTGGATCTTAGAATGGCTTGATGTCTTGAAAATTAAGAAGAAGAAGAAGCATAAATTTCTACTCTTCAGTTATTTGTATCACTCTTGGTTGGAAAGAAACTTTAGAGTTCATAAGGACAAAGAAACCTCTACAGTTGATGTTTGTAAGAAGATTCTGCTCGAATTTTATGGCTTTTGGAAGTGAATTCCTTTTAACTTTCTTTGATTCTTTCTGTGTTGGAAGGTTCCTTCTGTATTTGACTAGAGTTTGGATGTTTTTGCATGAAGTCCCTACTCAAAGAGGGGCCGGTATAAAGTTGGGATGGATTTGCACATGGTCCTATCTCCTTCTAAGGTTTTGGGACTTTATTCACAGAAGAGATTGGTCGGTCTTAGTTCTACTTATGTTGACCAATGCTCTGGGAGAGCTTTTTTTTCCTCAATATTTGTAAAGCATAAAAGCATACAAAGCTTCCCTTTATATGTGTTGTTGGTCATCTATGTGTCCTACATGTGCTTCTGTAGTTTTAGGGCTATTGTTTCACAAAAGAATTTGTCCGTTTTAGTTCTGCTGATGTGAAGACCTATTTCCTGTCTAATCAAGGTTCCTGGGAATGAAAATTTTTCTTGTATACTTGTAAAGCATATATACTTCCCTTTATGTGTGTTTCTTTTCTCTACTATGGCCTACGTTCCTATATTCTCTTTTCTCTTTTTGTTTAAGCTTTGTATAGAAACTTTTCTTTAAAAAAAGAGAAAGGAGTTTTGAGGACCAAAAAATCTCAAATTACGTAAAGTCAACAAAATAGGAATAATAGCCAACAAGGAGATCATAACCAAGTAAAATTGCTAACAACCACCCAAGCAAGGTAAAAAATAGCAAAAGAGTGCATGTCATTTAAAAGACCCTAGCTAGCAGCAGAACCCAGCTAGGTTCAACAAGAAACTCCCATGTCACAAGCCTGAGCATGCAAAATTTTGGGATAGATTAAACAAGTCAGACAACTTGAGGTATAAAATCTAGTTAATTACAAAGAAAAAGATAATCAGTAATGACTGGATCAAATAAGAAGGTTTAGAAGCAAAAATAAGCCAATTGACTAATTCTAATCATAGAGTATAACCCAGAAACACACCAATTTAAAACTAGTAGCTTTCACATGTTAAAGAGTAAATCTCCAACCATTTTACATAGGATGAACATCAAGCTAAGCCAATCAAAAACCAATACATCAAACTATATCAAGTATTGTCAACCAATCTTCAAGGTAGACCAAGAAAAGCAAAATAAAAAGACGAAATAAAAAATTATCAATGAACAACCATTATTCTTATGTGATCATCACTTTGCACAAATGCCTCTCATTTAATACCAAGCAGGAGTTAGGAAACTTTTCTGAAAGACCCTAACTTCCACTTTCATGAATATTTTGTCTATTTTTAATAAGGAAAAAAACTTTTAAGTCTGACCAATGAGAGAGTCATCTCCATTAGTTAGTCATTTGTTCAAGGAATGCGGATAGACCTACTTTATGGCCCATAAAACATGAATACAACAAGTCATGAGTTATAGGCATATAAAAATAGTCATAAAATTATTAAATAGTACACAAGTTATGAAATAGATTAAGATATAGGCAGTTCAAAATTCATTAGTCACTAGGACTAAATAGTATTGAGCAAGTACTCAACATGTTGATATATGAAAAACATTATACACTTCTATGTATTCATATAACAAGTTTAGGTTATAGCCAGACCAAAATTTGGAATCCAAGCAAGGTTGAGCAATGTAAGGCCATGAAAGACATGAAGATGGCACAAGTTATTAAAATTAGTAGACAATATATTATAAAATAGTACACAACTATGAAAAATAATACACAATTTATCATAAAATAGCATGAGGTTTTGACTATAGTAAATAAGTTATTGATTAATAATACTCAATGATGAACATGATTTGGTTGTAGGTAGCTCAATACCAAAACTATTTTCATGTAATGTGCATATAGTTGAATACAAAAACATACACAAACTTAATACTATGATAAATTATGTATGATTTGGTGAAATTAGGTATGCTTTTGCATTTAGGGGAATTTGGTGAAATCCAGCCTTATTCAGGTCAATGAGCAAACTAAGTCATGTTAGATCCAATTTTGATTAGACTATGAAAAGTAGTACACAACTTATTAAAAAATAATACACAACTTACTGCAAAATAGTACACACCTTATTAATAAGTAGTACACCACATTTTGATATAAGTAAACAACTTATTAAAAAATAGTACATAATTTATTAAAATACAACTCAACATGGCAAAAGTATATAACTTATGAAACAATAGACAACTTATAATAACAATTTGGTTGTAGGCATATCAATATCAAAAAAAATTATGTACGGTGCACATATAATTTGAGTACTTCAACATACACAAACTTGACACTAAACTGTAGTTGTACATGTGACTCTAGACCATAGACTCATTAGCCAACAACCATCAACCATTATAGATAAGTTCACAATAATCAAAGAACTGAAACTAAGCAATAGTAATTAACAGTACTCAAAAGTAACAAAGTAGTTGACACAAAGAAGAGATTGTAACAAAGCAGAAGGTAACAATAGAGCAGAGGAAGGATGCTCTGAACCAACACTAATAGAACATTACCAGCTCTTAACAAGACTGTAATGTAGACTTTCTTCTGCCGACATGAAAAAGAAGAGAGGAAAGGAATGTGGCTACTGATTTCTAGTAGGGTAAATAGAGCAGACGAAGGATACTACCGCCTCCATGAACCACACGATATATCATGGGACGTGACCACAAGGATCACTGTGCTGCTGTTGAGAAGTGGTGTCGCTAAGTTGGGTGTGTGGGCACTCGAGTGCAGCACACACCTATACAGGATTAGTACTGCCAGAGAAAAGGGAAGGTGGTGAAGAGTGGAAAGTGGCAAGCAAAGGATGAAGTGCCAACAACAGCTGTAACAAGCAGAAGAGGAATTGCCAAAGGGGTGATCAGAGATAAAAGAAAAAACACAGACTCGTAGATATGGTAAAATTGCGGACGTTGAGGAGCAAAATTTCACTCAAGGGTGAGGGAAGGGGCCGTTTGTGTGCCACCTTTTCAACTACTAGTAGTTAATATGTAAATTTAGAGCCGGTGATATTTTGGTCGCCTGCTTAGCAGCTCCTGCTGCAGCTTTTTTCAGTTCACGAGCTCGTTGAGTGTGTCTGGAAGGAGCCCGGTGCCACAAAAATATGGTAATCAAAATGTCTGCTGATTTTATGTGTAATGCAAATACAATTTTTAGTTATTAAACTAGTAAAAGCATGTGCTTTGCACATTCAATTTTTTATGGTAATATAACTCAAATAAATACTTAACATGTACATAGATATGACGATCTTTATGTATGATACAAATGTTTTTGTATTTTTTTTTATTTACTTTTTAGAACCACCCCTGAGAAGGAGCCACTTTGGTGACCCCACCCCAGAAATATAAACCCAAAGGACATGAGCAGTGAGTGGTCCGATCACCCCCTCCTGCGTCTAATTAAATTTAGTTACTTTTCGCAGAGCGCCTACAGCGTGATTCGAACCCGGGTCCTTCATTGGGACTTACCGAGCCGCAACCAGCCAAGCTACTCCGGCCAGATAATTTTTTTTTGTATTAGCTTAAATCAAATGATAAGATTATTAAAATAAATTATCAATAAAATTTACAAGAAAGTCCTACACTTTGGTGCACTTCTCCAAATTGATTGACATATGGATTCATAGTTCATGAATATGACAAAAAGATTAACATTAGAGCTTATTTTATATAGTTCACCTCATTATTGTATATTCATATTCTTTTTCTAATTAAATGTGGTAGATTCCATTTTAGTTATATACATATTTTTTCTTTTGGAACTTGACCTTCACAATATCCAATGTTCACTTTAAAGTATTGTGAATGTGTTTGTGAACATCATGTCCTAATATATTCTCTAGAAAATAATAAAAATTAGGGGATCTGTGTAACATCTTGGTTATATATTTTACTTAATTTACTATCGAATAAAATCAACATGTTATATGGTCATTATTTAAATCCAAGTATTGACATAGTTTTCATCATCTCCTTTGAAAATGTCAGGTTAACACATAGATTTCTCATTTACCAATGATAAACTTTTTGACCTCTCTCCATCCATTGTACTACCAATATTAGATACATGTTTTGATCTATTTTTAATATAATTTGAGATATGTGTTGATCAAGAAATATAGCAATCGCTGTTAGCCACTTTAATGTCTACATATATACTAATCATGAATTCAACTGAAAATTATGTATCTATATGTGATTTTAATATTTTACATGGATGCCCATGAAATATATCAATGGAATCAGTAGTTATGTACGTTGTTACTTTTTGTAGCACACCCTAGTTAGTGATTAGATTTTTTAGAGTTACTGCTATCAAGGGATTTGACATAATGCAGGGATTAAAAAAATGTAAACTTGTCTAATATTTTGGAAAGTCTTTGTGTTTTCTTTAGAATTATCAATCATAGTTATAATTAAGTGTATATTCACATTTTAATACTACACAATAACCAATGATATTTTTTTAAGTATTCAAACGTATTCACAAATATTCTTTGTAGGATTATATTTTGTTTAGATAAAAAGTCATTATATGACTTCTTTCAATAAACAAACATTGATTTTTCTTCTAAATGTTCGATTTTTGCCATTGATATCTAGGGTGACTATAACAAGCACCATTATGGCTGTTCATAGAAATATTTACAAAATATAGCACATCTTGGATCTCTAGACGAAAAAATTTAATATAGTCCATAAATTAGAAGAGGTGTCAATTTTTATTATAAAATAAAAGTTTGGTTAGAGTTTCAAAGTTTTGTGTATAATAGTGAATTAAAGATAACATATACATCAAAATATAAAATAATGACTACCCTACTATACTCATACTGAGCATAAAATTTAGATAATATAAGCAACAATAGGTTGCAATAAATGGTGTTAAAAATACACATTTTATGTGTTCCTATCATTTACAATCTAATGTTGTTTGGTAGCACATTAACTTTGAACCAAAAAAAATATTAATTTAGATATCATCAAGTATAAAATATTATCTAAATCTAAATCATACTATTACACCAATTGAGAACACATAAATTTATCATTCTTACAATAATCATTACAATGGATGTTCAGTTCTTAAGTGTTATGCATAATACAAGGATGGATATATAAAGTGCAATCCTATTTGATTAGAAAAATATATTTATAAAAATAGGAAGTTCTAAATGTGACCTATAACTATGAGACAAATAGGAAAGATATGATGTATAAAAATAAAGTAAAATATTATTAATAAATAATTACAAAGTTCACCAATCTTTTTATGATTTACATGTACTTATTTTTTATTTATAAATTAAATAATGCAAAAAGTAGAAGAAAATATATGAAATTCATTGTTTGATTATATGTAAATTTCATGTTATTTTTAAGATCTGGTAGCTTCTTTATCAAGTTGTTTTATTCCAATAATTTGACAAGTCCCAACAAGTATTGTATATCTTAATGCTTTGCATAATACATAAAAATAACTTTACTTTTGGATCCTAGATGGGTGAATGGTGATTAGATGCTCTCGGGGGGTGAATAGAGTTGACTGCACTTAAACAAAATTCATTAGACCTTCAAGATATATCACAAGATAAGGTTGCTAAATAGGAAATTTGTGTGCAATTAAAGCATGCATAGAAAGGATGAGAGAGATTGAGCAAACACAAGAGGACAAGCTATTTAGAGTGGTTCCTCACTTCAAACTAGAAGTGAGTCAGTCCACTTATCTAGAGAGGTCAGCCTCTAGGATTTCCTAACCATTGCACTCTTATATTTATTCATAAGACTTATAATACATGACCTCCAAAGGACTTACCTATCCAATACAAAGAGTCTTCAACTTTACCAAAGACTTACCCACTTTGCAAGAGTCTTCCTCCTTATTCCAAGGACTTACCTACTCTTGCACAAGTCTTCAACCTTCAAGGAATTACCCACTCATATTGGATCTTCTGCCTTTGACTTCAGCTTCACTCGGACAAGCTTCCACCAAGGACTAACCCACTTGAGCAAGGAGTCTTCTTCCTTCACCAAGGGTGTTATAACCCCAAATTTTAGGTTCAATTGGTGAGAAATGAAATTTCTCATATCAAAGATAATTGAACAAAGAATGGTATATTTTGTTTTGAGTACATGGATTTTATTTACAAATAGCCTTGATATTTGTGTTGTGGGCTTTATTGACTATTGGGCCCAATAACAATGAAATAACAAAGAAAATTCAATTAGTAATTGAATAATTGAATATTTGATAAAAGAAATATGTGGAAACCTCTAGAAGGAAAATCCAAAGAGGATTTCGTGCCTCTTGGGTTCCTTGGGCTCCAAGGAGTACAAGTTGCATAAATAAAGCAATGAGAAAAGAAAAAGGTTAATTCAGTATTTCTTTATGAAGAAAGAAACTGGGAAATAATGATATAATGTGGAAAATGAATGAAAAGAGGCATAAATGAGATTTCTTGGGGAAATTTCGTATCCATGTGGTTGCTAATATTAAAAGGAATGACAATGGGGAAAATAAAAGAGAAATAAAAATAAATCCTCAAAAAGAGATGTTTAAATGAGAAATAAACAAGATAATGTGGAATAATGCATAATGTTGCATCTAGAAGGATAATAAGTATCCAATAAAGAGAATTTCGAAATAATAAGGTTTCTTGGGTGTCAAGGAGCCCCAATAAAGGAAAAGGGTGAGAAAATACCATAATTATGAAATAAAGAGATAATGGGAATACATAATCCATTAATTATGTATTTGTAATAAAAGGAAGTATTTTTCTAAGGATATATATATATATATATATATATATATATATATATATATATATTCGTGGCAAATAGATAAAAGGGCAAGAATAATGATAATAAGAGAAAGGATTTTCGTTTTTCTTGGTATCCATGAGATAAGGAATAACAAGGAAGAAAAGGAGAGAGAGAATATGCTTCTCCTTGAAGGAAAAGGTTTCCTTTAAAGTTTGGGACTCGGTTTCTCTTGGAGCAACGTCTTAGGGCATGGATGACCTCCCCTATATAAAAGGGAAGCCCTTTCGAGTCCAGGAAGAGATCCCACGACGCCTCTCTTCTTTCTTCTTCTTCCTCTACATCCTTTTTCGTTTAAAACCCTATCAGGGTAAAGCAAGATGATCCTGGCATGACAAGGAGACCAAGGGGGGACTAAGAGGAAGGCTGGACGTGCACTGAGGTCAGAGCAAGGCTTAGCCATCAAGGCCGCGCCCCGAAGCGTGCACAACAACCGCTTCCAAGCTGCAGTGACGGCTGCAGGTGCTTGGCCTAATGGACGAGCAACCGGTTGTCTTGGCCGCGGTTTATTAGCGCCCTGGGTGCGCGAGGGCTTGGCGGAGCTAGAGGGAGCATCGCCGGAGGTCGGTGGAGTGAAGAGAGGCAAGGAGAGGCGGCACAAGTTGCCGCTAGGGCGACAGCAAGGGCATGTCGCGAGGTTGAAGAAAGGAGGGAGACGCTGGACCGAATTGCCCTTTTGCAGACTGAAGGAGCGCTTAAATTACAAAGGGCAAAAGCGTAATTCAATTATAAACTCTTTGAGCAGGTTGTATGGGGTCTGGCGACGTGGCGCTCTGTGATTGGTCCAAAGAAGGTAATTTTACAAAATTCATATCTCTCTAATGGTAGCTCGGATGAGTATGCATAAAATATGAAACTTGCTCATAAAATTGAGAGGAATCTAAATAAAATATAATTGAAGCCTGGTTCCTTATGCAATTCTAAAAGTAGTGTAATTTATCAACTTTAATGAATTAATGGTTAAGAAACCCTATTTTGATGTAATTAATGTGAGTAATAGGGTTTATTTGATGGATAAAGTTGATATTAACCTGTTAAATGTAAAAAGGAACATTGAGTTCAAAAAGGAAGAACTTTGCACATGATTAGTTTAATTTAGAATTTATATGCTTGAAATTGGAAAAGTACATAAAGTTATCATCTTTAATGATTTAACTAAGGAAAAACCCTTAGAATTGATGATAGATGGATAATTCAAGCTGATATTAACCAGTTGTTAGTAAAAGTGAAAATAGGATTTAAAAAGATGATCTTTTTATATAGTTGGTTTAATTTAGGGTTCTATGAATATGCCTTAATGGGATTAGAAACCCTAATTTATGTTGATATGAATTCTAATGGTTTTAATTGTACAAATCGAAGAATAAAATAGAGATATGATGATTCGAAGATAAATTGAGTACCTAAGATCTTTAATGTGAATTATTTGGATAATTAGTGTTTCCTAGTGTATAAAAGTGGAAATAGCGATAAATAAGGTTCATATATGTGAGTTGAACTATAATGAAATATGATTTGTCAATTCGGAAGAAACTGAAGATGATAATTATCCTTAATGTTTTGAATATGACCTAAAAGGATAAAGATAATAGTTTTAGTGTAAAAGAAACATATTAGACTTAATTGACATTCAATTGTGCCTATGATGCAGAAATTAAGGTTTGTGAACTAAAAGAGCATTAAAAGTGATAAATGCATAATGAAGGCTTAAACCCTAATAAAACCCTAAAGTTGGCCTAGAAATCATAAGGTGGAATCCAAGTTGATCTCGTGGATGTTTTGAATAAAACAATGACACTTGGATGCTATGCATTATTTTCAGGATATTGTTGATTGCTTGTTAATTGTGTTGAATGTTAATGCATGGACATCAAGTTACTATGGATCAGGTATGTGGTTACGATTATGAATAACCGCTATAGTTTCCCGATGGATTCCCGGATGTTTAATCGCATTGAATGCAACTAAACTGTTGGATGTTTATTTATTTCATGCCACTATAAAGTGACTATGATTATCACCATAAATGTGCATATATAACTGGCTAGATCCGGGTCCACCTCTGTTACTTTGAAAATGCTAAAAAGGGGTAATCCTAGAGTAAGGTCTAGGTTACCGTGAGTTAGAGACTCTTTAGCAAATCCCGAGTTAAGGAGTGGTCTACTTACGAGTAGTGCCATGTGACTCAACCCTAGAAACTGGTTCACTTATAGGTGGATCATGAGGGGTTTAGTGGGGACAACACAGAGGATATGGTACTCTTGGATCGCGGAGTTATATTTAAAACATAATCTTGGTTGTTAAATGATTAATTTAATGATTACATTGTTATCATAGTTGCATGCTTAATGTTTCCCCCACATACCAGCTACGGCTGACCGACGTTTTGTTTGTCGGCGTTTTAGGTACAATGAAAAGAACAAACAGTAAAGTGGCACATGTGATACTAAATGAGAATTAAAGTGCAAAGGAGGATTAGATAGATTAGTATCAGTGTGGATAGAAGAATAGAGATCCAAGTTTTCAAAAGGTATGTAAAGAAAAATTTTATTACCATTTTCAGTATAGTCTGTTAGAATTTAATAATTGTTTATGGTTATATGTCGAACCTTTGATCCGGGATTAATGGGTGCGGCTCAACCTCTTGGTCTCCCTTAATTGGGGGTTATCGGGAGGTGGGGTCGTAACAAAGGGCTTACCCACTCTTGCTCCAAGTCTTCATCCTTGATCTTCACCAAGGGACGCCTTCCCTTGTTCTTCTTCACCTCTCTTAGCCAAGAGAGAGAACCTTCATCTTCATGATTGAAATGAGAGATAGGGAGGTGGTGGAAGTGAGAGCCTCACAAGAAATACATGTAGGACTAGCTCTCTTACATATTTCCTACTCACTCTAATGAATGTAGCAAGTGATTAATCTTAGAGAGAGAGAGGAGGCTATAGTAAGCACTCAACTATGGAATAGGAACCTCACATAGAGTTTTACATTGAATGCTCAACCTTGGAATGAAGCCCAAGGGGTCCTGTTTATAGCTGGGGATGCCTCTTAGCCTTTAGGAACACTTGAGAACGAAAACTAGTCGTTTGGTGGCTTACAACGGATATATTTTCACTTGTTGCAACTCCACAACGGCTAGAAGCACTTTTTTGCACTTTTTCGTACAATGCAATCAGTCGAGTTTCTATAAAGGTAACTTGACCGATAGAGTAAAAGACAAAGCCGATATTAAGACCACCGGTCGAGTTTGTCCTGGGGAAACTCAACCGACCAATGAAAATCGAATAGGTCAGGTACTCCATCGGTCGCGTTCTGTGAAGTGTAAACTCGATTGATCAAAAGTCATTTTCAAGATCCAATCAAGATCGGTCGAGTTTGCAACTCACAGAACTCGACCGATGAACATCCTGATGTGAATTTTGGAAAATAGCTTTTGAGTGCTTAAACATTCGATCTAAGTGCTCCTGATTTTTTCTAAGCTTAATTACAAGTCATACAATCATTACAAGTGATTTACAACATGATTCTAATGGATTTACATCATATTAAAAAAATCTACACTTGTATTGACTTTGACTTGTCTTTTCTCCCATTTGATATGTGCAAGTTAGGGCATTTGGAGTGTGTCTATACCTAATCTGAAATCACTCAAGTAGAGACATTAGATACCAATATGTGAAATGGTTAGTCATCATCAAAACAAGGGTTTAGTCAATTTAGACGTGAGTCAACATTGACCTAATTGACCTTGAGTTAACATTTACAAGTGTAAAACATCATTTTATGCTAAAACCCATGACTTGTAAATCTTTTAAGGTACACTATGATTGGTGGTCAATATTTATTATAAAAATTACGTGGGGATTATGTCTTACCTAATTAAATTAAAAAAATCTATACAATTTTCTATTATATTACTTAAATAAATGGAAATATGACAAATAGATAATATAGGTAGCATATCTAAAGTATTGCAAATTTACATAGAATGGTATTTCTTATTTATATCTGGATATATCTTAAGTAGCTCTTCAGTTGCAATTTCTAATATGCTTTTTTTGTACTTGCAAGAACTAAAAGAAACTAGTGTGAATGATTCAAACTTAGAACACAATATTTTCTTGGCAAATAGCAACCACCTTAGGCCAAAATAGCTACAACTGACATGTAATGGTTTATGCATCTTGATTACACAGAAGAAGTTATAGATATAAGAAATGTTTAAGATGTGGTTAATTGTTATAAGATGTTCATACTCAAAGCCAGAAGGAAAGGTTTAGTCGATACTCGTATAAAATTATTTTACGTAAGAAAATATGATTGAATTTGTCTATAAGTCTTGTTTATGAAAAGAATAATAAAGGAAGAGGCATTCTTGACACAACAAAAGGAGAAAAAAATAGTTTCTCTACAAGTAGAATGTGTACATGGCTCAGTTTATAGCTACATGACCTATCTCCATCATGAATCATGAGTGTGGTTCTGCTCCAAGATCTTAATGAAGTAGGGCATGTATTGATCACTTTTGTTGGTAGAAAATTTGTGAAAAGGCCAAATGCTTTAAAAGTTGTACAAATCCTCTAAGGTGAACCTTAAGGAAAAATATATATCAAAATTCTCCACAACCAACATGCTCATTAATTTCCAACTGAGAAAAGATATCTGATGTCAATACCTATTAATTTCTGAATTTAATATGCTATATGAATTATGCATGCCTTCATAGAAAACATACAATGACGTGCATATTAATAAATGTTATTTAGATGAAGAAAGTGAAGGTGGAGAAAACACATATAAGTAAGAAAGATGTATTAAAGAAAGATCTCTATTAAGTAGTCATAATTCTTAGTAGGAACCGTAAATATATGCTACTAAATCTAAGCATATCATCAGTAGGACTGACAAAGAATTTCATGTAAAAAATATACCTATGAACGGAATCACATCATCAACATAAGAATTCTACTTGTTTTGTCGATCTGTAGTTCATAAGAAACAATATAAATTTCATTACCATGATGCTGGGGTCAAAGCCTCCTCTTCGTGGATAATGTCCTCACTACTACTGTCTCATCATGAGAATGCTCGGTGGTTCGTTATTGCTCCATGCCATAATTTCTTTTACTTTAATGCAAGCAGGTCGCATGTTATCATCTCTTCTGATTTGAAGTGCATTGCATAACTCATTCCATGCTTGAGAAGTTGCTAAATGATCTACTCATAACATAAGAGACGAGCGTGTTTTTCAAGAGTATAGTCCACCCTCTCCGAGTTTGGACTCCTTTGACGAATTTTTGACAGGTTTCATAATGTTGGCTTCACCACATTAAGGTCTTGCTTTGACCTTGTCTCTGACTCACCAGGTGAAGAGCTTTGTCTTGCCATTGGTGAGGTAGGGGACTGGGTTGAACCTCCTCAGGTTTTTAACACTATAACATAACCCAAAATCCTATGCTCGAATCCCTTTCTTGCAGGGTGATTTCTTCTCAAGGATGTTGGCTACCTACTGCAACATTTAGGAAAAAGTAAGGGTTCTGCAAATTGTAGAGGTTAATTGGCTCGATGTATTTGTTAGTGACCCAGGAGTATCTTGCCTTGCTAGCTTAAGTTGCTATGTGATCTACTTCATCTTTGTTGGTCCAATGTTGGATGCCGATTTGTTGGGGAGTGAATCGTGACGAGGGGAGATCGACGGTTGCCTCATGCAGCTTCAGTGAATGACGGGGAGACACATGATCGTTTCGCCTACACGATGTACTCGAACGCTTTTCCTTAGATCGTCGATCGGCTTGCATAGAGGATCTGTTGGTAGTGTGATGTGCAGTGCACTTTGCACATGGCCTTCCCCCATGCTTTCTGGGACACAATCAACCTGAAGCAGCTTGGTATTTATTAGGTCTGGGAAACGACTATAGTACTTCATCGTTCTTGAGATTGAAAAACCCGAAAAAGAGAGTGAAGCAAACACCAGAAAGAACCTCCGGTTGCGGTTCATCCAAGGGACAGAGAGGACCTCCAGCCGCAGTTCATCCATGGGTCGATACATATTGGGCTAAAATTTGCTCACGCCCACTCGCCATAAGGCGCGTTTTGACGCGCGCATCCCGGTCTCCCTAAATCACCCGGTCTGCTGCCAACACTGTGCGCCCCCTGCCCCCATTCAACGCATGTCCCCTCGCATGCACCCTGTCACGCAAGTCAGCAAATTTTCCCCCCAAAACGTCTCTACTCCCGCGCCCTCCCTTCTCCTCCGCGGCTGGTCTTCCTGCTCCCATCTGCTCCCGCCTATTCGAACCTGGTCTTCTCGTGCCTTCACACTTCCTGCTGCTCCACGCGCCTGTACTCCTCCTGCTCCTCGCGCCTCCGTTCTTCTCATACATGGATTTGCAGTCGACCCCAGTTTTACCCTCTCAGGGAATGCAGACAAAGAGGTCGTCTGGGAGGAGACCCGAAAGAGGCTTAAAAGGGGCGAAAAGAAGGATTGTCGTAATAAGGTCAACATCTTCTCCACCGGCGACATCGCGTCCATATCCTCCACCAGGTCCACCGGCGACAGCAGGTCCACCGACGACAACTCTTCCCCCGGAGACAGCAGCTCCCACACCTGACACAATAGACACAACGGCTCCACCAGCAGCGAGAAAAAGAAAGATGCCCTCTTCCGGCTCAATGCTCTCTACCGGCTCTGCGACGAAGAAGCCTAATTCTGAAAAGGCCACAACTATTCCACCACCAGCGAGAAAAAGAAGGATGACCAGGTTTGCGATGAAGAAGCCTACTTCTGAAAAGGCCACAACTCCACCGTCGGCGACAACAACTGCCAGCACATCTCGCCTACAGTAAGAGAGAACCAAGAAGAGTCACAGAAGGAAAAAAAAGGGCGGAGAAAGAGGCGGAAGAACTCAACGAGGCAGAACCATCTTATGCAGATAAGCAGCCAAAACGGTTGAAGTCTAGGTGTTCGTGGAAAATCTTCAAAGACATATACAACACTTTCAACGAAGAAGAACAAGCCATCTTCGCAAAAACACCTTTCAAATGCCTATTTGGCATCAAACGAGTATCAGGTAATGACACTATGTTGATAGAGGATCTGGCATCCTATTTCAACAACCAAGATGGGACATTCAACTTCGGGAGTCGGAGATTGGAGTTCGCTGCAGATCAAATAAGACAGCTTGTGGGCGGTCTTCCAGAAAGAGGTATTAGTTATGTTTAGCACTGCCTATGTACATATCATTGCGCTCATGTAGGTTTAATTGTGCCTATGTAATTCTGTTTAACACTGCCTATGTACATATCATTGTGCTCATGTAGGTTTAATTGTGCCTATGTAATTCTATTTAACACTGCCTATGTACCCTTATATGTTATATTGTGCCAATGTGTGCACGACTGCGCCCATGTAGGATCCAATGCGCCCATTTAGGTGTCATTGCACCCATTCAGGTCGCATTGCGCCCAATATAAGTTGATGTGAGGCAAGATATGTTTTATTGCGCCCATGTAGGTTCCATTGCGCCAATGTGTGCCCGACTACGCCCATGTAGGATCCAATGCACCCATAAAAGGGTCATTGCGCCCATATATCTTTCCTTGTGCCCAGTTTAGGTGTCATTGTGCCCATGTACGTATCATTGCGCCAATATGTGCCCAACTGCGCCCTTATATTTTATATTGTGCCCATATATCTTCCTTTGCGCCCATATAAAATGGGTCATTGCGCCCTTATATTCTACATTGCGCCCATTTTATGTTTTGTTGCGCCCATATATCTTCCTTTGCACCCATTTTAGATGTCATTGCGCCCATGTACGTATCCAATGCGCCCATTGAGCATTTTGAGACCAATGAACCCCCATTGCGCCCATTGAACCCCCATTGCGCCCATTTTATGTTTTGTTGCGCCCATATATCTTCCTTTGCGCCCATTTCAGTTGTCATTGCGCCCATGTGCGTATCCAATGCGCCCATTGAGCATTTTGAGACCAATGAACCCATATATCAACACCAAAGTTACATCGAATGTTTTCATGTAATACAGACGGCAGGATCACTTTCAAAAAGTTAATCTCCAACTCATATATCCGTCAAAAATATTTTGGTGGAGATGATCCAAGGTTAGCATCAATTGTGCATAAGATACAAAGTCTTTATCCTACAAATATGAATGAGCTGAGGAGGGACCGTGTGAAGATGTTGGTAATTGTATTATTCAGCCACTTTCTCTTCCCCTCTGGCTCTAGCCGGATCATGAATTGCTTGTACCCACTTGCTGAAAATTTAGATGACCTTGACAAATATGACTGGGCTGTCGCAGTGCAAGAACTACTTTGTCAAGGATTTGATCTAGTGAAGGACAGGAAGAACGGTGGAGGATATATGAAAGGATACACCCTGCTGCTAACGGTATTGCATTAACAATTCGCCCACTTAGCATTAACAATCCCACAGTTTGGTTGTAATTTATATTAATACCTCATTTCTTATGAACTGTCACAGCCTTGGTTATTGAAGACAGGCAACTTCCTACGAATTGAGCACTCCAACGAGCAATTAATCATAAACATGTGGTCTTATGCGACAAGGTTGTCGGCCATACTCCGACAAAAAGATCTGAAATTAGATTCCTTGCCTTCCATGGTTTTTTATGATCGTGTGGGTCAACCAGCCGTATCCAGAAGTGAACCTACCCAAGGTGCAAGAAAACAACATGCAATACCAGAAAGGCATAATGAAAAAGGCAACATGGGAGTTCCGCTTGCCAAGATTGAACAACTGAAGACCGAGATGGCATTGGAGAAGAGATTTGCAAAGGAGAAGGAAATAAATAACAAGAAGTTGTTCATGAGGATGCAAAAAGACTTAGACAGACTTCATGACTACTGTGATGAGTTGCACAATGCTAACATGGCAATGAAGCAAAGACTCTCTGAGATTGATGACTGCACCCAGCCTTACGTAGAGCAGTGGCCAAATCATGACAAGGAAAATAAATGCAAACTGTATGTTTGGGAAGAAGCCTCACCAGAGAAGCAACAACAACATACATTTGCCGGAGAGTTTTCCCCAAAATCTCCAGCTAAAGAACATTCTTTGAGTGAAAAAGAAGGTATTGAATTCTAACAAATGCAAAATTGTTGCCAAATATTGTCTATCAAACCTTGATCCAAGATTTTCTCGTCTTTATAGAAGAAAGTAGGTTGTCATCAAGCCCCAAGTCTCCTACAACAGTTGATCTGTCTTCAGTTGAGTCCCCCAACTTGTTGATTAGTGTACAACCTTCCAGAATAGATAAGACAACATTGGACCACCTCAATGAAAGTGACCAACAATTGCTGAAGTCGGTGATATCCACTGTAAAAGTTGGTCAAACCTTGTGGCTGCATGGAGATACTGGAGTGTTGGGGGAGGACTTATTGCCAAGCCTTAAATATCAAGGTTTTGTCTCGGAAACGGTAACAAATTTATATAAATATTCATATGCGCCTATCTTTGTTTGTGGCCTATCTTTATTTGCGGCCATAATGTTTCATTGCACCCATATATGTTTCATTGCGCCCAAATATGTTTTATTGTGCCCATGTATCTTGCATTGCGCCTATATAACAAATTACATTTTATTTTTTTGTAGTATATACAGTCGATGTGCCAAATTTTTCAAGAACAGTATGCAACGAGTTGTGATTGTCAAATGCCCATAATACTACATGTCAATACTTGTCATTCAATAGAGGGAGGTGATGACAGTAATATAGAAATGTACTTCACCAGGCGATTGGATGAATTAAAAACAAATGACAAAGCCATAATGGTGCTTCACTCCAATTACCACTGGCATTTGCTTGAGATTAGCATGAAACAAAAAATTATGTTCCACTACAACAGTGCATGCTTATACCGTAATAAAAAGAATTTCCCTAAACATCTTCCGTGGGACCCCCATGAAAAGGTTACATGCAATATTGTAAGCAAACATGCATCCCATCACATACTTAATGTATGCTTTCTTATATACTCCTTTTAAGACATTGCTTGCAATTCATTTTACAGGGCATGTGGCTGAAAAACTTCTTCACACAACATTTGGGACATGAAGAAAATGAATGGAAAGTGCAATATTGCAGGGACAGCCCACAACAACCAGCTGATAGCAATGATTGTAGACTATTCACTCTACATTGGATCAAAAGAATAATGGATGGACAACCAATTGTAGGGGATGAAACTACTGCTGAAGATATTCACAGGTTGAGAGGGACGTTTGCAGTACAAATGTTGAGGGACAAGTCTAGCCGCGTCAAAATGTGAACAATAACGCGTCAAAAAATGAACAATTAGGTGCCTTTTTTGTATGTGTTGATGCGCCCACGGCATGTATATTTTGGAACTATATGTTGATGCGCCTAATTTCATATGTTGATGCGGCCACGACATGTATATTTTAGAGCTATGTGTTGATGCGCCCACAACATGTTTAAATGTTCACACTTCATTTATTTATTATATCAATTTGCCCACTTCATTAGTCAAGGCTTGTATTTGATGACTTCATAACTATGTGTTGATGCGCCTATTTCCTGAGATAATGCGCCCACTTTCAGAGCTATTGCACCCACTTTCTGAGCTATTGTGCCCACTTCCTGAGCTAGTGTGCCCACTTTCTGAGCTATTGTGCCCACTTCCTGAGTTATTGCGCCCACTTTCTGAGCTATTGTGCCCACTTCCTGAGCTATTGCACCCACTTTCTGAGCTATTGCGCCCACTTTCTAAGCTATTGTGCCCACTTCCTGAGCTATTGCGCCCACTTTATGAGCTATTGCACCCACTTCCTGAGCTAATGTGCCTACTTCCTGAGCTACATGCGTCAATGTGCCACTTCTTGGGGACTTCATATATCAATGTGCCTACTACATGCGTCAATGGCCACTTCATGGGGCCCTTAATATACACAACATTAACCAAAATACTATATTTTGTCATGAAGATATTCATTAAACATGCATAAAATTTACAACGGTTAGTTACACTTAACCCAAAATATACTGGAATGATATTGCTTAACATCAGAACATTGTTGTCACTACACCTAGTTAATGACTTGATGTGCCACTTCATTAGACACTTATAAAAAATAAGTTAAAATGTGAAAGATGTAGACTTCACATAGTGGTTTGCATCTTAAACACTACTAGTTTTGACGCTTCTTAGCTTTCGACATTCTCTCGTCATATGACTTGTACCGCTTTTTACACGGTCGATCAACTTGGCCCGCCATATTTGGGTTTTGAATTCCTTCAACACCAACAGATTCCCAAACCTATAATGCAAATGTTACAACAACATTAATAAAATTGTTAAACTTGTTCAGGCCTAAAACTGATTTATTTATATATAGAAGAAATTGCGGCTTACACCATATGATACCCCAACGTCCCTTTTTATTTTCTCCAATCCTTTCATAATTAAATCAAATTTCTCCTGAGACATTGCAGCTGCCTCGCCCAATGACTGGATGTTTTGTACGACGGCACCATACCTATCCTCAGAGTTAGTATATTCAACACGTTGTATAGTGTCCGGTTTGCTTACAATTCGTTTGACATCCTTCCTCCATCTGTCAATCAAGTGGTATTCCTCATTCAACTTGACAATACCAAGGAACATATACACAACAAACATGTGTCTACATATAATGCCCGATTATTTAAACATTAAACAATGACAAATAGCTCCGAGCTTTGATGTGTTATATACCAATTGAAATGACTTCAGTCGTGGCACAAAGATGTTAGAATCAACTTGTATCCTCTTCCTCTCGAAAACCTCAAGGAAATACAGTTCTCTGATTGTCATTCTATGAACTGTGTTGCAGTACATGAGGCCCCGAAGCTCTGTTTGAAATTTCTTGAAAATGTCCAATGAGTACCATTCACCAAGTTGACGTTCCATTTCAAAAGTAGTCCTCAGTACAAGATTTGTGTGAACGCATTCGTAGTCTGCTTCGGATTCCTTCTTGAACTTCACACTTAGGGCAAGTTCAAATTGTTTAATAAATTCTTTCAGTGTCATTCTTTCTCTAAAATAACCTTTGAAAAATGCATTGATGGATTCACTTCTTTGTGTTGTAGACATTCCAGCCCAAAATGATATATTCACATAGCATGGCACCCACATCTTCCGGATAGGGTACGTCCGCTGGACCCATCTATTTTGTTGTAAATTGAGCAAGTTTACCAATTCAGTCCACTGATTTTCGAAATCAATTGTAGTTATCGAGTCATATACGGCTCCTTTGATAGCCTTACGTGCTCCTTTGGAATTTTCAAACTTCTACGGTAGCTTCTTCATTATGTGGCACAAACACAATCTATGCTTGGTAGTGGGAAACATTTCGGCAATAGCATTGATAATGGATTGAGCTTGGTCTGTTATTATGCCTTTAGGATGGACACCTGAAAATTTAAGCGTTTATATACACAATCAGAAATGAACAAGTTTTGAGTGATGTATAACCGAATTGGAACAAGTTTTCATTACCTCCCATGCATGACAACCAAGTTTTGAATAATCATACGTAATGTTGCGTTGTCTCTTCGCATAAAAGTCCACAACCAAGCAAAATTGTTTGACCATGATGGTTGACACCCACAAAAGGAGCAAATGGCATCTTGTATTTGTTGGTGAGATATGTACTATCAAACGATACAACATCCCCAAAGTACTTGTAGGCAGCTCTTGCTCTAGAATCAGCCTAGAAAACATTCTTTAAAACACCATAGTCATCCAAATCCATCATGTAGAAGAAGTTATGATGGGAGCACTGCATCTTTGTGAAATACTCATGCATTGCTTTTGCGTCACCTTTTCTGAGCTTTATTCTCCTAGTCCGTGTTAACAGATTCCTTGTGTCCCTCTCTGTAAATGTTAGATTGGTTACTCCACCAGCTTCAACATCAAGTGCAGTCATTGTCTGAGATGTTGATATACCGGTCTGGTCATTAATTACAAGCCTTCTCTGCTGCAACAAAGAGACGGTCCTCATGGATGGTAAAAATTGCACATGATCTGCTCCAAGCATAACATGGTTGTGGTCATCATTATAGTGGTCAATCATATATAACCCATTCTTCAAATGGATAACAATGTGAGTAGGGCAGTTCACTCTAGCACTACACCTCTGAGCCATACTATCGGTACTCTGTATAGTTTTCCCTTGTTTTATACAAACCATCTTTACCCTAGATATTTCGCCCTTTCTGTTCTTACAAGAACTACGAACCCTAACACCAAAGCCACGAGAAATACCAAAACTTTTATAAAAATCTTTCATTTCACCAAGACTAGCAAAAATCATTCCAACAGCTGGAATACTGGGATCTACAACATAAGAGAAAGAACAACATTAGTTGGTAATCCTCCACTTAGTTTGTGTACTATTGCAGCCACTTAGTGTAGTATTGCGCCCACTTAGTGTAGTATTGCGCCCACTTAGTGTAGTATGGACGCAATTGAGATTATACGGGTGCAATTGAAAATAAATGGGCACAATGAAAGATATGTGGGCGCAATTAAAATAAAATGGGTGCAATGAAAGATATATGGGCGCAAATGGGCGGCGCAATAGAGTTATATGGGCGCAATGGACTTATATGGGCGCAAATAAAGATATCTAGGCACAATTGAAATTATATGGATGCAATGAAACATATATGGGCACAATATGACTTATATGGGCGCAATTGAAATTACATGGGCGCAATGAAATATATATGGGCGCAATTGAAATTAAATGGGCGCAATGAAAGATATATGACCAGAATTGAAATTTTATGGGCGCAGTGAAACATATATGGGCGCAATAGACTTATATGGGCACAAATAAAGATATCTAGGCGCAATTGAAATTATATAGGTGCAATGAAACAAATATAAGCGCAATAGGACTTATATAGGTGCAATTGAAATTACATGGGCGCATTGTAACAAATATGTTATCAATGGAATATACATGGGCGGAATGAAAGATATATGGGTGAAATGAAAGATATATGGGCCCAGTTATTATTCAATTGCACCCAGTTATTATTCAATGAGCCTACTTCATACTGCATACTTAACAATGAAAATATAGTATTCATCACTAATTAACATTAAAAAGTGCGTGTATTAAATGCCAATGAGCATTACAGAATTCCGCTAATCAGTTCTTGATAACTAACCTTGATCAGTAGAGAATTCTTCTTCCTCATGTGCATGGGGTGCGTTAAGATCAAATTCTGCAACAGGATATTCTTGGTGTACTTCCTATTCTTCTTCAACTACATCTTTCTCTTGTAAATATTCTTTAGATTCATCACCAAATTCTTCTGCAGCTACATCTTTCTCTTGTAAATATTCTTTAGATTCATCACCAAATTCTTCTGCAGCTAGATCTTTTTTTGCAAATATTTTCTAGATTCTCCATCACTAGTGTCATTGGTTTCCTCAGAAGAATAATCACTTCCAAGTTCTACATCTACTCACAAATTCAATTTAAATGATGTATGAGATGATAAAGAGTTTATACATGCTGCAAAAAGATATATTTTTACAGAAGTAATAAATCAAGAAGTTACCTATATCAAACTCCATTTCTTCCACTAAGAATAAATGAAGTAATAAATGCAGAAGAACAAGTAGGTGGTGAGGAAGAACGACGGAGAGAATTTAATGAGGAAGAAGAACATTTAGGTGGGGGGAGGGACGATTTAATGGTCTCCAACATCCGGTTTTCCCTCTTAAATGTGTCAATCAATGCAGCAGCAATTAGAATTTCCCTCTTAAATGTGTCAAACTTTCCCTCTTAAATGTGCAAATAATGCAGCAGCAATCAGACTTTCCCTCTTAAATGTGTTAATCGGTGCATTAATGTGGAATGGAAGACAATGAAAGGCCATTTGCACCAAAATGGCCTGATATCTATTGGTTAATCCATTTTCTTTCAGCATCAGGTGGGTTCTTTTTCCCTTCACCGAGTTTGTCCCGGGGTAAACCATGGCATTTAATGCAACTTCACCCGATCAAATCGATGATTACTGGCGCAGGCCTGCTGCCCACTCCCCGCGCGTGGTCCCGAGACGTTCAGAGCCCAAACCGCTCAAAATAGGGTCCCCCGCTGGGAAAACTGCTCCCACGCGCGTGTCAAAATGCGAGTTACCCCCCAGTGTGCGTCCCAGAGGTATTTTCGATACATATTCAAGTGGTCATTAATGCTGACAAGCTGTGTGCAGAAGCCCTCCGCGCACAAGAAAAGATGATCCGTCGTGGCACCCTCTGTGGCCGGGTGCCAAGGAAAACTAAATCGCCGCAACTTCCCATAGAGTAACGCTACCCACACCCGGCAGCCCCACCCACCAGCCCACCCGGATCTCGGGAACATGTAACCAACAACATGCAGCCGTTTTTGTATTACTACTCATGCAAAAGTCATGCAAAATCCATTCAAAGCACATGTAAAGTGCAGAGAATATATCCACCCACCCACAGATATTTAATTCCATCACAGGTTGTAAAAACATTCAAATTCAAAATTTTGAATCTCATATATAGCGGCAAATCTCCTCAAACATCCACTTTCCTGTTCATTTCCGCCAAGTACAGTACTCACTCCCTTACTTTTGATTTAATCTTGTCAAAATTATAGTACAGTACCTACCAAATCATTTCCGCCAAGTACAATACTGACTCCCCCTCCATATTCATTTCCGTTAAGTACAATACTCACTCCCTTACTCTTGATTTAAATTTGTCAAATTTACAATACACTGCCTACCAAATTATTTCCATAAGTACAGTACCCCATTATGATTTTTATTTATGTAAGAAGCAAAAGTACAGTACCCAACAAAACATTAATCACTTATACAATTCAATAATAAGTACAATACCTAATTATTATTTTCAAATCAGAATGGGGGTATAGTACCTACCAAATCATTTCCGCTAAGTACAGTACACATTCCCCCTCCCTATTAATTTCCACCAAGTACAGTACTCACTCTCTTACTCTTGATTTAAATTTGTCAAATTTACAGTACATTACCTACCAAATCATTTTAGTAAGTACAGTACCCCATTCTGATTTTCATCATTTCTGTAAGGAGCAAAAGTACAGTACCCCATTATTTGCATCAGAGGGGCGGAGCTGGTTCAACATGAACAAATAGTATGTACAGTACTTACTCAGTGTTATACAATTCAATAATAAGTATTGTACCTAAATATTATTCTCATATCATTAACAAACCTAATTACGCCTACTCAACAAGACATTGGTTACCCATGTGATCCATTTCCAAGTACGGTACCCAAGACTATTTACATGACTAGAACATTGAATTAGTAAGTACAGTATCTCACTGTAATTTTCATTTCAATAAGAACCAAAAGTACAGTACTTACTCAGTGTTGGGCGAAACTGGTTCAACATGTGGTAGATTCGTTTTTGGTGGAGAAATAATCTATCTCTTGCATGGTTTTTGCATGTAGAGACATGCAGAAATAAAGTGGCTGCAGATATGGTTTTAAATGGTAGTGGGGCAATGGGACATTACAGCTGTACTTTTGCATGACTTTTGTATGAACAAGTATGCTGAATTTATATTGTAACTTAATACATCTCGGAATGCGCAGCAATTCATTGTTTCCGAGAATCGGGTATGCCAGCGGATAGGTGGCCGGTTATGTCAAGAATTATTCCTTCCCATATATCTATGACCGAACCCAATGGGGCCAAGTATTCATCCAATCTCGCAAAGCAATTCATGAGTC
Source organism: Alisma plantago-aquatica (assembly GCA_963693085.1). Lineage (NCBI taxonomy): Eukaryota > Viridiplantae > Streptophyta > Magnoliopsida > Alismatales > Alismataceae > Alisma > Alisma plantago-aquatica. Next base: position 125,633,814 of record OY856412.1, read on the forward strand.
CTGTCGCAGGAGAATGTCGTTGCTGATGGGAGTTAAATAATAAAGGAAATAGGATAAGATTATCATAACAGACAGCTATGTGATCAATTGATTTGGGTTTAGGATTTGTTTATCACGTGAAAAACAAATGTGAGGACGGAGACGAGTCGGAAACTTGGTGGTGCTTAGTATGGTACTATAATAGATATGAACAATACAGTATTTGTAAACATTGCTGTTTCCGTACAAGAATGCTGCATTTAGGAATTTTTGTCCCAAACTAGGCCTTTAGAGGTTGTTGCTGGGGCGAACCCAAACCCGGATTTGAACCAGTGTCGGTGTATCACGCTTCTCACCAATTCAAACTGGAGGTTGGATAAACATATGGCGATTATCCATTCCGGTTTATTCATTCACCCGTCGATGACATAGTCACATTGATGCCCCCCAACAGCACCTCCCCCTCCCCCCCCCCCCCCCCCCCCACCAAAAAAAAAAAAAATGTAGACTTGAAAGCTATCACTTATGTTTTTCTTCACTTTGAAAGTAGTCACCCTGGTATGTGAAACAACTCAAAAATTACAAAGTGGTAGGCCACATATTTACTTTGCGTTTTCCTATTTCTTTGACGTCCCATCACGGTGCATTTATTTAATAGATGTCATTATCATGTATCGTATGGTACGAACCTCGCTTGTCAACGGACGGTGGTTCTATTTTTTGACTGTTCTTCATTTGGAGGAGTGTGGTATTCATAGAGATTACGTGTTCCCTATTGGTTATAGATGAACCTGACATCTTGGAGCTTGAATAAGTATAGGTCATATCTTATTGTATCAGCAAGTGAAATGTGAAAGCACCGAAGTCGTCTCTAACAACGATATGACAAATGAATCTGTGGGAATCCTCTACCGCTTTTTCCCTTGAAATAGGATTAGAACTCCCACCTACCCGCAACTTAGAAACTTAGCAAAGAACATGTAATGATCCCAGAGCTTCTGTCCTAACCCCCAGAGATAACCAGTGGAAACTCCAAAATTGCTATTTAGTTTATCAGAGTACTAAGAAATTTTAAAAAAGCTATATTAATATAACGTGCACGTCAAATTGCATATTACATTTGAACGAAGCAGAATTACATGAGGATGATACTATCTAAATTGGAATTTATACGTGCTCTACCTGACATGTCAGTTCACTGCACAACGTCCCTGCATCTTCAAGGTTGCAAAGCATCAAAATCAAGTGTATTAGCACAAAGTATGGTAAGTATGTGGGCACAAAAAAATTGCATATGGTATCGCTTGGCATGTATTGGAAAGAAGACGGAAATGTAACATGAATACAGGATACATATCCTAATTCCTATATTGGTAAGATCAAAGCACTGACTTCTAACGTATATTGTTTCTTCATATGGTACCATGGAAGAACTAGCACAATTTCTCCCTTTCAAAGAGTTGTTCCTCTTGGGATCACATAAATGCTAGTCATATACCATACATCATGCTCATAATGATCATTCATACATCCAATTACCCATGTGTGCACTCTAGGGCCGCTTCAGTTGAATCAATGTTGTTCTTAGTTTTCATACATACACAGTTTCATCATGCATGGGGTGTAACTCCTAAGATAGAAATGAGGTTTTTAGCCATCCTCAAACTGCCAAGCAATGCTATAGAAACAATCTGTTTTGTTTTCGATGTTGTTGCTTTTCTGAAAAGAAAGAATAAGTAACTAGGCCAGAATAGTCTGGTTAAGCAGAAGAATCGTCAATGAAGACACGAGTACATGTCTTAACCCTTACGGAAAAGTTATGAACGCTTTTCCTGCCCACCAAACATCTAGAGGTCTGTGTGGTTGTAGGGGTAGCAAGGTGTTCACCCTTACTATTATTAGAAAAAAAATGAATGAATGCCAAAATGAATATATATTATATATTATACTTCCAGCATCCAAATATTGCAGTGACCATACATTTGTCAAACGTACAGGAAAAATCATAATCTAAGCACATATGTTCATACGCACATATTAAGAGATTTATCGTCTCATACCTCAACTTTCACCCTAGGCATAGATCGTAGCTCAGAATCCAATTCACAAATTTCACTTATTAAGTACATCAATTAAACACAAAGTTCACTAAATTGACCCCGAATATACTCATTAAACCCTAAACTGTTTAATGTGGCACAAACTTTATATTTTACCTTTAGGGGTCTAATTGACCTAACTAATTGAATTAAGTGAGGTGATGATAAGCCCTAAGTTAAATAGAATCTACTTAACCCTCAACAACTCCACTAATACTATAATTTTGATAGGACTTGTTTCCCCTAAATAAGGAAATATAATATTGTGGGATTCTAGCAATACGAGGTTATTCAATTATACAGGTTGGCTCTAACTAACATACCTCCTATTAATTTAGACCACAATATTTTTGCTTTAGTAATTTTATCATCATAAGAATGCATTATTGACAAGTTATATATTTAAATAAAAAAATTCCATTATAACTTACAATAACTATTTTATTATGTATATGCTAAAAATATGATGACACATTACATAAAAATAAAGTTTATATACAACCATCACATTGTAATTATGACAATTATCATGTGATGTGTTCCAAAACATAGATCTCAAGACATTAGGATACATTTATATATGACATTCATAAAATTAAAGGATCTAAACTCATCATATATGGTAGGTAGCACCCTAGAAGGGAAAAACATTAGCTTTTCCTTGAGATGTAAGCCTTCTTATCTTATCCTCCTAAATCCTTCTCTCCTATGTGACTTGCATTGAATAGATATAGGACATTGGAAACCACCACTCTTCCAGAAAGCCTACACACTCACACCCTACATCAAGGGCCTCCTCACCTCTGCATGCCCCTAACACCACAAGCCAGAGTCCTTTGGGTTGTCTCGTCACTTTTATTTGGGTTACCATCATAGGAAGCTAACTAGGGCCATGATAGATTAGGCCCTCTTCTTCCCACATAAATGCCTTCTCTATGGCATGATGGCTAGGAAGATTAGACTCTCTTCTTCCAACATAAAGCCTTTCCCAATTTATTTTTCCAATCTAATGTGTTTCCAACTACACATATGTTGTTTTCAAACAGACTCCTATTTCACTTCAAATAACACAAAAATATCATCTAATCTTGCACCAATAATTATATCATGTTCATAAAAGTTAGGAAAAATTAGCATTGAAAATATACATTTCACAAATGATATACATGTTCTAATTGCCTCCTAATATCTTAAATATTTTTTGTTGTTGTTCCAATCATCTTCCATATCCACATTGAATGGATATCTCTAAAATTTTGATCTTATGACTAACTTCACAAAAATAATATTCCAAGAAAAATGCATCATTCAATAGCTTTGCTTTTTAGTCATAAAAGATCTAGCACTTTTGAAATTTCCATTAATCATCTATTTATATATACTAACTTTTGTCCATGAAGTCATGAATAAAATTAATTTTTAAATTTGATCTTGTTATATAATATCAATTTTGATGTTTTCATTTGCCTTTATTACACCACCTCTTGTTCACTACTTAATGAAGGAGAGAATGAGAAACCCTTTTATATATCTTTCAAAAAAAGAGATTCCATGGAATTTATAGAAAAAGGGTTATTTTGTTGTTGTTATTATTAGAATAAATAGCCACAAATTAGGTTTTAAATGATATGAGATTATTAAATGGTTTATGTGTAATTATTTGAATATGTATGATTTTTATATGTTACATAAACAGTCAATTTTATTTAAGCAAGCTTGACCTTCAGGTCAACTCTAGATAGGAAAATGAATGTGTTTTGCATTTGGATAATTTTCCTAACACTTTGTCATGGTTTATCTTATTTTCTTATTGGTTCATAGCTCTATAGTTCACAACAAATCATTTTCTATTAGATTTTTTTTAGAAATAAGAACAACAAATTCAAAATACAAGGGACATTCCTATGATAGTTTTGTCCTTGAATTCCCCATATTTATTAAGGAACTACAAAAATCCAAGAAGTTAGGTTTGGTGTAAATTAGTTATGAAGATTATATATTGAGCATGACCATAACGTTTCCAAACACTACTACAGAAATAGTGTTCAGTGTCGCTTTTCTGGGCGTCGGTTATTAAGGAAAACCGACGCCTATAATATCAGGCGTCGGTTATGTAGGCAAACCGACGTCTATATTCGAAGACCAGCCAGACACAGGTACCGCTTTGTATTCAGCGTCAGCTGACTATAACCGACCGACGCCTAAAAGCGCCCGCGAAATCCAATTTTCGGACGAAAAAAATTTGGGCCACATACAGCGTCGGTGTTTTAACTATTAACCGACGCCTATTTAAAATGAAATTTTGCGCGAAAAGTTCCACTTTAGGTGTCAGTTATCCTTGGATAACCGACGCTGATAATGGTTCCCGCCAAATAATTTAGGATAAAAGTTTTCTATTTGGGCGTCGGTGTTTTACTATTAACCGACGCTAAAGCATAATAGGCTTCGGTTGTGTAGATAACCGACGCCGTTGATCAACTTAATAGACCTGATACCCGACTCTTCCCCCTTTCTTCCTGTTTCATCGCAACTTCTCTTCTGTGCTGTTGCTCGCCGCCGTTCTCCCAAAATCACCCATCGTCAGTTGTTGCTGCTCGCCGCCGCTGCACTGGTTCTCTTCTTCTCACCGGTGCCGCTGCCCGCCACCCGCCGCTGCTGCTTCTTCTCCTGGTGCTTCTCCGGTCGGCGCCTGCTGCTTCTCCGACCGTCAGTTGCTTCTTCCCGCCGCCCGCCCTCGGTCATTTGTTGTTGTCGCTGCCACTACTGCTCTAGCTCCTCCACACGTTGTTGCCACCGGCGGTCCTCTCCACACTAGCTCCAGGTAGCGCTACCTCTCCTTCTCCCTAGCTATTTACCAACATGCAGCAAGCACGACCATGGTTGTGTTGGCCTACCACGGTCGTGCTGGACAGCACGGCCGTGCTTGCTGTTGGTAAGGATATGAACAAATTTTCATGTAATGTTTTATGTAAATCCTAGGATATGAACAAATTTTTTGCTTGCATATATTTGTGCTTCTAATCCTAATGTTTGACTTAATTCAGTAAATTTTGATGCATGTTGAAATAAGATTTAAACTTGTAAATTCTAGCATCCTAATTTGATTGACTCATTAGGAGTAAATCTTGGATAGTCCCCGGTTTGGGACTGTTCTTGAACACCTAATCTCACTTAGGATGTAAGTGTATAATGTGTATTGGGTTTTCGAGAAAATTTCAGTAGCATTTCCCCGTTTGTTCTCTAAGTACATATGTACTTAGAGAACAGCGGGGAAATGCTTCTGAAATTTTCTTGAAAACCCAATACACATTATACACTTACTAGTGAGATTAGGTGTTCAAGGATTGGATAGGTGGTACACATTTATTATATATAAGAATGACATCACATTATACACTTAGGATGTAAGTGTATACCCTAATCTTTTCCTAATATATACTTGTTTCCTAATATATACTTGTTTTCTCTGATCATAGAATGGATAGATCATGGATGTCCATTCATAATCGTTGCACCCCAGAGTTTATATCTGGTCTTGATCAGTTTATTAGATTTGCCAAGGAACATAGGAAAAAACCTACAGATAGGTTCTACTGTCCATGTAGGCATTACGGTAACAACTTGAAAGTCAACACTGGTGAGGAAATCAAAAGTCATGTCATGTGCAACGGGATTGTACAAGGCTATACAGAATGGCACTGGCATGGAGAGATTTCAAAATCGAAACCAGTAGATGTCGATAGCAGTGCTTGGGTGGAAGAAGAAATCGCCTCCGATGACATAAATGTGAACGAACCAGTTCCAGCAGACATCGTTGATGCGATGCTGGATAGTTATAGGGTAGAGCACACCGATCCACCTCCTATCTTTAGAAACATTGTGCATGATGTTGAGATATCGTTATACACAGGCTGTGCTAAGTTTACGAAGCTTAGCGCTGTGTTGAGATTGTATAAGTTGAAAGCTAACAATAGATGGAGCGACAAAAGCTTCACTTCATTGTTGACTTTGTTGAAAGAAATGCTTCCTGAAGGAAACGAGCTGCCAATCTCAACATACCAGGTAAAGAAAATGTTGTGCCCAATGGGAATGGAGGCCAAGAAGATACACGCATGCCTGAATGATTGTGTATTATTTCAAAAGGACTATGTACAATTGAAAGATTGTCCAAAATGTGGTGCGTCACGGTATAAATTGACGACATCGGGGGAGTCCAAAACTGGTTCTCCTGCCAAGGTGTTGTGGTATCTACCTATAATATCACGGTTTCAACGCTTGTTTGCAAATCCGAAAGATGTGAAGAATTTGAGGTGGCATGCAGATGTTAAGAAAAATAATGATGGGATCCTACGACATGCGTCTGATTCCCCATAGTGGAAGAAGATTGATCTATTGTACCCCAAATTTGGTGAAGAAGATAGGAATCTAAGACTTGGGCTTTGTACATATGGGATGAATCTGTACGGGACATTGAGCAACCAACATAGCACTTGGCCAGTCATGCTTGTTATATACAATCTTCCTCCCTGGATGTGTATGAAAAATAAGTACGTTATGTTGTCGTTGTTGATATCGGGCCCTAAACAACCCGGAAATGATATCGATGTTTATCTTGAACCTTTGATTGATGACTTAAAGAAACTTTGGGCTGAAGGTGTGATGACATATGATGCTTTAGCAAGAGAGACATTTCGTTTGCACGCTATGTTGTTTTGCACTGTTAATGACTTTCCAGCATATGGGAATTTGTCTGGATATAGTGTCAAAGGAGCTAAAGCGTGTCCTATATGTGAAGAAAACACTGATTCAATAAGACTAAAACATGGCGGCAAGACTGTATATCTTGGTCATCGAAGGTTTCTTTCAAAATTCCATCCATATCGTAGGAAGCGCAAAGCATTCAATGGATGGAATGATGAACGGAGTGCACCTAAACCTATACCAGGGGATGTTGTTTATGCAAGAGTAAAAGACATTGTCAATGAATTTGGTAAGAAATCACAATGTAGTATGGCCACACGGAGTGACAATTCTTCATTCAAGAAGAAGTCAATATTTTGGGATCTTCCTTATTGGAGTTCTTTGACAGTCAGGCATTGTATCGATGTAATGCACATTGAGAAAAATGTCTGTGATAGCATCATTGGTACTCTGTTAAATATACCAGGTAAGACTAAAGATGGGATAAAATCCAGACTGGACCTACGTGAAATGGGAATAAGGTCAAAATTAACAGAATTATGTGAAATGGGTAATAAAAGAACATACTTACCTCCCGCTTGTTACACGTTGTCTAGAAAGGAGAAGAAAACTTTTTGTGAATGCTTGGTAAATGTTAAGGTGCCACATGGTTACTCATCCAACATCCGTAGATTGGTATCAATGAAAGATCTGAAGTTGATAGGTCTTAAATCTCATGATTTTCACACTCTAATGCAACAAATATTGCCCGTGGCAATTCGATCTATATTGCCGAATCATGTAAGGTTTTCAATTACCAGACTTTGTTTCTTTTTCAACAGTCTATGCAGCAAAGTTATTGACCCTGATACTCTCGATAATTTGCAAAGAGAAGTGGTTGTTACCCTATGTCAGCTTGAGATGTATTTCCCTCCTTCGTTCTTTGATATCATGGTACATCTTGTTGTCCACTTGACTAGGGAAGTGAAAATGTTGGGACCAGTTTTCTTACATTGGATGTATCCCTTTGAACGATACATGAGAGTTTTTAAAGGTGATGTTCAAAACCGTTATCGGCCTGAAGGGAGTATTATTGAAGGTTATGTGGCGAGAGAGGTTATGGATTTTTGCAATTCTATTTTGTAGATTACAAATTCTATTATTTGCAATTCTATTTTGGATACTAGTTAATAACATTTCTATTTTACAGAATCTGTTTGCATTGGATGAGAAGTTGCATCGTAAAAGTGTGATGCAACGCGCTGGAAAGATGCTTAGGAATTATAGGACAAATCTGAACAGAGAATACATAAAAGAGGGTGATAAGAAGAAGAAGTCAGCCCTTGAACAATGGAACTTCTTGGACAAAGAAGATTGGGACAATTTTGTTGCTTCAAGAAAATCTGAAGAATTCAAGGTATTAGGTGTCACTCCCAATTTAATTAATATACATTGTATTCACCTATTCAAGATTAACATTTCGTGCTACTAACCAAATCATTAATGTGCATACTAACTAGGCCCTCAGTGACGCACAAAAAGCAAGGCGTGCACTGAATGTGCATGACCACACTATGGGTCCAAAAGGCTATGCAAGCATTCGCCAAATACTACAGGCGGAGTCTGCGGCTACTCAGGAGTCTGCCACACCCATGCCTCGCCATGATATCTGGATAGCTGGGAGGAAAAATAAGAAGGGTGAAATAAAGAAGCCCGTAACTGCCGAGGCGGCTGCGAAAATGGTAAAATACAACTCTTAGAGCAATCGTTTGAATATTGATTATTTGTGGTGTTAACTTTCCAATTTCTGTTGATGGTGATTAGCGGGAGCTGCACGAGCAGAGGAAACAAGGCACGTTCATCCCTCAGGGCACAAGGGATGAATTGACAGTTGCTCTGGGTAACCCAGAGCATCCTGGACGTGTTAGGGGTGCAGGCGCTGGTGTGGGCATCAAAGCATTCTTTGGGCCATTCCAACGCAAACCCAGAGCGGGACTTTCTCAAGAAGAGGTAACCTATTCTTTTTTTTAGAATGTTACTACAAAAGGAAATTCAATAATAAGAAGCTAATGTTTCTTTTATCCATGTATAGGAGAATAAGAGAGTCGAGGATATAGTTGCTAAGAAGGTCAACGATGTAGTTGCTGAGAAGGTCAAGGAAGAATTGCTGCGGTGGCAGGCATCTCAGGCTTCCAATCAGCCTATGGCGACCCACTCTTCTCCTGATGCACAGACTACGAGTAATCCTGGAGACCCATCGCCTAACACGTCTGCTGTAAGTATTGTTTATGACATTGTAGCTAGTCTTTTCAAGATGATATGTTTTCAAGATGATATGTATATATGTATAACATTATTTACATAAATTTGTAGGCATTGAAGCCATGCCGCTTAAGAATATAAGACTATGTTGTTGCAGAGGCGCAGGCTTACCCGTCCCTTCCTGGGGAAAGGTTTCACGGGACTCCAATGCCACAGGGCTACGTTCGTGTGGGCCCATTACGTGTGTTACCCAATTGGAGGGAAGCTACATTGCCATATCCCCACCCGGATATTGATACACTTGTTGAGGCAGAAGGCAGGGTCATATTGTGGCCCAAAGCAGATGTCGTCTACACTACTGAAATTGTAAGATAAAATTACATTGATTTAGACTGTTAATGTGTATATATGATGTCAATGACGTGTATTTTACTACGCGCTAAAAACGCAAGTGTACGCGTCGAGTAATATAGGCCTTGTGAGGCCCGAGTCGAACTCAGGGACACGTGAATTATTGGAGACTTCTACTAACTAATCGCAATCAGCTAGACCGATTAACAAAGTAGGGTTTTGTTGTTCAAATTAAAAGAAAATAAAAATCAAACAAAGAAAACAATCGATTAAAGGTTAATTTAATCAATTAAAAGGGATATCTTTAGGATGGCGGTTTCACCGCGGGTCAACATTGTATTAGATTTCATATAATTCCTCACACTTCTCTCTCTATCCGGGTAGTGGCCTGAAATGAGAATTACCCACTGTCGTGGTGTAATCCACTACTTAGATTTAGGTTGATTTCATCGTCATAGTAATCATTCCCCTAAACTAAGCGCATTAAGATCGGTCCCTCAGTTCCCACCATTAATTTTACAACTCCTTTGTCAAGGGTTTTATTAATTAATGTAGAATTCGTCTCTTTTCAACCGTTAATCCTTATGTCGAAGTGATTAAGGGCATTAATTTATTATTATGGTGATCAAACATAACAATAGCAATAGAGAAAATGAATTTATACCACGGATATGAGAGAAAAATATGAATTATCAATATAAAATCATCATACAATGTATCCCCGGGCTACTCCCGGTCCTAAAGATTGAGGGTTTTAGCCTCTCATGTCCATCTTACATGAATACATGGTAGAAATTGGGGAATTCATAAGAAAAACGTGAAATAAATGGGAAAACCCCTGAACGGAGAAGAACCGGTGGATCCTTGGCGTAGAACACAAGCTTTCCCCGCCTGTCAGTGGTGGAAATTGTCTTCGGCAGCGTCCGAATCACCAGGGATGAGCTTCTCGGCCTCCGTTCTCCTTTCTCTCCTCCTCGGCACTCGTGCAAAACCAAAAACGAGATTCTCCTCCTTCTAGGCAGCCGTCATTAAATAAAGCATGAAATATTGAAACACCCGGGATCCTGTCGCTTTGGCGGAAGAGTGCCCATAATAAAAGCACTCACTTGCTCCTTCAATACCACAACCTCAGTGTCGGGTATCTTCCTCTTCTTGGTGATTACATCTTTAAGAAACTTTCCATAAGACGGGATTTGTTCAATTGCCTCTAACAAGGGAATATTCACAGATAACTTCCTAAAGCTGTCCAGAAATTTTTGAAACTGTGCATCCACCTTTCTTGCTTTTGCACTATTGGGATAGGGAACCGGAACGGTATGTGCCCTTTGATGAGGTGGCACATAGGGAGTTAATTTCTGTGGTTCCTCCTCAGTGGCTTGTCCTTCCTTACCATCTTCGGTTGTGTCATCAATTTTCTCTATGACTGGTGCGGGCTGCTCCTTAGCGGTTGCTTCTTCGACTGTGTCCTGCGGTGTGCTTGTGTCATCCGCCCTTGGATTAAGCACCTTCTTACCGCTCCTCAACAATATGGCCTTGGCCTGTTGGTTTCCCCCGGGAACATTGGTGTTCCCCGGAAAACCCGGATGTGCCGGCTTCTTCAAGCTTGCAATCTCCGCTGCCATCTGTGCCATGGAAGTCTCTATAGTCCGCATCTGAGCCCCGTGGCTCTGCAACGTCTGCCCAAACTGGTTCATGTATTCACCTTGTTGCTTTATTTGCTGCCCAAAAGTGTTCATCAACTCTTGATTTTGCTTTATGACTTGATTGAGCAACTCCGTGCTCTTATCCTCCGTGGCCGGTGCAGGCTTGGCGTCCGGATCTTGCAGAAAGTTATTTGGATCCTTCCATGAAAATTTCTTGTCTTTCCGCCATGAATAATCGTTATTCCTGTACCCCTGCTGTTGCCTCATGTACTTGACCTGAGCCTCATCCTCAGACTCATTGTCTTCTTTCTGTAGCAACTTCTTAGCGAGAAGATCCATCTTCTCATTCAGCTCTCTAATTGCCTTAGACTCACTGGCAACTCTCGCTTGCTCAACTGGGCCTCGCTCTCTCTCTCCCCAAGATTGTTTTCGTGCCATATTCTTCAATATTTCCCAGCATCTTGTATCAGTGTTGTTTAGAAAGAATCCAGAACCGGCCGAGTCCAAGTTGCTTCTATCATGCTCGGAGAGAGCAAAGTAGAAGATCTTCACTTGGGTTTCCTTGTCCAATCCATGATGTGGACATCTCCTCAACATGACTTGGAATCGCTCCCAAGTCTCAGAATAAGTCTCACCCGCCTGTTGGGTGAAATTGTGGATCTTCCGGATCATATCATTGGTCTTCTCAGGAGGAAAGAACCTCTCGAAGAAAACCTCCACCATGTGATCCCATGATTCAACAAACTCGTCGTCGAGGTTATGAAGCCACTCTCTTGCCACTCCAGCCAAGGAACTCGGGAATAACTTGAGATAGAGCACATCCTGCGGAAATCGATCTATCTTTACCATATCGCAGTTCTCCACAAACTAACTAATGTGTGCCACTGGACCTTCTGTCGAAGTGATTAAGGGCATTAATTTATTATTACGGTGATCAAACATAAAAATAGCAATAGAGAAAACGAATTTATACCACGGATATGAGAGAAAAATATGAATTATCAATATAAAATCATCATACAATGTATCCCCGGGCTACTCCCGGTCCTAAAGATTGAGGGTTTTAGCCTCTCATGTTCATCTTACACGAATACATGGTAGAAATTAGGGAATTCATAAGAAAAACGTGAAATAAATGGGAAAACCCCTGAACGGAGAAGAACCGGTGGATCCTTGGCGTAGAACACAAGCTTTCCCCGCCTGTCGGTGGTGAAAATTGTCTTCGGCAGCGTCCGAATCACCCGGGATGAGCTTCTCGGCCTCCATTCTCCTTTCTCTCCTCCTCGGCACTCGTGTAAAACCAAAAACGAGATTCTCCTCCTTCTGGGCGGCCGTCATTAGATATAAGTCCCTAATGAGGTCGTCAAATAATGACAGCCGTCCGATTGATATCAAAACAGATCCAACGCATATCTGCTGGCGTCGATACCATCAACGCGGGTCGATGGTATCGACCCAGCGGATTAGCGGCAGCTTTCCTTTCTTTTATTCTGAGCGCCTGTGGTGATCTCGATACCATCGACTTGCGTGTCGATGGTATCGACACCTTTAGCGTCGGTTGTTGTCGTTTAGCGACGCTGTAGCTCTCCTAGTGTCGATGGTATCGACTTGCGTCGATGGTATCGACTTCATCCTCGCCAGCAGCCTGGAGACATCTCGATGCCATCGACATGGGTGTCGATGGTATCGACTCTGTATTTCTCTTCTCGGCTGACAACCTATGGCTTGGTCGATGGTATCGACATCCGTCGATGGTATCGACGGATGCAGATACTTGTTCTTCCTGAAATTTCACAACAGGCCCAAGTAAATCCACACAATTTATAATAAGATGATAAATAATGCTCAAAATAGTAAAACGAAGGGGATTTGATATAAAATGATGGCAAAAGACCAAATAAAGTGAATTATGCAATAATATCCATGAAAATGAGTAATTAAGGCACAAAACACATATGAAATAGGTCACTAAATGCGACTCAAAATCATCGCATCAAACTCCCCTAAGCTTAAACATTGCTCGCCCTCGAGCAACTAACCCTTAGAATAGAATTGCAGATGTCAACTAACAATCAACACATCACCCCACATCCCACATTACTCCCACTGGACATTCTCAAACCGGCCTTTCCTAATCACAGAACAGTAATTACCCTACAGGCGACAATAATCATCAATAAAAGAAATTATCCTTCAAACCGATGAACACTATCACATAAGGCAGTTAACATAATAAAGTTCGCCGATTCAGCCATGGTGCATCTTGTGATCGCCTAAACTACGTTGCTCGCCCTAACTACCATCTACATGGAAGCAGTCCTCCTTATAATCATGAGTGAGGAGAAAATCACGGTGGCCTACCAATTCGAGCAACGGGTGGATGGAATGGGTGGTTCATGGGAGAATATGGAAGTATTACACAGTTTCATTATGCATATAACAAAATGCCCTAAATGATGCAAATGCACATTAAGAATGCCCTAATGCCTAAAAGTGGGTGGAATGATGCATGCACTAACCTTCTACCTCAAAATGAGATAGAAATCTACTCAAGCCACATCATGTACTCAATTCCCCTGTTATACAAGTGATATCATTCCTTTCTCCCCCTTATTCCATTTCCTTCTAAATTCTCTTCTCTTTTTTTTTGTCATTTTGTTTTTTTTTCTTTTAGATTTTCAGATTTTTTTTTCTTTTAGCCCACATATCCATAATTGCTTAGAGCTACATGTGTTAGGCTATTTTCTTCATGATTGGAAATCTTTGTACTAATGCGAGGGTATGGAACAATTTAGATCACTTTTCAGGACAACTGAGGTACATGGTGTACTTATGCATGAAAATCATGAAAGTTATGAGTGCAACTACATGACATGCACCTAAAGGTAATGTGCATGTATCATCGTATATTTTTTTTTCGTTGTATGAAAAATTATGAAAATAGGAATGCAAACCCTATCTACATGCTATGCACACAAAAGAAATTGAAACTGCACTTTACTTCCAATTCTTGGGTGGATTATAGAAAATGGGGTGGAATGATCACAAGATTAAGTGACTGAACCTTAGAAGAAAATTATGTGTCCCTCCTTACTGACATGTGTAGTAGTTTAAAGGGTTCTTTCTCTTACATCTGATTAAGGTCTCATTACCATTTGATTAGGTTAGGCTCAAACAACCGTTACTATCCACTTTTCATGAGTCAATGGGGGTGTGAGTATGACATATTGCTTCAAAGTTGACATAATCAATCATTTTCATAGAACAAGTTCCCCAAGGACAACCAAGTAAAGCTATCCAAATGACACAGAAAAATTTTAAATTCCCTTAATTTCCCCATGAAAACAGCAAGATGACAATTTTTAAGACATCCACGATTACACTAGATAGATGTGGATCCTAAATAAAAACTTAAAATTGCAAAAACAAATAACAAAGCAGAAACTAAAAACAACTAAAGAAAAGATAAAAGATAGAGCTGTTCCAGCCACCCCCCTAAGCTTGAATCCGACTATGGCCTCATAGTCAAAGACTAACTTAAGGGCGGAACAGTGATACCCTAATCAATCTTGCGGAGGCGGTGGTGGGTATTGTGGTGCCGTAGGATCCCAAGACGGGTACTCCCCCTGGAAGCTTGGATCATATTGGGTCCTCGGCGGAGGCTGTGGATAGCCTCCAAAGTAGTCTTGACTCCAGTAATGGTCAAAGAAGGGCTCCTGTTGCATCTCTATCCGCTGCAACCGGGTGTGCATGTGCTCTTGGTTGGCGAGGATGAGCCGCTCGTTCTCGAACATAGCCCGTTGGTTGTCAAGTACCCGGCTCGTAGTGTCATGAATACCGGTATACATACCCATGTGCTGCAGCTGAGTCTGCTGTATGTCCTGCAGCATGGCGTACATCCCTTGCATGGAGTAGGGATCCGCAGCTGGCTGCTCTTGCTGTGGTGATGGCGGCGGGGGCTGAGATGATGAAGATGCACCTGGATGCATCCTAGGACGCTTCCGTGGTGCCACACATGCTCGAAGAGGTGTGAAAGCCTCCTCTTCCTATGCAGCCTCGCCCTCTTGCTCGTCACCACCGTCGTCTTCTTCGGAGGACTCGATGGCTATGATTGGCCACCGGAAGTGCTGCTTGCCCTCGATGTGGAAGACGTCGTCCGGCAGGGATGCCTCCTGGTAAGCTTGGTTGACGTGGCAATGAGCGTACGCCAACCCGTCTCGGATAAGAATGAGGTTTGAACGGTGCAAGTGTTGCACGTTCACCTTACTCCGCGTAGAAATCGGAGTCATGGACTGAAAGTTCAGCCCCAAGTAAAGCGCCACCCTGGTAACCAGACCACCAAAGTGTATTGGAGCCTTCCTTGTGCTCCGCTTCACCGCCATGACGCGCTGTAACCAGAATGCTCCCCAGTTGCACTCTTGACGTTTCAGGAGTGCATAGAGAAAGAACAGGTCACTCTCCTGAAACTTGCTCAAAGCAAGATCGCTCCGAGCGAAGAAGGTCAAGCTCAGCATCCTATGCAAGACCCGGACGAACGGGTGCTCAAAATCCGCTACCGCGGCATTGTGGTAGCTCACGGTCTTCCCTGCCGGCACTGTAACTAGCTCGGCGAAGATTTTGTCGTAGTCGGTGCGGGCGTCGGGGCGTCGGTGATTGTGGCGGCTGTGGTTCCAGTTGAAGATGTCGTTGAACTGCTTCAACGTGATGTTGTAATTGTTGTTGAAGAGTCAGAAGGACACCCTTCCCTGGATCCACGTCTGGTCCGATGGTACCACGTCATTTGGTACGACGCAGATATCAAGAGACGCCATGAACTCGGCCACCAGTTCCTTGTATGTGGGCCATTCACCGAAAAACGGCTGCCCATCCGCATGACATTCCATCTCATACAAGCGATTGGTGTGCCACGCTTGCCCGGCCAACACATAGGCCAAGTTGGCCTCGAATCCCAACTCCTTGATCATTCCCCGGTCCACATACCGGGTGGCCTCGAACTTCCGCTTCATTATCTCCTCTTATACCTTCCTTGCCTCCATGTTGGCGTGAATAAGGCGTGGACGAGAGATGGAAGCGGTTGGAGGAGGAACAAACTCCTCGATCTCCATGGGGTGCACGCTTGATGAAGATGCTCCGCCCGTATGCACCATGATTGCGAGAAGAATGAGATTGGGAGAAAAGAGCTCGGTGAAGATGGAGAGAAATTCTCCGCTCGGTGACGCTTCTCCGCAGGTGTAGAGGGCTCGGGGGAGTGCTCGGCGCAATGGGAGATACTTGCTCTGAGTGTGTGATGTCATATGACGTTGCAAGTCCCCTTAAATAGACTTGATTGGCGCCCCTGTTGACCCGTCGATACCATCGACGCGGGTCGATGGTATCGACACGTCTCGCGGGTAGCCGCATCTGTCGCTGGTATCGACGGCTGACGTTTGCTGGATCGAGAAACCCGGATCGCTGACGGGTCGATACCATCGACAGAAGTCGATGGTATCGACGCAGCACCCGGATCGCTGACGTGGTTGTTGCGATCGTCGTCGATGTCTTCATGCGGATCGGTGACATGTCCGTCGATGCCATCGACGGGTGTCGATGGTATCGACTTGCTTTTATTGCGACACCTCCGTTTATTGCATTCAACCTGTGATGATGTCGATACCATCGACGAGGCCGTCGATGGTATCGAGTTGACTGAGAAAAATTCGTATGAATATCTCCAGAGATCTCGATGGTATCGACGGGGATGTCGATACCATCGACACTTTTATTGCGACCTGCCTGTGACCATGTCGATGCCATCGACGGGTCCGTCGATGGTATCGACGCAGTGTGATTTCTGCTGGTGTCAACCTGAACCCATGTCGATACCATCGACTGATGTGTCGATGGTATCGACCCTGCCTGTTCCTGCACATTTAACAAACGGATCAAGGTATCATTGTTAAACTAAAAAGTAAACAAAATAAAAGCAAACTACACCTAACATTAAACTATCCTAATGTACCAATGGTTGGGTTGCCTCCCAACAAGCGCCCTTCTTTAGCGTCTTAGGCTAGACGTCGGTCCTTCTTCTCATTCATGTACAAGTGAAATGAGTTTAACCTCATTCACTTTCCTCTTATAGTTCTCACCAAAGTACAGCTTCAAGCGTTGCCCGTTCACCAAGAACGTGGCCTCTCCATCTCGCACGAGAATCGCTCCGTGCGGTCTCACTTCTTCCACCTCGAAGGGTCCACTCCATCGGGATTTCAGTTTCCCGGGATGCAATTTGAGACGAGAGTTGAACAATAGGACACTGTCTCCTTTCTTGAACGTGCGCATCTCAATGTGGCGATCGTGGATCAGCTTTGTGCGCTCCTTATAAATACGGGCATTCTCATATGCCGTCATGCGTAGCTCATCCAATTCATTCAATTCAAACATTCTTTTCCTCCCGGCCTCGTCATAGCGCAAGTTCAGCCTTCTTAGCGCCCAATGGGCCTTGTGCTCCAATTCTACCGGAAGATGGCACGCCCGGCCATACGCCAACCTAAAAGGTGTAGTGCCTATAGGTGTTTTGTACGCCGTTTGATAAGCCCAAAGTGCATCCGGTAGCAATGCACTCCAATTCTTCCGTGTAGATGCTACGGTCCTTTCTAAAATCTTCTTGATTTCCCTGTTTGATACCTCCACCTGTCCTTGCGTTTGTGGATGATATGGGGTTCCAATGTTGTGCTTGACCCCATATTTCTTCAAAAGTGAAGCAAATTTCTGATTTCGGAAGTGTGTACCTCTGTCACTAATGATCATTCGAGGAATCCCGAACCTGCAGAAAATATTCTCTTTGACGAACCTGCACACTACATTCGAATCATTAGTCCTTGTGGGGATTGCCTCTACCCACTTTGACACATAATCCACAGCAAGCAAAATATAAAGATTTTAATTTGAGGACACAAAGGGTCCCATGAAGTCAATGCCCCATAAATCAAATACCTCGACTTCCTGAAACACATTCAGGGGCATTTCTTGTCTCCTTGAGATATTACCTGCACGCTGGCACGGGTCACACTGCCTAACAAAATCATAGGCATCCCGGAACAAAGTGGGCCAATAAAGGCCGCTCTCCAACACCTTAGCTGTTGTCCGTGAGCTAGCATGATGTCCTCCCGTAGGCGACGCATGACAATGATGTAGAACACTTTCGTACTCTACCTCCGGCACGCACCTGCAAAGAATACCATCCCTGCATTGCTTCAACAATATTGGGTCATCCCAAAAATAGTATCTCAATGAATGGAAGAATTTCTTCTTCTCTTGATAAGACCAATCTTCCGGGATGATCCCGCAAGCCAGATAATTCACAATTTCCGCAAACCATGGTTCTTTAGAATCAATTTTTAAAAGTTGTTCGTCGGGAAAAGTCTCGGTAATGGGTATATGCAAACCTTGTTCATCCACCCTCTCTAACCTAGACAAGTGGTCAGCCACCACATTTTCAATTCCCGACTTGTCCTTGATTTCAATATCGAATTCTTGTAGGAGCAAAATCCACCTAATTAGTCTAGGCTTCGCATCCTTCTTCTCCATCAAATATTTTATTGCGGCGTGATCTGTCCACACAACCACCTTAGAACCCACTAAGTATTTCCGAAATTTCTCAAAAGCAAATACAACAGCAAGTAACTCTTTTTCTGTGGTTGTGTAATTTAATTGAGCATCATTAAGCATTTTTGAGGTGTAGAAAATCACAGCAGGCTTGTTATCTACCCTTTGCCCCAAAACAGCCCCCACAGCATAGTCAGACGCATCACACATCAACTCGAAAGGCTTTGTCCAATCCGGCGTTTGAACAACCGGAGCCGAAATCAGCTTTTCCTTCAAAACCTCGAATGCGTGAAGACATTTCTCATTGAAATCAAAAACTGCGTCTTTTTCCAACAATTCCGATAATGGCTTTGCGATTTTTGAAAAATCCTTAATAAAGCGCCGATAAAACCCAGCGTGTCCTAAAAAGCTTCTCACCCCTTTTACAGAATTTGGTGGGGGTAGCTTAGAAATCACCTCAATTTTTACGGGGTCTACCTCTAGACCCTTGCTAGACACCTTGTGTCCTAGCACAATTCCTCCTGTCACCATCATGTGACATTTCTCCCAATTGAGGACCAAGTGTGTGTCCTCGCACCGCTGCAATACCTTATCTAAATTATAATGGCATTCATCAAAAGACGCTCCATAAACCGAGAAGTCGTCCATGAAGACTTCGAGACACCGCTCCACCATGTCAGAGAAAATGGCGAGCATGCAGCGTTGAAAAGTCGCCGGCGCATTGCATAAACCAAACGGCATACGGCGGTAGGCGAAAGTCCCATAGGGACATATAAACGTAGACTTCTCTTGATCCAAAGGATCAATAGAAATCTGGTTGTACCCCGAGTAACCATCTAGGAAACAAAAATGCGACCGACCGGCTAAGCGTTCCAAAATCTGATCAATGAATGGCAATGGAAAATGATCTTTCAGAGTTGCGGCGTTCAATCGGCGGTAATCAATGCATACACGCCACCCGATTACCAATCGGGTGGTGACAGGTTCATTTAGAAGATTTGTAGTGACAGTGATTCCCCCCTTTTTAGGGACTACCTGTGTGGGGCTCACCCACGTCGAATCAGATATGGCATAAATAATCCCTGCAGCAAGCAACTTAATGACTTCCTTTTTGACAACCTCCATCATGCTTGGATTTAGACGTCTTTGAGGCTGTATGACTGACTTGGCTCCTTCCTCAAGCCGAATCTTATGTTGACAAAGTGTAGGGGAGATCCCCTTGATGTCCGCCACTGACCACCCAAAGGCTCCACGGTGGTTCTTGAGCACTATCAGTAGCTGCTCCTCCTCATCCGCACTCAAGTATGCAGAAACAATCACTGGCAACTTGTCCTCCTTAGCTAGAAAGACGTACTTCAGGTGCGGGGGCAATGGCTTTAACTCCAGATCAGGTGGGCAGATAAGGGATGATTGTAGCGGTGGGGGCAGTGTACCCAAATCTTCATAGTGCCTCGTGTAGAAACATGGAAGCATTTGAAGCATTTTGGCGCACTCCTTGAGTGAAGTACTCCGCATCCAATCATAAGTGACATTGAGCAAGCACGCCTCTAGAGGCAATTCCGGATATGCATCACAGACAGAAGTAATTATCACATCATCCTCCCACGAAGGTGGAATGTCCTCATTCTCATCATTTGGAAACCCGACAGCCTTGCATAAAGAGACAGCTTTCGTTTGCTCCATAAGGTCTACCGCCAAGGTCCCATTGTCTATCCTGCTCATCACATGGGCCATATCTAAAAATGGCTTCCCGAGACAAAGTGAGATATTGCTTTCCACATGCTTCACCATGTTGCACTGTGCCTTTGCTTTAGTAGATGTATTGCTGTTGGGCATGACCATCTCAAAGCGATCATCCGCAATGCCTAAGGTCAAGCGACCTCTCCCCATCTCCAAGATCATGTCAGCTGTAGCTTGAAATGGGCGACCAAGAAGTAACTCATTGCCGTGTTCGTCCTGCATCTCCATCACAACAAAATCAGCGGGAAAAACAAAGCGGTCTACCTTTACCAAAACATCCTCACAGATTCCATATGGTTTCACCACAGAATTATCGGCCAATTGGATAGTCATATTGCTTGGCCTTGACTCCTTCAATCCAAGTTTCTTGAATGTAGAAAGGGGCATCAGATTGATGCTTGCCCCGGAGTCACAAAGCGCTTCGCCAAATTTGAACTTCCTGATAAAGCATGAAATATTGAAACACCCGGGATCCTGTCGCTTTGGCGGCAGAGTGCCCATAATAAAAGCACTCACTTGCTCCTTCAATACCACAACCTCAGTGTCGGGTATCTTCCTCTTCTTGGTGATTACATCTTTAAGAAACTTTCCATAAGACGGGATTTGTTCAATTGCCTCTAACAAGGGAATATTCACAGATAACTTCCTAAAGCTGTCCAGAAATTTTTTAAACTGTGCATCCACCTTTCTTGCTTTTGCACTATTGGGATAGGGAACCGGAACGGTATGTGCCCTTTGATGAGGTGGCACATAGGGAGTTAATTTCTGTGGTTCCTCCTCAGTGGCTTGTCCTTCCTTACCATCTTCGGTTGTGTCATCAATTTGCTCTATGACTGGTGCGGGCTGCTCCTTAGCGGTTGCTTCTTCGACTGTGTCCTGCGGTGTGCTTGTGTCATCCGCCCTTGGATTAAGCACCTTCTTACCGCTCCTCAACAATATGGCCTTGGCCTGTTGGTTTCCCCCGGGAACATTGGTGTTCCCCGGAAAACCCGGATGTGCCGGCTTCTTCAAGCTTGCAATCTCCGCTGCCATCTGTGCCATGGAAGTCTCTATAGTCCGCATCTGAGCCCCGTGGCTCTGCAACGTCTGCCCAAACTGGTTCATGTATTCACCTTGTTGCTTTATTTGCTGCCCAAAAGTGTTCATCAACTCTTGATTTTGCTTTATGACTTGATTGAGCAACTCCGTGCTCTTATCCTCCGTGGCCGGTGCAGGCTTGGCGTCCGGATCTTGCAGAAAGTTATTTGGATCCTTCCATGAAAATTTCTTGTCTTTCCGCCATGAATAATCGTTATTCCTGTACCCCTGCTGTTGCCTCATGTACTTGACCTGAGCCTCATCCTCAGACTCATTGTCTTCTTTCTGTAGCAACTTCTTAGCGAGAAGATCCATCTTCTCATTCAGCTCTCTAATTGCCTTAGACTCACTGGCAACTCTCGCTTGCTCAACTGGGCCTCGCTCTCTCTCTCCCCAAGATTGTTTTCGTGCCATATTCTTCAATATTTCCCAGCATCTTGTATCAGTGTTGTTTAGAAAGAATCCAGAACCGGCCGAGTCCAAGTTGCTTCTATCATGCTCGGAGAGAGCAAAGTAGAAGATCTTCACTTGGGTTTCCTTGTCCAATCCATGATGTGGACATCTCCTCAACATGACTTGGAATCGCTCCCAAGTCTCAGAATAAGTCTCACCCGCCTGTTGGGTGAAATTGTGGATCTTCCGGATCATATCATTGGTCTTCTCAGGAGGAAAGAACCTCTCGAAGAAAACCTCCACCATGTGATCCCATGATTCAACAAACTCGTCGTCGAGGTTATGAAGCCACTCTCTTGCCACTCCAGCCAAGGAACTCGGGAATAACTTGAGATAGAGCACATCCTGCGGAAATCGATCTATCTTTACCATATCGCAGTTCTCCACAAACTGACTAATGTGTGCCACTGGATCTTCATTTTTCAGTCCGTGAAATGCATTGGATTTGACCAAATTAATCAGTGCTGGGTTGATCTTGTATGTAGGTATGTTTAGCCCCTATTTCTTTATAAGCCCCTTTGATGCCGAGGAAGAAGACGCCTTGATCTTCTCCCATATTGTCTGTGCTTCAGCCATTACTTCTTCTTGTTCTTGCTCAGATTCAGAATTTATATCACTGTGGTGTTCCTCCTCGTAGTAGTCCTCGTCCTCTAGTCCCGCAGATGGAACCTCAGGTGTGCGATTCACGTAGTCTCGACTACGTGTGTGCACCATGCAAAGTACCTGAAAAAAATGGAAATAGGGGTTCAGTACAATGCTTTGAACGAGTCAACACAATTATAGAGAAATAAAGGAATTTTTTGAAATTGTTTTAAAATAAAAAAAATGTGGCCTAGAATGGCCGCTCTTAGCACTCAAAGTGCCAATAATTCGCCGTATCCCCGGCAACGGCGCCAAAAACTTGACGTGTATTTTACTACGCGCTACAAACGCAAGTGTACGCGTCGAGTAATATAGGCCTTGTGAGGCCCGAGTCGAACTCAGGGACACGTGAATTATTGGAGACTTCTACTAACTAATCGCAATCAGCTAGACCGATTAACAAAGTAGGGTTTTGTTGTTCAAATTAAAAGAAAATAAAAATCAAACAAAGAAAACAATCGATTAAAGGTTAATTTAATCAATTAAAAGGGATATCTTTAGGATGGCGGTTTCACCGCGGGTCAACATTGTATTAGATTTCATATAATTCCTCACACTCTCTCTCTATCCGGGTAGTGGCCTGAAATGAGAATTACCCACTGTCGTGGTGTAATCCACTACTTAGATTTAGGTTGATTCTATCGTCATAGTAATCATTCCCCTAAACTAAGCGCATTAAGATCGGTCCCTCAGTTCCCACCATTAATTTTACAACTCCTTTGTCAAGGGTTTTATTAATTAATGTAGAATTCGTCTCTTTTCAACCGTTAATCCTTCTATCGAAGTGATTAAGGGCATTAATTTATTATTATGGTGATCAAACATAAAAATAGCAATAGAGAAAACGAATTTATACCACGGATATGAGAGAAAAATATGAATTATCAATATAAAATCATCATACAATGTATCCCCGGGCTACTCCCGGTCCTAAAGATTGAGGGTTTTAGCCTCTCATGTTCATCTTACACGAATACATGGTAGAAATTAGGGAATTCATAAGAAAAACGTGAAATAAATGGGAAAACCCCTGAACGGAGAAGAACCGGTGGATCCTTGGCGTAGAACACAAGCTTTCCCCGCCTATCGGTGGTGGAAATTGTCTTCGGCAGCGTCCGAATCACCCGGGATGAGCTTCTCGGCCTCCGTTCTCCTTTCTCTCCTCCTCGGCACTCGTGCAAAACCAAAAACGAGATTCTCCTCCTTCTGGGCGGCCGTCATTAGATATAAGTCCCTAATTAGGTCGTCAAATAATGACAGCCGTCCGATTGATATCAAAACAGATCCAACGCATATCTGCCGGCGTCGATACCATCGACGCGGGTCGATGGTATCGACCCAGCGGATTAGCGGCAGCTTTCCTTTCTTTTATTCTGAGCGCCTGTGGTGATCTCGATACCATCGACTTGCGTGTCGATGGTATCGACACCTTTAGCGTCGGTTGTTGTCGTTTAGCGACGCTGTAGCTCTCCTAGTGTCGATGGTATCGACTTGCGTCGATGGTATCGACTTCATCCTCGCCAGCAGCCTGGAGACATCTCGATGCCATCGACATGGGTGTCGATGGTATCGACTCTGTATTGCTCTTCTCGGCTGACAACCTGTGGCTTGGTCGATGGTATCGACATCCGTCGATGGTATCGACGGATGCAGATACTTGTTCTTCCTGAAATTTCACAACAGGCCCAAGTAAATCCACACAATTTATAATAAGATGATAAATAATGCTCAAAATAGTAAAACGAAGGGGATTTGATATAAAATGATGGCAAAAGACCAAATAAAGTGAATTATGCAATAATATTTATGAAAATGAGTAATTAAGGCACAAAACACATATGAAATAGGTCACTAAATGCGACTCAAAATCATCACATCAGTCAACTGATCTAAAATTATATATACAGGTTAAAAAGAAGACACCAGGAGAACCTTGGCCTCCACCTCCACTTCCCGCATTACCAACTTGGGTTCCAACTGACCTAACATACCCGTTAGGTCCTGCTTGTAGGGGAATGGCATGTTGGCTACTGGCACATAATATACATTGCCCGATAATTGTTTCTTTAGATGCATATTATGCAGGTCAATCATACGATAGCTCTTTATTTATACAAGATATTATTGAGCTGTTTATGTATTATTGGCTGAATACATCAATGATAGAGACATGGATAAGGTGAGATCTTGTTTATACATCCATATACCTTGTGTAAGATCCGGTGATCTGGTTTCTTATATATTAATGCATACGTAATATATGTTTTGCAGCTACTTAGTCGAAGATCATTGCAAACAATTTGCATTTGATCATGTGGGATTTTTAATTCCATCATTGATTAGTATGGTAGCTAAAGACCCTGATAGTGTTCAACAATACTGTATAGATGCTTTTAAAATTTTCGGTCAGCAAAACAAGAAGATAATAATAGCTCCATTCAATGTCAAGTAAGTTTACTTTATTTATAATTTGGACTTAAGAAAATTCCATTTTTATTGTGCATTTTGAGTTATTCATTGTTAACTTTTTACCTCTAGCGGTAGACATTGGGAGTTACTAGTTATTGTCCCCGGGACGTTCAATGTTTATTATCTAGATCCCGCGGGAAGTACATTAAACACTAAAATTGGACACGTAATGAGAATGCCATTATTCTGGTGAGAAATATTTCATTTTTGTATCTGTTAACATCTGTTATTACATTACTATTTACTTATGTAATTTACTGTGTTATATTAACATGTAGGGGTTTAGATGCATTCAAAAAGGCTGGAGGAACGGTCCCAAGGAAAAAGAACCAGCCAATAAATTGGCAGAACGTACAAGTAAGTTCCCGACTCCAATGTATATATTATTGATGTGAATTGTGCTTAGTTGTATTATTTTGTATGTTTCAATTTATAGTGCGCTACACAAGACAATGGCTGGGCATGCGCATACTATGTGATGCGATTTATGCAGATGATTATCAAACATTCCGCATTGGACATCGATACCATACATGAGGTATTATATATAGTCTCATTAGTTAGTATGAAATATATCAATCTTATTTTTATATTATTACTTATATATATACATCATTCTCTTTGCAGGTGTTTAAAACTGACAACACTATAGGTAAACGCTTAAAAAATATACATGCTCCATATACGATGGAAGCATTAAATGAAATAAGAGAAGAATGGGAAAAAGCCATACAAGCAGTGGCAACTATAAGATATAATTGGGATGTTGATAGCGATAATGAATGATACTTTGTAAATGAATATTTCTGAATGTTAATACATGTATTTGAATGTTTCTGTATGTGTGAATGTGAGAATTGAATTGATGTCTGAATGTATCTACTTGTGTGAAATTTTCCTTGGGACTTTTGCAGGTTTGTGGCCTGTTTGTAGGCTGATATCAATGGATGGCGTAAACCTACAGTTCAGAAAACTGAACTGCAGGTTCTCATCCTGTTGACCAGCCACAGCAGGCCTGCAAACTGATATGAAAAAAAAAATATAGGCGTCGGTTATTTACAGAAAACCGTCAGCAAAGACCTACAGCGTCGGTTATTGGATAAAAACCGACGCCTAATATTACAAACAACCCGACCATGCAGGAAAGCACGTCCGTGGTGGAAAAGGCGTCGCTTATTCATATAAAACCGACGCCTATAGTACTAAACACGGCCGTGCAGGGAAGCACGGTCGTGTCATCTTGAAGTATGGCGTCGGTTGTTTAGTTGATCACCGACGCCAAACGGGTTCGCGCCACAGAAAACAGCGTCATCTAGGACACTTTTTGCGTCGGTTACCAATTAAACACCGACGCAGAATGTGTCCTAGATGACGCCGTTTTCTGTGGCGCGAACCCTTTTGGCGTCGGTTTTCTATAAACAACCGACGCCTCTAAGTTAAATAGGCGTTGGTTAAAAAACTGATGCTGAAGTGTTAGACCTTTAGCGGCGCCCACATAGGCGTCGCTCGGAAACCGACGCCAAAGCGGGTTAAACAACCGATACTAAAAGGCATTTCTGTAGTAGTGAAAAACTCCAAGAGCATAAATGATGTGGTAGATCATAGCACAAGGATTTCACTTAGGAAAAAGTTCCTAGATTTTTATTTAAACTACGTAAGGATAACTTTTTAAGAAGAAAATGGATTTCTAGTCTAATTAAGAAAAACTAATGAAGAAGGATGAATTGCTGAAGTTTATTTTGGTTAATTAAATTAATTATGCAATAAAGATAAATAAAACTAAGTAAGAATCAGTTTTTATACTAAATTAAAACAATGAGGATGACGGGGTTCACTGCCACTATCTTTGTAACTGTTCTAAATATTGCATCACTCATTCATATTAATATTAGACTGGGGACATGGAATTTCATATCATTTCAGAATATGGAACACACATGACTAATCTCAACATAGGATCGAGTTTTCATTACATCAGATCATCAACCTATTGCCCTAGAGAACGTCATGATCCTCATCAAAGATTCAATCATATTAGTTTTTTTCTAACCTTAGATTTAATGTCTCTACATCTAGGATTTTAAAACTTATATAAGATAGATGATCAATCTATAAAGAAAAAATAAAACATTTGATTATAAATCCAAATGTTCACATAAATAATAATTAACAATGTAAAAATTGAATATGAACAGTGGGGTAAACCCTCATATCTCAATAATAGATTTACTCTTTAAACATATTCTTAATATAAGAAAGAGAGATCATAACAAGCTCATGGAAAAATTAACAACATAGAGGAGAAGATCATTTGTTTCATCACAACTCTCAAACAATAACTTCTTCCTCTAGTTCAAATCTATGGTGGAGCGCATCTTCAATTCAAGCCACAATTTTGCCTTTAGATTTTCTTAGTGGAGGCTACATTTGTGGATCATAGAGAATAGATCATGTCCTGTAGTCTCTTAAGTTCTTATATATCAGCCCACAAAATATCAAATTTATTTAGATTAATCCAACGGTTGTTAGTTGTTTGTTGCAGATTTTCATCACACAGTCAGCCGACCCAAAGTAGTCTACAAATATATTCATTGTGTAGATAATTGAATTATATTTTCAATAAACTTAAATAACTCAACTCAGAAATTGGATGTAGACTCTATAGCTATTTTAGTATCGGAGTATACTTTTTGTAGAGATATTATGATTACTGCCAAACTTTACAAGTCGATCGGTCTGTAACATTATATATTATTACTTTGTATACAATTAAGTTGTTCATTCAATAGATTTTTTAATTATTTAATTCCAAGTTTGTATACAAAATTTATGGCCATTTGAGTGAGCATGTATACTTTGATGGTTATTAAAGTTGGAGAGTGAATATGTGTAATTTCTTATCATTATCTTGGGATTTTTATTGAGGAATAATTTCTTCCCTTTTCTTCTTACATTAACCCACAAATGAAACAATAAACATATACTTCTATAGAAGAATAAACATAAAATATCAAATAAATTGCATAAACTACACAAAATATATGATAATAAAATGTAGAAAAGAATGCAAAAAATTATGAAAATTAAATATAAAATGTAACTAAAAATGTGATTCAGCAATAAGGTATATGGACATTCACACTGACCAATTATTAGGTTAATTGGTTTTTATTCTTTGAGTTATGTATATGAATCCAGATTTATTAGTATATAGTATCTAGTTTCCATGTGATAATGCAATATTATTAAATATGAAATGAAATATATTTTTAGTAGATACTTTATTAATGTGCATGGGATTAATAAATATAACATATTGCATTTTTTAAACTTAATTTAATATATTATATTCAAGTTTAATGTTTATAAAGGCATTGTTCTTGTTAACTGTCTAAAATTTTATGAGATCTTGATAGTAATGAGTACTTGGGTGCAATGAGCTCTTAGAAGAAATAACCATTTTAATGCCATCTTATGAGGAGAGATCGATTAATTTGATACATTTAAGTGTAATTATTAAGAACGTGATTGATCAAGTTTATGAAAAAAATGTTATATTAAGTTTTTTCAAAGTATGTAACTTATTTTTAATTTATTAAAATACCATGTGCTAAGGACCATAGGTGGTGAGTAGAAGGATCATTAAGGATTAAATATAAGGACAATAAGGACATAATGAAGACTTAGTAGTTTCATGGAGGGGTTCTATTATCCATGGGGATTTTCATTTATTTATTAGTCTTAAATTTAACTCATGTTTTGATTTTAGACATTATAATTAGTTCCATATTAGGCCTTTCTCTTTTGTTTTGAACTATTGATAATGAGAGTTTTTGTAGTTTATTTGGGATGGTTTCAATTTACATTATGTTAAAAAAGTGGGACACCGCATCAGTTTGTGACAGAGGAATTGATGCTTCCACTCTTGCTTTTGTGTTGTGAAATTGTTGTTATCTTATATGCATATATATTAAGACAATTATTGATTAACTTTAATTTTGGTCAAATCATAGCCAAAGAAAATTATTATCTAGTGTATTATGATCATAATTATTTTTCTAGATAAGGTAAAATATTACTCCAACTAAAAGGGCTTCAAACTTACAGGGTGAAATAAAAAAATATTGTATATTATACAAGCGAGTTACACTAAAAATCCCACTATCCAAGGGTCAAAGTATCCTCATTAAAGCCTATTCTAGGTTTCATCTTGAAAACACACGTTATATACTATCTTGTCAAAAGTCCCCAAGGTATCTATAGAAGTTCTCTCATGCATTCTCCCATTTCTCTCTTACTAAATGTGATAGCAAAGGGTGGAAAGTCAAGAACCTTCCATAGAATGGATGCTAGACTTCATTTGAATCCAATGTATGCAACTATCATTAGCCAATAGGGGGCCTCAATCCACCCAAGTTTTATACTAATCCCACATTACAGATAATAGATCTACCCACATTTAAAAATAAATTTGTTCAAGACTTTCTATCTTCTCTTTACATAATACACATTTAGGATCAATGTATAGTCCCCATCTTCTCAGTCTGTCACATGTGGTAATTTTATTCACGATGCACATCTATGAGCAAAGATCCACTAGAGGGCATGAAAAATGTTACATATCACCTCATCCCTGGGGACTTGTGTTATATGGTATGAATCTTACAAGTATAGATTCGTCCATTGTGCAAACTCCATAAATTATTATGATATATGTATCATTCCAAAACTACAACTCACATTGATTGTCAATGTGGTGCTAGGCTTTATATAAATCAACCTTCTGAATATGGAATGTGATTTGTGTACTATATCTTTATTTTCATCTATATCTTCTAGGAGGATGATTTGCTTCTTAGGAAGGTTTCAATCCTCTTCATAGTAGAAGATTTAGACATATCACTAGGATTTGGGATGTTGATTACACATACATATTATGGATTAGAAATCATTCTCTAGCTAATGGCATGGGACCCTCCCCTCTACATGAAACCACCCATGATTGAACTTGTTGATGATGAACTATGGTATATCATCTTAGCCACACTAGGATCTAGTTTTTCTAACCAGAGATGATTGTGTGAGGGCAACTCTTCCTTCCATGGATATATTCACATACTTCCATTTATTAGTAATGCCAAACATGTTATCAATACAGACTTCATAGTTAGTAGTACCTCCTCCCATATCCCCACTCATAATTCTTATTTCATTTTATAACTTAAAATGTCATGGTTATTGTGTCAAACTTGCCTCCAAACACATTCTGAGTGTTGTATTATCAAATTTACACATAATTTGGTTTGATAAGTATAGTGTATCATTTATTATAATAAGTACATTCATGTCATATTCAGGTTACAGTTTAACTAATTAAGTTGGGACTGAAAAAAATATTTTAGAATTACACACATGAGGTCATTATGTCAAGTACAATTACAAATATTGGAGTCCATTACCATGTTTCATACACTAATGAGGGTTGTACATGATTTTCTTACAATATACAGATTATTAAAAAATTCCCATACTCATTGCTCCTAATTACATCATTATTTTTTAGTAAATCAATATGAATGGGAATGATGTAGAATTTGGGTTCCTATGTTGTAATAGATAATACCATCATCTTAGGAACCTAGTATGATTGGTGGAATATATAGACCATACATGCTATTTATTACCAATAATCATCCATAAGTGCATGTATTATCATCTTGAAAATATCTATACCTTCTCATGCATTAAATTGGTTGGTCCACATCAAGAAAGCCTACACCAATTTTAGTTATCAAGCCTCCTCTTTCTTTTTTGGATTATCATTTCATTTCCTAGTACCTTTGCAACAACAAAGACAAAGAGGTTTGACATCTTCTAATACCATCTTGTGGTGGTCTTTAAATCACTTCAACTTCATGGTGATGTGAGGAATGATGATATCTAGGTTTCCATATGGGGAAGTATCTATATCTCAAAGACTTAAATGTTCTTATTGAATAAGAAAGAGGAGTTGAGTTCACCAATTTAGAGTTACTCACATCCTTTTCTCTACCTAGAAATCTCATTTACACATTGTGGAATAACAAAACACCATTAAAATATGAAAGACTACAACAACTTATGACTTCTCCTCTCCACCTTGACTCTAAAAAAGAAACGCTTGATATACATAAAAATTGTGATACCTCCTCTTGAGGTTAGTGATTTATCTTTCTTTATGTATTAAATTGTCTTTTTTGGTGTTAAAGTTTACTAATTTGTAGTTATACATAAAGCTTAATTTCATATTCAATAGTTTATGAAGAAAAAAGAAATATTAACTTGTTGTGTATTCTAGTTATTTGCACCATACCCTAATTTCTTGGACTCCATAATGTATTATGCTAAATACTCTGTTATGGATGTATGCTCAAATTCTAGTTGATCAACATTGTATCATTCTGTTATATGGTAGTATAATGATTTCATGGTGTTATATATGTTTACTTTATTGTTTCAAAACCTTCAAAGTTGAAACCTTGACTTCTATGGAATTGTAAAGTTTTTAGTATTGTTATATGTGTTTGGTCATGTTTTAATGGGATACTTCATTCGTATTTGTGTGATATATAGCTAGATATGTTTCTAGGGTGGTGAGAATTGTTATGTAAATATAAGATTTATTTCATGGTGTTTAGAGGTTTAGTCTTTTCTTTGGATGATGTCACATACCTTGACTAAGATAGTGTCAATGGTCAGCCAACCATTACCAAAAGTTGACTGAGATTTAGGATAATCAGCCACAGCTATTGGTTAATAGATCAAATTTAGGACTATCAACCACTTTTACTTGTTAATTGGTTAGTTGAACTAGGAACAAGTCAGTTCTAAAGGTTGAACTAACATCTCACAAGGTTGAACTAACCTTTTTTGGTCTTGGGCCATTGACGGATGACCCATGGTAATTGGTCACCCGAGCTAGATCAAGACCTAGGATTATTGATGGTCTGGAGCAATCATTAGAAACTGGTCTCGTAAGATGGCAGGTAGGACTGATCTTTTAGAAGTTTTATGACCTTGAAATGTGAAGCGTTAACCTATCAAAGGTCTCCTAGATGTTTTCAAATAACAAATTGCTTCCTGATTGGTGTTGTTTGATCCTTTACTACCCCTTTTGTGTATTCCTTTGATCCCAAATTGTGACATCTTAAAGCCGAAATATTGTTGGTGGTGATCGAGGGAAGTTTCTAGGGATTTGATTCATTCTTTCTCCTTTGCCTTCCTTGGAGTTTTTCTTGGTGTTTCCTTCTTGCTTATTAGATTAGGGTGGATTTATTTGGATCTCCTTTACTTTCCATCAATAAAGTTTTGTTGGTTGCTTGATATTTTAATGTTTGTGTAGTTTGACGCATGGTTATTTCCATCATTCTTTGTGACTGGAAATTTTTGGGTAGTTGCAGTTACATGAAAATTAGATTCCTTTGAGTCCATTTAACTAATTAAGGCCCTTTGTTTCTTAATTGGAAATGAATTGATCATGTTACCTAAGTAGTGGTTTGTTTAATTTCTTCTTATTGTAATTTTGTATGCCGAAGCCTAGATCAACAGAAAACATTGGCCCTAAGTATGTATGCCACCAACATCGAGAGAAACAATTAGCCAAAACCACTACAACAAAATGAAAATCACACGAATTGGACATTGTAACGACCCCGCCTCCCGGTAACCCCCAATTAAGGGAGACCGAAAGGTCGGTGCCGTTATCCAATTAACAGGATCAAAGGTTCGACAAATAATCAATAACAATTATGAAATTCTACTAACTAACTGGAATTTGGTATAAAATTAAAACTTTACTTACTTTTGAAAACCTCGGAAATCTATCTATCATGGTCTTGAATTATTCTATCTAATCCTCCTTGCACTTTATTTCTTTTTCTACAAAGTGTCACTTTACTGTTTGTTCTTTCAATTGATGTTCCTAAAACGCCGACAAACAAAACGTCGGTCAATATATTGAAATATATTGGTATGTGGGAACAACCAAAATCTTGCAAATATGGCTAACAATTTAATAATCACAATCAAATTAATTAACAAACCAATTTACACTTTTCAGTATGACATTTTCCACCGCTTCTGTCCTAACCCTGGCATACCCACCTTAGGGTGCCCTTTTCTAATGACTTAAGGCCACCTTCTCATTCCTGAGCTTGGTGCCTGGGGGTCACCACTCATGGTGCCCACTAGTCATTGAATATCATAGGCCACCTTCTCATTCCCGAGATTGGTTCCTGGGGTCACCACTCAAGGTGTCCATTGGTCTACCCATCTGGGCCTGACCTTTGGCATCATCCATCAGGGTGGCATGTAGGTGCGAGAATCCATACTTCTGTTATTAATGTGATAATCATAGTGACTTTATAATTTGCAAGTATGAACATTCAAACTGATAATTTGCATTCAATGTGATTAACCATCCGAAAAATCCTCGAGAAACTAAGCTGGTTATTCATAATTAACCACATACCTGACTTGCAGATTCAACAAGCTATTAATACTTACAAGCAAGCAAGTAATCCAAGAAGTAGTTCAACAATCACAATATTCCTGAAAAGCATATGTAACCTATTTACTACACTTTGCTAAGAATATTTCTATTTAATTGACTTGGATTCACTTTCTAGGGCTTCTAATCCGCATTAGGGTTTCATTAGAGTTCTTTGTAGATCTTTTTACAGCTTTCCTCATTTGTACCCACAAAACCCTAAAACAACAGTTCTAGGTGCAAAACCCTAATAACTCACATATTCACATTAAAGCCTTTTTTTAACATCTACTAGACTGAGGTTAACCTAACATCAGTTTTATAAAAAGGACCTCAAATTATATCTCATGAGCAACCATTAACCTTAAGTTACGGTTTCTAAGCTATTATGCATCTTCATGAGTTCAAACCCTAAAACAGGCATGATATAATCTTATTATTCTCCACATGTTATTATATCTCAAAGTAATAAAATTAAGACATTAAACCCAACTTCTAAACATAATTAGGGTTTCTAAGTGTTTAATCATTCATATTCAGAATAAAACCCTAAAACATGCAAGAAACATCTAGATCTGGTTCAAGTTCATCATTACCTATTTGACAGGTTATAATTACTCAATTTCATCAATTAAACACTATGAACTTAACCAACAGTTTCAGGTTCTCAAACCAATTTTAATGTGTTCCTCGTATTTTTCTGATCAAAATTAATATATTATATGTACCCATTGGAAAATCCTATGATTTCTTACAAATTTCACAAAATAAATCATTTTGGGCCTATCAGAACGTGCCAAGTAGGTAAAAGGACCTTTTACCTTATATCCACGCGGACTAAATGGGCCAATGGCAAGCCGCCGACTCTGCAGCTCGTCCTAGCAAGGTGGAGGCAGAGCAATAGGGTTAAAAGACCCATATGTCCCTCCCTTCCTGCATTGGACTCAGGGGTAGCGTGGACTTTTCCCGCTACTTCATCTTCTATCTTGCGACCTCTCTGTTTGCGAGTCGGCTCCCATCCGTGGTCAATCCAGAAGTTGACCCCGTGATCCCATCCCCCCCTTTGGTAGGAAAGGATCTCTCTTCCTTCGCCTCACTCCGGTGAATTTCCTGACATCTTCCGATTCATCAGTGGTGGTCAGCGTCGTCGTGGTTGCAAGACCCATCTCCAGGGAAGCCGTTGGTCACAAACTGCTATGGGGTCGAGATCAGAAAGGAAATTATAAGCGGAGGAGAGAGTTTGAGGTCGTGTAGCACCTAGCCAATGGCTTTTTGATCTTGCAGAGGGGTTGCTAGCCCCCCTTTTATAGATCTGGTTCCTCAGGTCGGTCAAGGAGCACCACGCAATTAGGGATTTTCAAATGACTCACTGAACGATACTAAAACTTAGGATGATTCAGCACGTTTTCCATCTTCAGATCTACTGGAGAGATCTCTAGTCCCACACACCCACTGAGTTTCAAGAAAATCGAGTGGAAATTTAACAAAACGGAGCTCTGTTTTCCTTTCTTGGCCGAGGTAGGTGACAAGCAGCCACTGTCAGATTTCAGATCTGACGACCTAGATTCCACGCGCCAAGAAAACCATTTACAAACAAATTGGAAATTTGTGACATTTAATGTTATCCTCTTCACATTAGGAAATATTCCAAAAATCATATCTCCCAAACCGAGTGTCCAATTAATCCCAAACTTAGAGGGAAACTTAATAATAACTTTATCTACCTCTCTGCCTAAATTGGGCTCATTATCTAAAAGAAATTTTGCCTTTTCTTTAGGTGCAAGACATCACTTAATTATATACATATTTCTCACATATTTTCTCTTTTCCTTGCAATAAAATTATTATTCTGAGTTCCTTGAACCTCAAGGAACCTTAATGGCTCGAAATCCCATCTTGGGGATATACCTTAGCCTCTTTCCTTATCTTTCATCATTTTTCTCATTATATTACTTTTTCTTTATTAAACGATCTCTTTTTGAGGATTTCTCTTTATCTCTCTTTTATTTTCCTTATTGGAATTCCTTTTAACATTAGGAATCCTTTGGATACAAAAATCCACAAAGGATAACTCAATTATACCTCTTTCCACTTATTTCCCACATTTATCATTGCTTTCAATTTCTTTCTTAATAAAGAAATACTTAATTGATCTTTTCCTTTCATATTGCATTATCTTTTCAATTTTGGACTCCTTGGAACCCAAGGAACCTAAGGGGAATGAAATTCATCCTTGGATTATATTACTTTTCCCTCTAGAGGTTTCTACCTAATTCTTTTCTCAAAAAAAACTCAATTATTCATTTACTAATTTAATAATTGAATTTCCTTTCTTTATTTTCTTGTTATTGGGCCCAATAGCCAATAAAGCCCACAAAACAACCATCAAGGCTATTGTAAACGAAATCCACTTATTCAAAATAAATTATATTAATATATGTTCAAATATCTTTATTATGAGAAATTAAATTTCTCACCAATTGAACCCAAAAATTGGGGTTGTAACATCCTTCCCCTCTTATAAGAATTTTGTCCTCAAAATTCCATCAAGCAAACAAACAGGACAAGCCTTTCTTACGTCCATCAGGGCTCCCATGTGGCTTCACCCTTTCCATGGTGCTTCCCAAGAACCTTCATCATCTCATATTCTTCCATCTGAGTTCTTTTTTTTTAACCTTGGTATATCATACCCTCATAGGTGACTTAGGATATTTCAGCTTCTCAAAAGCTGAATAGGTTCAGGGCATCAGCAGATGGCTTGGGTACCTCACATAGTGCTATAGATCGGACTCATGCAACACATCATTTTATCTGGAGGGGTAAGGTTAAACACAACCATCTCCACCAATCCATCTCAAATGGACCCATATATTGGGGACTCGGCTTTCTCAACTGCAGCTTAGAGGGGTCGGGTTTTCACATCACATATTCTCCCACAGTGAACTGCATATCAGTCTGCTTTGCATCAGCTCGTGACTCATGTTACCACTAGGCTCTCTTTCTCAGCCATTGCACGATCAAAGCGACTTCATCTACACACACTTGTGGTTCTTTTCTGACCTTTACGAGGCATCCTTCACCAACATCATCATAATGAAGTGGTGACTGACACAACCTCCCTATATAACTTCTTGCATCCCGATAAAGGCTATGGTGGGTAACATCACATCTTAAGAATTGTCTCTATGTATCACCCTAAATGAGCACACATGCTCTCATCAAACCCTCTAGTCCGGATCATATTGTCCATTAGTATGGGGTGATAAACTGTACAAACACTGAGCTCTTCATGTATCTACTTCCACCTCATGGAAGTGAACCTTTAGGTCACATCAAGAACTTTTAAATTTGCATCATGGTGTAGTTGAACCATCTCTTTTCATATGTAGTTCAACCAGATATGTCCCTTGACAGAACTCTTCCTTTCTCATGTCATCTAGGTAAGGCGATCTACCATAACCCATATTGTATCTTGACCTTCTTGGTCTAGGAGAAACTCACAACATCCATAATGATGAACTCCCATTCCCTCTCAGGAACTCTTTATACTTTATATCCATGCACTGGCTTAATGGTGTTCGTCCTTCACCTCCTGGCTTGCATGGCCACATGCTACATGCAACTTTGTTTTAAGCATCTAGAATGCTACCATCACTTACTATCTTTGTAGTACCAAGGTATATCATGTCCTCCTGTATTGTTATGATTCCTCAAACTTGATACGTCGGAAACCCTAAACCACTCTCAAAAGGGTTTTATTACCTTCCTATCCAAAGAAGTGTATCTGAGGTTCTATCACCATCCTTTTACTACATCAAGGACTAAACTGGCTACCCAAACAACCATTAACTTGTTTAACATATCTTATTACATCTGAGTGTTAGCCAAAACACATCTTCTTTCCAAACATAGGGTTAGTCGAACAACCTCAACTTCTTCTAGCTTCCAGCTAAACTAGGTAGCTATATCTCAACCAGAGCATTCATTACCACTCCTTATCCTTAGGTGTTAGTTAATGTCAAAGACATACACCTCCATGCATTATACTTATCATCTCATCTCAAACTTTAAGTTTGTCTTCATCAAGAAACGCTGAGCTCATCCTCATGGTGATCAAACTCAACCTTGTGATTCCTTGTAACACTTGCAAAAATCCACTTAGTTTAAGATAAAACATCCTCACAAGATGATCTCCTTAATACTCTTAGTGTTTGTAAACCATCCATGTATTATTCTCTCCACAAAGGTATGTTATCATCTCTACCCTCATACCTTGTAGCAACGTTCTAACTTCCATCATCTTTATCCTTGGTGTAAGACATGCGTACTGTCCTATCTCTCACTCACATAACAAGAGGAAATAAGCATTTGAATGCAGTCCAAATACAGAGTTCTTCCTGTTCTAAGAGTAGAGATGGTACAACCCACCTTGCCAATACACTTTCAAATCCAAGTTGAAACGTGCCACATATGTCTCTACATCACAAACATCATGATATCAAAAATTACTTCCATGGAAAACTGATCTGAAACCTACTTGGGTCACCACACAATCCTTGGTCATCTCCTCTAGGTCTATAGGGTGCCGGAACTTTTGGGGTCATCCCTCTTCCCTTATGCATCCAAAGAGTGCCCTACTCATCTGCCCTTTGGGTCCCATGAGTTCATGAAGGTGATCAATCTCCTAACCCATGGCCCTCAGACAATGATAGTTGTTACCTCCCGACCCTATGGTCATGTGCAACTAGGGAATTAGGCAACTCCTTCTTCCATCGATCTTATCCCTACCTGACCCTAGGATAGACTTAGGATTTTATTATGGTACATGTCCAACATAGAACCTTACCCAAACATTCATCATCTCTCTTCTTGCATTCATGGGCTGACTTTCATCCTTTCATAAGGGTCCTGGCGACCTTCCTACCTTGGTCGAGCCCCATACCGGTTACCTCCATGGTAACACATCCACATGCACATCGAGATGGTTATCTATGGGTCTAGAGGTTCATTCTCATGCCATGTACTCTTCACTTAGCTTCTCAAGATCCTATGAAACCTCCTTAGGTTACCTCAAAACCAACCAAACTGGTAAACTCCCTACCAAAGGGGTCGCTCTCCCAGGATGGGAGGAAACTACACCTTTATAACAAAGGTCACAAGCATCCTTAGGGTTTACATCCATATGAGCATGCTTAAACCAACAACTACTAAGGCAAAAGCGTACCTACAAAACCATGCTAGGTCGCACTTGTTCTCATCCTCAGCATTACCTCAACTTAGTTGTGAGGGGTTCATCAAACATACCCTTAATGTAAGAGATTTCCTTTACCTCTACACATGAGGAGTACCATGCTCGAACCTATAGAGACTCAAATCTCATCATGAGTATCAGATACACTGCTTCCCCTCTTAGGCCTAGTAACCCTAGGTTCTCCTTTGGGTATCCAACTACATGCTCAACCTCTTAACCACGAATCAAGCATGTCCAAGGTATGTCATGGACCTACATGATCTTTCTACTCGAGAAACGCTTCAGAGTTGAGTCCTCTTCCAGGGCAACCAACTAGGTATAAAGCCTCACAACTGGTTACTTAAACCTCCTCAAGGTCTAAAGCACTCTTTATCTCATCCAGTAGGTAACCACTTATACCATGGGTACTAGAAGCATCGTCCTCTCTCTAGGGTTTGGTTCCTCTAAAGGCAACCAAGATATCATCAGCCTCCAGGAATCAAGCATAAGGCAACCACTATCATCCACGTAGGTCGCATCATCCTTAACTCCCCACTATTCTTCAAGTTTCGGGGTTTTAGACTTCCAACCTCCTTGTTGGGGTCCTGCTTCCTCTCTCTAGAGCTAAAACCACCTCCAACCATACCTACTAGAGGTCCCGTCTCCATGAAGGATCATGTTCTCAAGCAAACCCCTATGTGGTTGAAGCCTATGCTCAACTCATCTCTTTATGCTTATCTCATAAGCCATCCATCATGCCCTTCTGACCAGGTTTTCAACCTACTATCGTACCACTGACGTACTCTGGGGGCATGCTATCCCCTAATTGCATAAGCCATAAGGTTTCTATAGGTCCTTCACTAACTTCATCCATGAAGGAGCTACCCTTTGCTTAACATGCACGACCCTTTCCCGGGTTGCCAAAGGTGCTAGGTCACCCAACCTCACATGGCTCATATGGAAATCAAAACATCTGGTCAACCATGACATCTAACTCATCATGTCATCTCTCTCTCTCTAATCTTCACTTAGGGTTAGGGTTAAGATCATCCTCAAAGGATGTGCTAGGTCTCTACTTTTAATGGAGGTCTCTACCTCCAAGACTAATTCTCTCTACTCATCCTCCAGACAAGGAGGTCTATCCTCAGGTCTCTCCTGAGGGAAAAGACAACTCGTGTCATACGACCTAAGCATGTATCTATTCTTTAGTTTGCACTTAATCTA
This sequence comes from Alisma plantago-aquatica, assembly GCA_963693085.1. Taxonomy (NCBI): domain Eukaryota; kingdom Viridiplantae; phylum Streptophyta; class Magnoliopsida; order Alismatales; family Alismataceae; genus Alisma; species Alisma plantago-aquatica. The sequence continues at coordinate 125,673,771 of OY856412.1, forward strand.
TTAAGCTTATGTCCATGACATCTTATTTACATGCTTTTTATTAATTTAGTGGAGGATTCCTTAGACCTTATTAACTTTTCCCATACCTCAAGAGGGTGAGGAGAAGAGAGCGAACCCTAATCCTTAAGGTCCTTAATAGAATTTGAGTTGAGAAGGGATGAACAAGATGAGAGAGTCCTAAAGGTATCTTATTTCGAATCATACCCTAAGACTTTGGCAAGGCAGTCACACGGATCCGGGAGTCCTCGTATTCTGACTAGCGGTGCGGAGGAAAATATTGCCAGCCCCCAATCGTGATCCTTTTCTAGACACCTCTGTCTTTCGGATAATCCTCTAATAACTCCCTTGGGTTCTACAGAATTTGTAAAATTTAATAATTATTAAAGATTACTTGAGAAACATTCGCTCTGATACCAATTGTAACGACCCCGCCTCCCGGTAACCCCCAATTAAGGGAGACCGAAAGGTCGGTGCCGTTATCCAATTAACAGGATCAAAGGTTCGACAAATAATCAATAACAATTATGCAATTCTACTAGCTAACTGGAATTTGTTATAAAATTAAAACTTTACTTACTTTTGAAAACCTCGGAAATCTATCTATCCTGATCTTGAATTATTCTATCTAATCCTCCTTGCACTTTATTTCTTTTTCTGCAAAGTGTCACTTTACTGTTTGTTCTTTCAATTGATGTTCCTAAAACGCCGACAAACAAAACTTCGGTCAGTATATCAAAATATACTGGTATGTGGGAACAACCAAAATCTAGCAAATATGGCTAACAATTTAATAATCACAATCAAATTAATTAACAAGCCAATTTACACTTTTCAGTATGAAATTCTCCATCGCTTTTGCCCTAACCCTGGCATACCCACCTTAGGGTGCCCTTTGCTAATGACTTAAGGCCACCTTCTCATTCCCAAGCTTGGTGCCTGGGGGTCACCACTCATGGTTCCCACTAGTCATGCAATATCATAGGCCACTTCTCATTCCCGAGCTTGGTGCCTGGGGTCACCACTCAAGGTGTCCATTGGTCTACCCATATGGGCATGACCTTTGGCATCATCCATCAGGGTGGCATGTAGGTGAGAGAATCCATACTTCTATTATTAATGTGATAATCATAGTGACTGTATAATTTGCAAGTATGAACATTCAAACTGATAATTTGCATTCAATGTGATTAACCATCCGAAAAATCCTCGGGAAACTAAGGTGGTTATTCATAATTAACCACATACCTGACTTGTAGATTCAACAAGCTATTAATGCTTCCAAGCAAGCAAGTAATCCAAGAAGCAGTTCAACAATCACAATATTCCTGAAAAGCATATGTAACCTATTTACTACACTTTGCTAAGAATATTTCTATTTAATTGACTTGGATTCACTTTCTAGGGCTTCTAATCTGCATTAGGGTTTCATTAGAGTTCTTTGTAGATCTTTTTACAGCTTTCCTCATTTGTACCCACAAAACCCTAAAGCAGCAGTTCTAGGTGCAAAACCCTAATAACTCACATATTCACATTAAAGCCTTTTTTTTAACATCTACTAGACTGAGGTTAACCTAACATTAGTTTTATAAAAAGGACCTCAAATTATATCTCATGAGCAACCATTAACCTTAAGTTAGGTTTTCTAAGCTATTATGCATCTTCATGCGTTCAAACCCTAAAACAGGCATGATATCATCTTATTATTCTCCATAGGTTATTATATCTCAAAGTAACATAATTAAGACATTAAATCCAACTTCTAAACATAATTAGGGTTTCTAAGTGTTTAATCATTCTTATTCAGAATAAAACCCTAAAGCATGCAAGAAACATCTAGATCTGGTTCAAGTTCATCATTACCTATTTTACAGGTTATAATTACTCAATTTCATCAATTAAACGCTATGAACTTAACCAATATGTTCAATTACGGTAACTTAATCTAAGACATAAGCACTTTTCATTAGATTAAGATACTTTTGCAAATATGAACAGTTTTAGGTTCTCAAACCAATTTTAATGTGTTCCTCGTATTTTTCTGATCAAAATTGATATATTATACGTACCCATTGGAAAATCCTACGATTTCTTACGAATTTCACAAAATAAATCATTTTGGGCCTATCAGAACGTGCCAAGTAGGAAAAAGGACCTTTTACCTTTTATCCACGCGGACTAAATGGGCCAATGGCAAGCCGCCAACTCTGCAGCTCGTCTTAGCAAGGTGGAGGCGGAGGAATAGGGTTAAAAGACCCATCTGTCCCTCCCTTCCTGCATTGGACTCAGGGGTAGCATGGACTTTTCCCGCTACTTCATCTTCTACCTTGCGACCTTTCTATTCGCGAGTCGGCTCCCATCCGTGGTCAACCCAGAAGTTGACCCCGTGATCCCATCCCTCCCTTTGGTAGGAAAGGATCTCTCTTCCTTCGCCTCACTCCATTGAACTTCCTGACCTCTTCTGATTCATCAGTGGTGGTCAGCGTCGCCGTGGCCGCAAGACCCATCTCCAGGGAAGCCGCTGGTCACAAACTTCTATGGGGTCGAGATCAGAAAGGAAATTATAGGCGGAGGAGAGAGTGTGAGGTCATGTAGCACCTAGCCAACGGCTTTTTGATCTTGCAGAGGGGTTGGTAGCCCCCCTTTTATAGATCTGGTTCCTCAGGTCGGTCGGGGAGCACCACGCGATTTGGAATTTTCAAATTACTCGCCGAAAGATACTAAAACTTAGGATGATTCAGCACATTTTCCATCTTCGGATCTACTTGAGAGATCTCTAGTCCCACACACCCACTGAGTTGCAAGAAAATCGAGTGGAAATTTAACAAAACGGAGCTCTGTTTTCCTTTCTTGGCCGAGGTAGGTGACAAGAAGCCACCGTCAGATTTCAGATCTGACGACCTAGATTCCACGCGCCATGAAAACCATTTACAAACAAATTGGAAATTCGTGACATTTAATGTTATCCTCTTCACATTAGGAAATATTCCAAAAATCATATCTCCCAAACCGAGTGTCCAATTAATCCCAAACTTTGAGGGAAACTTAATAATAACTTTATCTACCGCTCTGCCGAAATTGGGCTCATTATCTAAAAGAAATCATGCCTTTTCTTTAGGTGCAAGACATCACTTAATTATATACATATTTCTCACATATTTTCTCTTTTCCTTGCAATAAAATTATTATTCTGAGTTCCTTGACCCTCAAGGAACCTTAATGGCTCGAAATCCCATCTTGGGGATATACCTTAGCCTCTTTCCTTATCTTTCATCCTTTTTCTCATTATCTTACTTTTTCTTTATTAAACTGTCTCTTTTTGAGGATTTCTCTTTATATCTCTTTTATTTTCCTTATTGGAATTACTTTTAACATTAGGAATCCTTTGGATACAAAAATCCAAAAAGGATAACTCAACTATACCTCTTTCCACTTATTTCCCACATTTATCATTGCATTCAATTTCTTTCTTAATAAAGAAATACTTAATTGATCTTTTCCTTTCATATTTCATTATCTTTTCAATTTTGGACTCCTTGGAACCCAAGGAACCTAAGGGGCACGAAATTCATCCTTGGATTACATTCCTTTTCCCTCTATAGGTTTCTACCTCATTCTTTTCTATAAAAACTCAATTATTCATTTACTAATTTAATAATTGAATTTCCTTTCTTTATTTCCTTGTTATTGGGCCCAATAGCCAATAAAGCCCACAAAACAACCATCAAGGCTATTGTAAACGAAATCCACTTATTCAAAATCAATTATATTAATATATGTTCAAATATCTTTATTATGAGAAATTACATTTCTCACCAATTGAACCCAAAAAGTGGGGTTGTAATAGATATGTTTCTCAAAATTTTGGAAACTATAAACAACCAAATTAAACTTCTCTTTTTAACACATAGCCAACTTGGATTGGGACACACATGTACTCTTGAAGCACTAAGATTGGTGTAGGTAAAGGAAACAAAAATACTAACATTATGCAAAAACAATTAAAGTGGAAACAGTACACTTAGTAGATAAGATATGATAGACAACAACATTTCATGACTATATTTAGATACATTTTTTCTCAAAAAGTCTATAAGAAAAAGGAACATCTTATTATATTCATGTTGTCTATATTAAAAACTACATTAGAAATAAAAACAATAAAAATGAAAGCACCACACCATGGAGATATCACATTAAAATAAGCACAACCTAAAGCATCAAAATACAACAATTTCAAACCCTTGTATGGGAATTGAATGTGAAACACATGATAGTAAACTTTAGAACAGCCACAATCACCTAGTACCACATAAACAAGGTACATGAATTGTTGTCAAAATTATATATGAGTTCATGATATACTTAGTGGGTAATTCTAAATCAATAGTTAGGGAGGATAATAGGATCTAAGACGTGTGTTCTATCATTATTAATAGAGAAAGTATTAATTTTTATCATTATCCCAATGTAGGTAGTTCTTACATCTTAGTTTTAGCATTAAGCTTGATCATGAGTTAGTGCCAAATACAATGCCCATAATTGAGAAAACAAGTAAGGAGCCCACAACCTAAGTAAAGCACAAAACACCACATAATAGTCCTTTTGATATCTTATTCTTCTTTTATAGGCATATATCATCATGTATTATCTTTAATATTATCATCTAGATCTAGGGAAACATTTTTAGATGGAGAATGACTACTCTTCCCCACTAAAATATAGCTGATAAAGTTGTGCCCGCTACCTGAAACTTCTAAGGAACACAGTTGTGTCTAATGTCCATCACAACTATAGAACTTTTTTTAGAGTGGTATGATCAAGGCACATCACTTCTTCCCATACACATTGGATATGAGTTGTGGCATAAGGCACATCCTCTCTTATCCACCTTGAGACTGTGTCTATGATCCATCATATCTTGATAAGAATACAATAGAATATCGAGGTTGTGATTTGTTTCTAAGGCTCAACTCATCACATTCAACCACCACAACAAGAAACTAAGAAAACACTAGGATATCACTTGTGGTTGGTATATATGCCCAGAGAACCAATCGTACGATGAGTGTAATGTCAATCATGTACTTGATTTGATAAAAATAAAGATAATTACATATATTATATTGTATTCAGTTAAGACATAACGATACAACATGATAGTTGTCCAAAGAATGATGTTACTCAATGATATGTATTTTCAGGTTGAGGACCTGAAAAATGAGATCATATATATGATAAGAGTACATACATTCTTATGGTGTCCTTAGTCAGATATTATTGTAGAAGAAAAAAAGACAACAATAATAAATAAGACTAGAATGTGTGCTCGTTGATGATGGAATATCATTAGTCATGATATAATATATCAAGTCAAACACATGGATACATGTTAGGGATAGTGTACTGGATAGACCTACCTTGAGAGTGATACATGGACTGATTGAATGGCAGTTAGAATCATCTCTCAAAGTTATAGTGGTGATTGTGATTCTTAACTTGAAGTCTCTTCACTCATCGCATGTCGTTCAATGAATTTTGACACCATATAATGTGACATGGAATAAGGGTTACCATAAATTTGGTGCTTGGGTTCATTGTGACACATGTGGATTGACTGTGAGTGATGTAGATGGGAATTTTTCATCCTTATGGAGTTGATATATTTGCCACTTGATAAGAGTTATTGAGAAATTTATGGCCAAGCTCATGTGAGTTAACATATGATATTGAGCTCATGTGTATCTCAACAGTATGCTCTATCTTAAGAAACATAGATTGAGTATTAATAGGATTATGATAGTCAACTGACTGGAGTGTCCTGTCAGCTGACTGGGTAGTCCAGTCCAATGAGTGGATGACTATTCAGACTGGGTCAAGTGATTGTTGTTGACATAATTTGTACGTGCATTAAACATCACATTAGAATCTAGTATGTTTGTGAATAGGAAAGCAAGCCAATCAACTGAATGCATGTTCTCCTCAACCGAGTGGATGTCCCAGTCGACCGACTGGTGATTTGCAACAACCATCAAACCATGAGATTTGACCCTTTGTATCCATGGGGTTTGTGGAAACCCTAGCCCATACACTCCTATATAAAGGGGAGTGGTCAAGAGTCTCAACACTCTTGTATGAAAAAAACTCATCATCTTATGTTGTGGTAACAAGAGATCTAGAGGCATCTTACTCGTAAAAGGGAGAGATATACATGGGGAGAAAACTCGATGCTAGCACATTGATGACATGAAGGGACAACTCCTTCTCACTGGCTCTATAATTGCAATGAGGAGTTATTGATGGTCCACATGGACTACATAGAGGCATGGAAGTCGTTGCCACAATGCCAGGAGGGCTTCATCAACTTTTGTCTGTGGTGATACACTAGGAGATAGGTGCCTATTTTTGTCTGGTGGTGCTTGAGAGAGAAGCACAACTCTACAAGGATTATCACTAGCCTTGTTCTAGGACTAGGTATACACCTTGCATCTTCCTTTCCATTTCATAGTTGTTGAGCATTTCTATGATGTTGACTTTTGGGTCAGGCTTAACTAGGTGACCTTAATAGGATGAAGTGCCTAGAATCGTATAGGTGCAACTTGATAAGGAGTTGTGCACACCATCTATCCAAAAATTATGTAAAATGCAATTGACAAATGTTGCGTTCCTTAATAAATGGTTATGGATGTCAACTTTGGCTGGATAATAAATTCAATTATTTTGGATCTTGGTTTACTAGAAGTTTGTATGTTGCAATCTTCTAAATTGATAGTAAAAGTTGTCAATATGAACAAAATAGTGGGAGTGATAATTAATTAAAGTCTTAATGAATAATGTCAATATTGTCAAATCAAATTAAAAGTGTTTTGACATACAATTTTTTTGTAGATATAAATGGAAAACACACTCTCATTATAATTGGTCATTGAGAAGGAAAAATTAAATAGGAACAACTTCCATGATTGGTTTAGGATTTTGAGAAATGTTATCACTCATGAGTGTAAGTTCTATATCCTTGAAACACCACTTCCATAGGAACCTGCTCCCAATGTGCCTAAGATTGAAAGGATGCTTACTTGAAGCATTCCAATGATGTCACAGACATCAAAGACCTTATGCTAGGGTGTATGAACTATGAGTTGCATAAATAGCATGAAAACATGAACGTTCTTGAGATGGTAACACATCTTAAGGATCATGCATAGCAGGAAAGGTATAATGTTTCTAAGTGATGTTTGAGTATAAGCTGATAGAGGGAGATCCAGTAGGGCCCCATGTTCTCAAGATAATTGGACATGTGGAAAACCTAGAAAATTTGGGATTTTCTTTAGGCCAAGAGTTAGCCATAGATATGATTCTTCAATCATTTCTTGAATCATATAATAGTTCATCAAATGTTATTACGTGAACTACCTGGCTAAACCACTCTCTAAATTGCTTGGCATGTTGATAAATGTCAAAGCATGAATGAAGAAGGACAAACTTGAATCTGTGATGGTAATCAGAGAAAGGGAGTCCAAGGGTGAAGGAAAATCCAAGAAAATTTTTGAGGCTAACCTAAAACCAAATTCATCTGCACTCAAGATGAGGAGAAGGTTAAGTGCAAATTGAATTTGTCCTTTTCACTTAAAAAATTGTAGAAGAAGAAGCATGGGATAGATATCTTCACTTTAGGTATATACGTTATTGAGATAAATTTGTCTACTTCCTCATCTAGTATACTAGATATCCAATATGGATCTCACATTTTCTCAAATGTGTAGGATCTAAAAAGAAGTAAACCTTTAAATAAAGGTGATCTAGAACTACACATCACAAATGGAGCAAGAGTTGTTTCCAGTGTAGTGGGAACCTATAATTCATCTCTACCTAGTGGGCTCGTAACAGGGTTGCAGAACTGCTATCGTGTACATGCCATTAACAAAAACATCATATTTGTATCTTGTTTGGACATGAGTGGATTAAAATTTCATATAAAGGATTTGGACGATGTTCTATTAGTAAAGATGAGATCATTTATGGAAGTACCCCTATGTCCTATGATCTATACTTGTTAGATCTAGAGACAAACGTATATAACATACATACCAAAAGGCTAAAACTTGACAACTCAAACCAAACATATCTTTGACATTTTCGTCTAGGTCACATAAATGAGAAACACATTTCTGGACTCCATAAAGATGGTTATCATGATTGAGACATGTGAGTCTTGTTTACTGGGCTAGATGTAAGGCCCCTAAACTTGCATAATGAGTTGAACAAGCTTAATTATCATAATTGAATGCTCATAACCCTAATGTAACCTTTTTATATGCTTTTAAATCATAATACAAGCTTAAGTTTCATATTTGGTCCAATTTGGACACTGTTTGAGCAAGTTATGCAATTTTATGCACATTTTGGACTTTTCTACAATTTACTCAATAAGTGGTTTTCTTTGCAATTTATCACTTGCATTATGTTCCTTGGATATTCTATCATCATTCTTGAGCTTTTTTATCCATGGGGTGCCTATTTAAACCTTGGTTTGAAGGTGTTTTCTCCAAGGGTATTTTAGGGTTTTCCCCTTCATGGATGAGCTACCTTTAGTAGCTATCAACTAATGAATTATTTGATTGGATGGGAAATTCAACAAAGCAAAGCTAAGCAGGTCTATACACATGTTGGGGGAGCTTATTGTGTGTGTGCTTGTATATTCTTAATAAATTAAGGCCATGGACACTTGGATAGATACTAGAACTTCAACTTTTTCCTTTTCTTTATCTTAAAGTGTCATATACTTATCCCCAAGCACCAAAATGAGTCATTTCTCTCCACCACCTCCCTCCTTCTCCCAACCTCGTTCTCCATCTATTCAGCTGCGATTTTTTCTGCCCAAGGAAGAAGAAAGTGCGGATCTTCTTGGAGAAAGGCTCTAAGGTTGAAATTGACTTCATTTTAGGATTGAAAAAGCTTCCTTCAAGTGATCTTGACCTAAAAGTGTAAGAGTTCTCTTATTTCCTCCGTCTATTTCTTTGTTATCCTTCCTCCTAGATTTCTCCAGGTCGGAACCTTACTGTTCCATGGTAGAAATTTCTCTAAAGCTCTAAAACCCTACCTTTCTTGCTCCTTATGCTTAGGGTTTGCTCATTTGATGAAGATATGTGCTAGATGGATGAATTCATAGCTTAATCTTGGATTTTATAACCTAACTACTAGAGATTTCTTCTGTGTGGGGTTTTATCTTCTCATTAGAGGCAAGTTTTATAACTTGCTCCACATTTATTGCTTACCATAAGCTTTCTAGATCATGTTCTTGCATGAAAATGATGATTCACGCACTAAAAGGCTATGCTTGACTTGGATTTTGATTTTTATAATGTTCCCTATTCTTATTTTAGTTCTAGATGAACCTGTGATCATGTGTACATTATTAATAAGGTATAATTTGACTTGGATAAGGTTGGTTTGACAATCTATGGTGTTAAGCACCTATCAAACAATGGTCAATTTTAGGGTTTAAAGCTGATTTCTTCTATAAACAATGACCCGATGATGGTACCATTGGAACAACCCCATGGTGTTGTCTTAATAACAACTCATGGTCGTGATCAAGGGTATCAAATGATGGCAACAACCTATGGTAACCCCCTTAGGATAGGTTTTTGATCAATTAGAAGTATAATGATCAACCATTAAGTACCCTACTGATTATATCAATCAATGATGACATCAGCTTAATATTTGATGTTGATTAATGAATATAGTGTTAATATAACAACCTATCGTGATTTAATGAACACTAATGATGGTGGATTAGGTCTGTACAATCTATGGCGAGTTAATCATATAGTTTTAGCATCAATTAAGCCTTAGACCAATGGTTTCTTAGGTCACTTGATGCAATGGTCAAACCTATATTGTAATTGCACCACTACAGAAATGGCTTATAACATCACATTTAGAGGCATCGGTTGTATCCCAAAAACCACCGCCTGAACCCTAAAATGTCGGCTGAAAGCACAAAATGACATCTATATGTGAAGTCCGGCCAGACACGGGTATCACTTTTTATTTAGCGTCAGTTGCTTACTAAGAAACTGATGCCTAAAATAACCCGCCAAATCCATTTTTTTCAGTGCAAAAAACTTACTCCAAAATTTTACATACGACGTCAGTTATTTACCAAATAACCGATGACTAAATATTTTTCACGAGGTAGAAATTGGGCCCACTTTTGTCGTCAGTTTACATGCAAGAACCGACGTCGATGTGTTTTCGCACGTTTCCCCCGTGAAAATTTTTAGGGTTTAGGTTGCCCGATTGGCGTCGGTTTTTTGTGGCAAATGACGCTTTTGGATCTTAGGTGTCAGTTTCTAAAACAACCAACAATGATGTTAACTTAATAGGCCCCGCGAAATAGACTATTCCCTATTCTCGATCTATTTCACCACAAATCATGGCTCTAGCGATTCTACTCGACCTGCCGCTCGTCTGCCGCTGCCATCGCCCGCTCATGTGCTCAAGGTTGTCGCCTGCCTGTGTGCTCAACGCCGCTGCTGCCTGCTCAACGCCGCCGCCGCCTGCCCGTGTGCTCAATTCTGTCACTACATACTCAACGTCTCCACCTGCCCGTGTGCTCAACACCACCGCCAACTACTCAACGCTGCGGTCTGCCAGTGTGCTCAACGTTGCCACCACCTACTCAACGTCACCGCCTAACCATGTGCTCAATGTTGTTGCCGCCTACTCAACGCCACCGCCGCCTGTCCGTGTTCTCAACGCCGCCATCGCATGCTCAACGTTTTCGTCTGCTCGTGTGCTCAACGTCGCCGCCTGCTTGTGTCCTCAAAACCACCGCCGCCTGCTCAACGCCGCCTGAGGAGTTGTTGCACCGTCGGAGCTCGAGCCTGAGGTCTCCGGTGCTAGCCTCTACTTCCCCTACTTCTAGGTAGGATACTGATTTCCATCAACTTATTAGTATTTACTTATCTACTGATTTATATTTACTTATCTACGGATTTGTATTTACTTATTTATTGATTTGTTCATCTAATGATTTTTTATTCATCACATTATTTAAATTTAGGCCTTTTTATTTGTTCATCTACTTTTTCAAATTATTTAATCATCTACTAATTTTTCAAATTACTTATCTACTAATTAGTATTTACTTATCTACTTATTTGTATTTATTATCTATAGGTTTTATTCATTTATCTACTAATTAGTATTAATGTACTATTTTAACTTGTCTAATCCTCATGCTTGACCTAATTCAATAAATTTTGATGCATGTTGAAATAAGATTCAAACTTGTCCATTCTAGCATCCTAATTTGATTTGATTATGTGCTTTGAACCTTGAAACATGCATGTTAAAGATACATTGATGTTGAATCTCAAACTTAAATCACATGTGGGTCTTCTATTTCTAAAATGATTATGTGAACTCCTAAATCAGTAACATATATTATTCTTTTTGCACCCAAATACCTTTTGAATCATGTATGCACCCTAAGGTTATTAAATGCCTAAATCTTGACTTGAAATATGACCTAGTATGTATGTTGATATATGAAGCTCTAGCTAAAACATCAAGATTGACCCATAATTAATACATTATAACATAATTGAATCGTGCATTTGTGTTGTTGTAGGTGATGTTGACTTCCTATTGATTTGCATATATTTCTTCTTCAACCTTCAATTGAGGTATAATATTCTCACTCTCCCAATGTGCCATTACGCTTCATTTTGATTCAAATCTTTGATATATGGAATCATGGTTTATTTACTGTTTAGTATTTACTGACAAGCATGATTAAATGATACTACACAAAACTTAGGATATGAATGATGAAAATAGGATTGTAGGTATAAGAATAACAACATACATGTATTTGTTGGCCAGTACGGTGAGTGGTTAATTAATCAGTACTAGATTTGAACTTAGGATTAATGATGCCACCATATAGTTGATTACTATTGAATAATTAGGGTTAATGATGCATTAATGAACTTAATTAATTAGATTTGAACTTATTTTCTCTAAGATTGTGTAGTTGATTAATATTTATTAATCAGGGTTAATGATGCATGAATGAATTTAATTAATTGATAATGCTTTCTTTATTTCTTTCTGATGATGATGCTGACGACAATGACAATGACGATGATGATGCTCCAGTCACTGCCACTGGCCACTACCTGCACCTCCTCTGCTTCACCGCCAGCGTTGGCCACCTTCACCTCCAGCCCAACCACCTCCATCTTCGACAGCCGGCACCACAGCCTACTCGTCCACCAGTGCGGTGAGTGGTTAATTAATTAGATTTTTACTTAGTTTCTCTAAGATTGTGTAGTTCATTAATATTGATTAATCAGGGTTAATGATGCATGAATGAATTTAATTATTTGATAGTGCTTTCTTTATTTGTTTCTTTCTTTCTTTCTTATGATGATGATGATGATGACCCCGTATACACCCATAAGCTCTATTTTTGACATTCAAAACTGAAAGATGGAGTACTACAAAGTAGTGTGGTAATAGGAAAGAGAATACAGAACAAATTTTTATCAAATTATGAAACTAGACAACTCAAAGGAGAGGGGAGAGGCATCCCCACCTTCATTTTCTTGTCGGTGGTTGAGGCCAAGAAACAGTAGCACGGAGATAAGAGAGTGGAGCTCAAAGTAGGGAGAAGCAGAAAGGGCTAGAGAGATAGAGGATATGATTGGTTGAAGGCCTGATGTGTAGGAGTGGGAAACGGGAAGAATGCGCAGAGAGGGAGGAGAGAAATTTTGACATTGGTACTTGTGCCCGCGTCGGCAGAGGTTTACTGGTTGTGCATGCAAACCAAAGCAGCATGCAGGCACAACTCTCACCTCCACCCATGACCGCCGCTGACTACCAACCACCTATCACGCCTGAAGCACCACTTAGGTATGGTGTAATTCTAATAGGACTTGTAATTTTAATAGGACTTGTCAAGTTTAGGTCCCTAGGGTAAGTGGTATGGTGGGAGGAGGGTTAGGGTGGAGGGCCAGGGGAGGGTAGGGGTGGGATAGGTGGGAGGAGTGAGGGCCAGGGGAGGAGGGTAGGGGTGGGATAGGTGAGATGAGGATCAAGGAAAATACAAAAGCAAAAGGAAGAATGGGCTTTTATTAGTATCTCTTACACGGTGCCCTAGTTTGACATATATGGCTAATGTAAGGATTAGTGTAGATAGATTAACAGATACAATGAATAACTTAGTGCAACGAATAACTTAGTTATCATCCTCATCATCATAAATTATTTCTCTAACATGAATATGAAACAACCCATCGTTGTTGTGTGTTGTTAGTACTTACATTTATGTTACTTTTTCTCAACATTTTACATTGTTGTAGGCATAATGGCTTGGGCCTCTACCCCAATGTTACTATTCCCTATTGAAGAACAGTTGGACATCATTCTAGATGATCATTCATTAGCACAACTCACTATACCTAAACATTGGCGTTATCTAAACGGAAGACGCTACATGGATGGTGAAGTGACCCTAAATTTTGGAATTTCAACTTATGTTATCAAGGTTAAGTATGAAGTTGAAGGGAATCTTATATCCACATCCAGTTGGTGAGAGTGGTTTCAGAAGATGCTATTAGGTCGTAGTGACAAGATTTTTCTCTGTCCGGTTGGCCATAATACCATCAAGGCTTGGATAACCAACATCAACAATAAGACACTCGATCATCTGGTCCGATTTGAGTACTCCACAGAGGATAGCGATGACGATGATGATGATGATGATTGTTGATTCCGGACCATGTTGTTGTTGTTTAAGTTGTGTATCTAGTCCAGTGTCTCTCTCTTCTCAGTTATTTTACTTATGCGCATGTTTAGGAGTACAACAACCCCCTTGTTTAGTTACTATTTTGGACAACAACACCGTTCCATGTTCATAACTATATTATGATGATGGAACTATAGGTTTCTACATGTGTGTGATAAATCATGTGATTAAATGTGCTTATACATGTGTGTGATGAATCATATGAATAAATGTGCTTATACATGTGTGTGAATTACATGATCCATATATAATATTGTCCATCTTGTTAATTTTGCAAGTTTGTGGCATGTTGTAGGCTGATATCAATGGATGTTGTAAACCTACAGTTCAGAACTAAACTGTAGGTTCTGCATCCTACTGACCAGCCATACAGTAGGCCTGCAAACTGATAAGAAAAAAAATCAGAACATAGGCGTCTGTTATTAGTATAAAACCGACAACAAAGACATACTTCGTCAGTTATTAGCAACAAATTGACGTCAATGTTGCTATGGGTGTCAATTATATATAAAAACTGACGTCGATGGTGCCCTTGCTGGCATGTTTTATTGGTGGCAGGAAGGGTTATATAGTGTCAGTTTTTGTGAAACGTCGACGTCTTTGGCCTAGATATAGTGTCAGTTTTATTAAATAACTGACGCCTATAGTGCCCTTGCTGGCGTGTTTTTGGTGGCAGGAAGGGTTATGGCATCGATGTTAAAACCGACGTTGAAGGGTTCGAATTTTAGCAACGCCCACTTGGGTGTCACTTTGAAACTGACGCAAAAAGCCTTAAATAACCGACACTAAAGGTCGGTTATGTACTAGTGTTGATGGTTTTAATATATGAACTTGGCCCAATCGTCAAGATCTAATGTTTATTCCTCTAATAAAATGGAATGATGGATAATGTAATATGTTGGTCCTAATAATGGAATTTATATGGTTTCCTTTATATGATCAACTTAAGGAGCTTACTTGTTGACAATGGATGGCTTGTTTTAACTGAACAGTCGATTGTGGGTTTTACCCTACTCTCCATGGAACTTTTTGTGTTGTTAATTAAGGGATGTCTAGGGTTAGATGGTGACTCTTTCTAGAGCACAAATCAATGACTTCATAGGCAGTTTGTCTAAGGTGTTTACTTATGTAAACAACCAAAGGTCTTACCTTTTAAACATCCAATGGTTCTGGGTGACATTGTGGTATGGTGATACGGGTTGAATGATGATGGAAAATGAAGGGTTACCCTTAATAAGGTATTCTTACCTATTCACTTATATGAATAGAAGGGACGATAACCATATTGTGTTGATATGTAACCCTAATGAGGTATACTTGTTATACCTAGATTTAATATAACTAAATGATGGTAATTGGGTATATAGTCCTTGAATGACTAATGCAATCATGAAGTACTATGTTATTGTTGCTGACACCCTAGTATGCTATAACCCAATCGTTATACCTTGATTTATGTGTGGGTTCATACTTGAGAATGGTATGGAATGTGATGGTGATGCTTCACCTTATGCATCCATGATCCAATGGCGATGTTGTGAGTTAGGGTTTGGGTATGAGTGCTATTTAGTTACATTGATATAAGTTACCATGTTGAACCTAACTCTAATGCAAATAGATAAAGACGAGTATTCGTGTTTCACATTCTTATATTATGGAATGATGGTGGAATAACCTCCTTAACATGAACATAACCTTGGTATGTTAATTGGTGGTTATCATATCCACATGGTTGATACTTTCTTATGCTAAACATGTGCATTATGAATATGATGAGAGTTAATCATATCTAGATTCATTGCATGCTGATGTAAAAAAGGAATGTTCTTAATGTTAATATAACCCTGCTATGATTGTTTATGAATATAACCTAGTTCATTAATGTAATATTGTGCTGATCAGGTGTATTATATATAAGTGATGGTGTTGAGCCTTGTTATAAGGCATGCAAAGATAATGATGATCATGCAGGGAATAATATGGTGGTCTTAATGACCTTTGGGCATGGTTGAGCCCTGAATGAGGTGTAACCCTCCTATGTTGATAATGGTTAATACCATGTGATATTATGAAAAGGATGTATATCATGTAATAGTATGATGGTCTTAATGACCTTTGCTCATGGTTGAGCCCTGAATGAGGTGTAATCCTCTTATGCTGATAAGGGTTCATACCCTGTGATATTGTGAAAAAGATTATTATTTTGTGAGAGTATGATGACTAGTATGGTCTCATGAATGGAAAGTGAATAGTACCATGTGATGATGAGATGAGAAATTATGTTTCACACATTTTATATCTTTTCAAAATTTTGATATTTATATGCTTGCTAGAAGTGAATTAGGGTTTGTATGTCCACTTGTTTGATGCAGCCTTAATTCACCCAATTGACATAACTAATCAAGTGAAACTCTAATCATGTAGCGCCCTGTGCCATAGATCCATCTGAGTGTCAAAATTTTCCAGATGGTGAAATGAGTATTTGTAAGGGAAACTTAGAGCGCATATTGTTGAGTATGTGGGGGTGGCAAGTTGAGGATATATCCTTGTCATCCACAATGCAGATTGTGGAGGTTGGCTATGGTCATGCCTCATACATTTGATGTGATTGAAAATGGTTGCAGTCATGTCTCAGTGATTATATATGTGACAAGATTGGAGGACAACTGTGGTTGTACCTCGGATGGTAGGGTATGCGTACCCACCTCCTTTCACTAGTGTTGTGACCTATACCAAGGACAGACTAGGATGTTAGTAGCTTGATCTTATGTGTCGATGTGTGCGACCCGTACTGATTGGGGGCAGAGAAGATCTTAGGAATCTGGCTCTTCCTAGATCTTGTATGGCACTGATTTTGACTTAGCAGTGGTCAGTTGGATTTTGAGTGGTATCCTCAAATTCCTCAGGGCATTAATAAAGATGTGATACATCTGTATATCATATCTGTTTAGGGTTATACATGACGCTTCACATTGGATGATAACCCTTGTTTATTATCTTTACATAAAGATGATGCTTAGTGCAACTAAGAGATAGTAGATATACTAATGTTTTGGATATGCTTAAGATTGTTGATGCGTACATACAACTGCCATGTTTATGTTGATAACTATATTGCTACTACTGATTATAATCATGATGTTGGATATCTCATGTTGTTAATTACATTTAGCATGCTAGCCATGACTTTGTAACTAGAGATGCATATACTGCTAATCATACTTATCCAGATAGTTGTTCTTATGTTGTTATCTCTTTTTCTAATATTGATATGTTCAACCAATTAGGCATGCTCATGTTGTTAGCTATGCTATGTTACTATACTTTCTCATGATGCTAGATATGCATATGCTACTGAATTGCTTATATTGTCAACAAGATAAAGAATGATAGTCTGGCTAATGATGATAGTTATTATATGCTCCTTTATGTATTTTGTTAATCATCAGTATTGCTGATCTTATTTGTTATATCTGATTAAACTTCTTAACTATTTAATTATTTAAAAATGTTGTACTCAATAAATGTTGTTGGAGGTTATATCTCTTGCTGGGACATGGGTCTCACCCTTGTGGTTTGCCAAATTTTTTTTGGTAATCAGAAGTGACGAAAACAAACATGTGGCAACAAAGAGGAACTATAGTAATGAATCCTTCAGAAAGTTGATTAGACGTCTAGTGTGTCCTAGAGTCATCCTTGTACTCTCAGGTCAAGGAAAGAAAAGTTTATATATGGTGTTTCAAATGAATCGGGATTTTGTTAGCATGTTAATGCTTGTTTGTATGACATATATGAATATTGTTCTCCTGTGTATATATGTTGTGGCTAAGTTGATAGATCAATTTGTATCAAATTCTTGGCATAGTATGGATATAAGAAAGATTTTGGGATCTTATACAAATGTTTATGAGCGGGTGCTAACGCTAAAATCGGTTTTAATTTATCCATATTTTTGGGTATGTGATTAATTAGTGATTGATTGTGTTTTATGTTTTGAGTAATCTCGTTTAGTGTAAAGGGTTCTCACATAATGACAAAGGCTCTTTTCACTAGAAATAGTGAGAGAGTAAGTGATCTATTGGGACTCATACATATTGATGTATGTGAACCCTTTAGAACAAATGCTAGAGGTGGTTATGAGTCATTCATCACATTTATTGATGATCTCAGTGGATATGGTTATGTGTATTTAATGATATACCAGTATAAATCCCTTGAAAAGTTCAATGAGTTCATGAATGAACTACAGAACCAACTTGGTAAAAGTATTAAAATTCTTCAGTCTGATCGAGGTGTAGAATACTTAAGCTAAGAGTTTGAGGAACCTTCTGTGAGACTGTGGTATTGTATCACAATAGACTCCACCTGGAACACCACAACATAATGGTGTATCAAAAAAAAAGGAATTGTACCATGTTCAACATGGTATGATCAATGATGAGTTTTTTTGATCTTCTGACTATTTTTTGTGGGCATCCGCTATAGACACCAGTGTTTACACTAAGCCATGTACCATCTAAGTTGGTTCAGAAGACACCATATGAGATGTGGTATGGGAAGCATATGTATTTTTTTTGAAGATTTAGGGATGTGAAGCTTATGTAAGGAAAATGTTTCCTAAAAATCTTGGACCAAATCAGATAAGTGTTAGTTTGATATCCCAAAGAAACTAGGGTATACTACTTTCAAACTCCATCTGACAACAAAGTGTTTGTTTTCAGGACTGGTGTATTCCCGAAAGAGGAATTTATTTCCAAAGGAATCAATGGTAGGAAATTAGAACTCAAAGAGGTTTGAGACCAACAAGAAAACATTGAACCTATAGAGGTACAAAAGAAACAAGGAGACTCACAAACTGTTGTGGAATATCAAGTTCCTCATCTAACACAAGAACCTCATAGATCTAGTAGGACACACCTTTAGCTTGAAAGATTTGGTTATCTTGTAACTCAAGAAGGTGGTGAAGTGGTCATATGTGATGAACCAACAACCTACGTAGAAGCTTTGAGGGACCAAAGTCTGGAAATTGTCTTGAGGCCATGAGATCTGAGATGGAATCCATATACACCAACAAGTTTATGGACCTTGGTGGATCCATCTGAAGGGGTAAACCCATAGGGTGCAAGTGGGTCTTCAAGAAGAAGATTGACATGAATGGTAATGTACAAACCTATAAAGGTTGATTAATTACAAAGGGTTTCAGACAAGGTCAAGTTGTTGACTATGACAAAACTTTTTCTTTAATTGCCATGGCTAAATCCATCAGGATCTTGCTTGCCATTACATTTTATTATGACTATGAGATTTGGCAGATCGATGTTAAAACTACATTCTAATAGGATACTTCTTGAGGATGTATACATGACATCGCTTGAAGTTTATATAGTTATAGATGATGCAAATAAAATCTATAAGGCACAAAGGTCAATCTATGTATTATAGCAAGCATCTCAGAGAGAAATCTTTGATTTAAAGAGGCATTCAAAGAATTTGTCTTTAGTCCAAATGAAAATGAACCCTGTGTTTACAGAAAGGTTTGTGGGAGCATAATCGTAATTCTTGTATTGTATATAGATGACGTACTAATGATGGGAAATGACATCCCTACCCTACAAATGGTAAAAACTTTTCTGGGAAGTATTGGCTCTATGAATGATTTAGGTGAAGAATCCTATATCTTAGGAATTAAGATCA
This sequence comes from Alisma plantago-aquatica, assembly GCA_963693085.1. Lineage (NCBI taxonomy): Eukaryota > Viridiplantae > Streptophyta > Magnoliopsida > Alismatales > Alismataceae > Alisma > Alisma plantago-aquatica. The sequence continues at coordinate 125,693,284 of OY856412.1, forward strand.
TTAGAGATAGATCTAAAAGACATCTTGGCCGAAGTCAAAGTACATACATTGACAAAGTTTTGAAGAAGTTCAACATGCAAGACGCAAAGAGAGGATATTTTCCCATGCTCTGTGGAACTGGTCTCTCTAGAACCCAATACCCTAGTTCTTGTGTAGAATGGGAACACATGAGTACAAGATGCCATATGCATCCGCTATTGAATTTATCATGTGTGCAAGGATATGTACTTGTCCTTATGTCTTGTATGCTTTAGCATGATGAGAAGATATCAAACAGATCCCAGTGAGAGTCATTAGACTTTCATAAAGAATATCATTAAGTACTTGTGAAAGGCTAAGGATTAGTTCGTTGTTTTTGGCAGTGAGGAAAAGTTGGGTGTAAGGGTTGCACCGGTACAAGCTTCCAAAATTACAAATATGATTATCGATCCCAATAAAGATTTGTGTTTTTCCTTAATAGCAGAGTTGTCAGTTGAAAAAGTTCCAATCAAGAGACATTTACTGATTCTATAATAGAATATGAGTACATTTCTTCCTCGAGCATAGCAAAAGAAGTTGTTTGGATCAAGAAGTTCTTCAGTGAGCTGGGAGTGGTTCCAAGCATTAGCAATGTAATAGAATTATATCGTGACAACAATAGAGGTATTCTACAAGATAAGGAACCTAGATCCATCAGTGTTCCAAGCACATACTTTAGCGCTTCCATCTCACGCAGAAGATTTGTTATGACAACATATGTGCTTAATTGGTAAAACTAAGGTTTACCTAACTGATTACATGCTTAATTAGATTGATCATCAGTTAAACCTAATTACTGATGGTAACTCAATTGTGATATTTCAAGACTAAGAAATAACTCTAGTTACAATTTTACTTTGAAGGATTAGGGTTTGAGAACTGTAAACCCTAATTGCCAAAATTAGGGTTTTGATAATATATAATTACAAAATTTGAAAGGTATATCACTATGGCAAATGATTTTTCATATTTTCTATGTACCTTATATTTACTTGAAATTTGGATACAACATGGGTAACTTAATCATGCATGTTAATGAAAATTTTGGGAATATTTGGATGTTCTTTGAATGTCTTTCTCGATCAAACTATAGTTCGACCGAACATGTTGTAGACTATTGTTCGATAGTGTCGTGTTTAATTTTTTATTATTTATTGGTAGGTCAGAATGATGTAGAATATTTATTGAAGATCAGAAGCTATGCATTATACAATATGAAAAATTTTCATAATTTTTAAAGGATCTATAACCTATCTAGTAAACAGTTTACATTAACATTTTTATGGTAGAAAATTGTGCTGAAATAAAAGGAAGTGTAAGTAGGGTCAATTTGCAATTGACCTAACCGCCTCAATTTCTCTATATGATCAACCTAACACATTAGGATATCTAATATTTCGTGATTTTTTTCCAATGAAACAAAATCCTAGAGAGAGAGAGAGAGTTAGGGTTTGGATGAATAAAGTGGAGAAGATGGTGATCTAGGGTTTTTTCTTCCTAGAGTTGATAAAATCAAGTAGGTTTGTCAACTCTGTATAGATTTTCTTGGTGATTCTTATCTCACATGTCAAGATTCTACTCCTCCTAGGATTTGATTCATAATGACATCAAATTTCTCCCTTTCCCACTCTTTCTCCATAATTCCCCATTCCTAGGGTTTCTGAGTTGAAAGGAAGAAGAAAGTGGTGATTTGTTGGGGTTTTGATATGAATTCAAGAATTTTAGATGTGGGGCTATGATTTTAAGGTGTTTTTACATGTTAGGTGAGTGGGTACTTCCTTTAATTAATAGATTGCATGAAATTGAATTAAATGTACATTAATTTTCAATTCTTTTGTATGCAACTACAAACCTTAATCTGTCTTTCAGTTTAAGTTTATGGAAGATGATCCAAGAATTTGACATTTTTTCCTATTGTGATGAACTTTAGATGATAAATTCATAATATGAGTGGATGCAAATCATCTAAAATTGAATTTCTAGTTATTTCAGGGCTTATAAGAATACGTAAATCTAAGGTTTTCGGTTATGTCTGAAATTGTTGTATAATTGAATAGAGAACTTTGCCTATTTGAATCTCCTTATTTATGAATGATTATTTTATCTAAATGCATAGTACAGATATGTCATATAGTATCTTGGATTCCATTTGATGTTATCAGTGGTTGCTTTATTTCTCAATAAAGATGGTGATGCACACATTTCATATCTACTTTTGCACACATTCGCACACAAAGTCAGTTCATTTTACCTCCCATTTAGCCTCTAATCATATTTAACTTGCCATATTTTAGTTATTTTACTTCTTACATGATGTTGATCACATGTACATGTTGAAAATGAAAAATTGAAGATAGTACAACCCTAATTCGACCTCAATTGGACCTCCCCTTGACTTGCAATAGATTCAGAGTCCATCCTGAAGAAACAACACCGAACATGACGTGTCTTTATTAAGACACGACGTGTAACTTTCCAGAAAGAACTCACGTAGAAAAGAACATGTCATGTGCTAAATCATGTAAGTTTCCATCAACTTGGATGCCCAAACTAAAAAATAGAAGACATGACATGTCCCTATTAAGACAGGGTGTGTCCTCACGATCCAAAGTCTAACTTCAGCTTGTTGCTAACTCACATGACTGTGTGTTTAATAGCACATGACATGTGCTATCTTCCTAGATCAACTCTAGTAATAGCTACATGGTGTGTCCCTAGTGGAGAGACGTCGTGTACTTTTCATGAGGATGTGATTCAGTATTCGGTTACACAATGGCACACGACGTGTCTCCACAAATACATGTCATGTCTCCATCCATTTTTTGCACATTTTAGCAGAAAATGCCCCTCATTTTAAAATCCATTCCAACCACTTGGGGCAGTTATCACTCGCCATTTGAGACGTATTTCGTCCAAGAGAAGTTCCAGAGAAATAGAAGGGCAATTTTGGGGTGGGATTAGAGGTTTCTTGAGAAAGAACCTCCATTCTTCACCATTTCTTCTCCAAAAGGTGCAACAGAGCTTTTCTTCTCAGTCAAGCTTCTCGGGAGGGAGAATTGTTCGAGTTGAAGTAGCTCCAAGGGTGGAATTTTTTCCTCTAGTCTGAGTTCTACTTCTCCTTGACTTCACATTTGGTTCCTTTAGCTTTTTCTTCTCGTTATCTGTGCAAAACTCTAAAAATTCTACCATGTGTCTGTGTTTCTCCATAATGTGTGAGTAGAACCTTCTTCTTGGTCATGGGAGAGTAACTCCCATGCCATTGCTCATGTAAACTCAAAATTTATATTGAAATCTAGTCAATTTGCTTCTCCATGGGTGCCTACGGTGTTTATTAGCTTGTATGCTTGGTTGGCCACCTTCTATACATGTTTTATGCTTTCTTGTGCTTTGGGAGAATGGATGAGGAAGTAGGGAGTAGGATCCACGGAAATATGCTCTTGACCATAGGAGTGTCTAGAGAATGTTGAAGGTTTATAGTTGTGTTTGACTATAAGCATAGACACGGAAGTGTTATGCGAAGATTAGAACCATCTCATGTCATCAGGAGGCACATGATGATGATGACCTCCTGGCAAGTTAATGACATGCTTTAATTGCATAGTTACAAATGATGTGATGGTGTGGTGGTGAAATCTTATGTACAAGACTCTCTAAAATCTGATTTCAACCTTTAAAGCTTAGCCCTTTGTTGTTTTCTTGTTTTTCTAGTTAATTGAAACCAAACTAAACATTTGTAACTCTACTTATATTCATGAAAGTTAACATTTGCACCTAGCTCACGTAGCTCCTTGTGTTTGACACTCGACTACAATTGACCCCATACGCTTGTGGGTGATTGACGAGTTGAAAATTTATTTTAAAACTCAAACAAGTTTTTGGCGTCGTTGTTTGGAGCTACGGTAACCTTAGTTAGCGTAAAAGAGTTAACAATTACTTGAGACTAAGTGATCATTTACATGTCCCATATTGTGGCACCTCTTTGATTTTGTGATTTTCACTCAATATTTGCTTCGCAGGTTGCATGTGTCGCTCTAAGAGGGGTCTATAGACATCAATCTTCCTAGAGCCAGACATATATCAAACCTTCAGTAAACATAGGAGAGTGAGGAGGAGTGGTAACTCTTCAAGTTTGAAGGGATCACAACCTTCGTCACCGCACTCTTTACCTTCACCACCGCCTTCACCCGATCCTCTTCAAGAATACGAGATGGAGGACAACCGTCCTCTTAAAGACTTTGTTGTGCCGGCTACGATCAACATTTGTGGATCCATCAATCATCTTGCCATTGAAGCCAACAACTTCTCAATCAGCCCTACAATCATGCAGATGATCCAACAGAATTGCTTTGGAGGAACTCCTATGGAAGATCCAAATCTTCACATAGTGGAATTTTTACAATATATGAACACCTTCAAGATCAATGGTGTTCCAGCTAAAGGAGTATGTCTAGTCCTATTTCCATTCACCCTACGAGACTGAGCCAAGGAGTGGCTCTCTTCGTTGCCTAAGTATTCCATTAAGAGATGGGATGAGTTGCTAAATGCTTTTCTTACTAAGTATTTCCTTCCTAGAAAGACAGTCGAACTGAGGAACCAAATCACCAACTTCAAGCAATAACAAGGTGAGACACTTCATGAAACTTGGGAGAGATTTAAGGATCTACAACACCTTTGTCCAACTAGTTACTACTGCAAACTTTCTATAATAGGTTGTTCTACAACACCTGCATGTCAATTGGTTTTGCTACAAATGGATCCCTAATGAACAAGTCATATAGTGAATCATATGCCATTGTTGAAGATATGGCACTCAACCACGGTTAGTTGAGTTCTAAAAGGACTAGTCAGCCCTTCTCTTCCACCAGCTCAAGTGAGAAGTCTAGTGGGAAGCACACTATAGACACAGTAAATTTGATTGCAGCCAAACTTGATGCCTTGACTCAAAAGTTTGAAAAGTTGATCACGCACTCTATTCAGGCAGTTGAGCAAGTATGTGAGGTGTGTGGAACATCTAGCCACAACTCTTCTTCTTTTTTTGCACCACAGATGAATGCCACTGAGATGCCAGATCAGGCTAATGTTGTAGGAAACTTCAATAATAGATAAGCCTACAATCCTTTCTCAGAGGCCTACAATCCTTTCTCATAAACCTACAATCTAGGATGGGGGGACCATCCAATCTTTTCTTATAGGAAGGATGGGGGGACCATCCAATCTTTTCTTATAGCAAGGGTAAGCTCAAAATCAACAACCTATGAGCAACTGTCATCCCATTAATGCCAACCGTCAACAACTTCCTGGATATAACAACAACAGGAACTTCAACCAACTTCAATAAATGACTCAACCACCACAAAAGTCTAGCTTGGAAAGTCTCCTTGAGACTTTTGTGACTATGTAGATCCAGTAGAACAATGAGTTCTGAGCACATGGAAATCTCTTGAAGCATGCCATCACACAATTGCCTTCTAAAGTTGATGGGATTGCCACTCACACCAAGATGTTGGAGAACCAAATAGCTCAACTAGCTCTAGCCAACCAAGGACCACCTTCAAGTTCTTTACCAGTCAACTGGTTCTGAATGCCAAGGAGACTTGTGAATCTATGACTCTAAGGAGTGGGACTATCATAGGAGGGTCTACACCACTTTCCAAGAGGAAATTTGAAGAAGTTGTTAACACCACTATTGAGGAGAATGTCAAAAATCAATGAAAGAAATCTACTGGAAATCTGCATTAAGGTGATTCTTCTAGCAAGCCTAATGCTCCTTTCTCTCACAGGTTTGCTAATACCAAAGATGACGTTAAGTTCAATAAGATTATGGACATTTTGAACAAGTTATATGTAAATATACCTCTAGTTGAAGTCATATCTGAAATGTCCTCTTACGCTAAGTTCTTGAAAGACATCCTAACAAAGAAAAGGAGATCCGGTCAAATTGAAACTGTTATGTTGTTTGAAAGGATAAGTTTTATCAATTAGAATAGTATGCCTAAAAACTAGATAATCAAGGTGCTTTCACTCTCCCTTGCAAGATTCGAGACTCTACTTTTGATAAATGCATTGTTGATCTTAGAGCTAGCATCAGCTTCATTCCTATTTCTTTGTGGGAAAAGTTGGACTTGGGAGACTTGAAACAAACGTCAATGATGATTCAACTGGCTGATCTCTTGATCAAACATCCTAGAGGAGTGATAGAAGACGTCTCTATAAAAATAGGTAAGTTTTTCATTCCTTGTGACTTTGTGGTCTTGGACATGCATGAGGACCTAGCCAGCCCAGTCCTCTTTGGAAGACCTTTCCTACGTACTACAGGCTATTTTGTTGATGTTAGAGAAGGAAAACTCATTGTCACAGTTGGAGATGAAGAACTTGTAGTCTCTATTTATGATGCCATGAAGGCACCCAACTCTAAGGAGTACCTTTATTTGATAGACACTATGATACACTGCTTGAGGAAGAAAAAAATTCTATTGAGAGTATTCTTGATGATCTCAAAGAAGAAGATACAAAAGTCACTTTCAATGAGGAAATTTTTTTAACCTTGAAGATTCCAACAAATGAGGAAGAATCAAAGAAGAATGAGGAGAGAAACACCACTGCTCCAAATATACAGGTAGAATTAAAACCCTCCCACCGGGGTTGAGGTACGCTTTCTTAGGCCCAAATTCCACCTCTCTGTTATTATAAATTGAAACCCTCCCACCGGGGTTGAGGTATGCTTTCCTAGGCCCAAATTCCACCTCTCTGTTATAATAAATGTTGAATTGAATGAAGATCAAGAAGAAAAACTCTTAAATGAACTTAGAAGATATAGAGATGTGATAGGGTACTCAATTGATTATCTCAAAGATATTAATGCATCTATCTGTATGCATAGAATAGCTTTGGAAGAAAATACCAAACCTTGCATAGACCCTCCAAGGAGACTAAACCAAAATATGGTGGAAGTTGTAAAAAAGGAAATTTTCAAACTTAAAGATGTCAGAATTGTATATCCAATAAGTAATAGTCCTTGGGTGAGCCCTATACATGTCATACCCAAGAAAGGAGGAACAACTATAATTATAGGGGGAAACAATCAGCTAATACAAACAATAATCGTCACTGGATGGTGAATGTGCATTGATTATAGGAAATCAAATAAAGCTATAAGAAAGGATCATTTCCCCTTACCTTCTATTGACTTGATGTTAGAAAGGTTTGCCCATCACTCTTATTGTTGCTATCTGGATGGGTATAGTGGGTTCTTTCAAATTCCCATCTACCCACCCAATCAAGAAAAGACCACTTTTACATGTACCTATGGAACTTATGCTTATAGGAGGATGTAACTCCTGGGCCCATTGCCCATGGCTCTAGTAGAGTTTCAGGAATGACGACTGGCCCCACAAACCACCACTAGCCTTAACTGCGCACTTTGTCCACACTGACACGCAAGCCAGGATCAACTTCCCGACTGGTCACCCATCCTAGTACTACTCCAAGCTGAGCACGCTTAACTATGGAGTTCTTTAGTGATGGGCTCCCGGAAAAGGAGGTGCACCTTGGTGATATGGGTAGTCCAATCATTCCTTTTAAGATCATGTTATCTGAGGCATCAAATCCTGGGATGTTACAGAGGATGCCTTTTGGACTTTGTAATGCTCCCACCACATTTCAAAGGTGTATGATGGCTATATTCTATGATTATATTGAAAACATTATGGAAATATTCATGGATGACTAGTGTTTATGGAAATTCTTTTGATGATTGTTTTCTAAATCTAACTAAAATTTTATAGAGATTGCAACAAGTCAACCACATGCTTATTTGGGAGAAGTGCCACTTTATGGTGCAGATAAGGGTTGTACTAGGCCATGTTATTTCCAGTAGGGGAATTGAAGTGGATAAAGCTAAAGTGGAGGCTATTGAAAAGATTTCAACTCCATCGAATGTGAAAGAAATGTGTAGCTTCTTGGGACATGCGGGTTTATACAAAAGATTCATAAAAGACTTTCAAAGATTGCAAAGCCTTTATGCTCCTTTCTAGCCATACATGTTGAGTTCGTGTTTGATGATGATTGACAAATAGCTTTTTAGAGATTAAACTATGCTCTAGTTTCATCTCCCATCATCCAGCCACCAGATTGGAGTGCTCCTTTTTAAATAATGTGTGATGCAAGCGACTACACTATAGGAGCGGTTTTGGGAAAAAGAAAATACAACAAACTCCATGCCATACACTATGCAAATAAGACCCTAGATGATGTACAAATCAACTATGTCACTACTGAGAAGGAGATGCTTGTCGTAATCTATGCCTTTGACAAGTTCAAACAGTACCTAGTGGGTTTCAATGTCATTGTATACACAAATCATGATGTAATAAGGTACCTTGTGAGTAAGAAAGATGCCAAACCTTGCCTCATATGTTGGATACTGCTATTACAGGAGTTTGACTTGGAAATCAAAGATAAGAAAGGGACAGAGAAGAATGTAGTTGACCACCTCTCACGCCTATCAACTAGTAATGAAGATAAGGTTCTAATTGATGACATTTTGCCTATTGAGTGGTTGTATGTGGTAAACTCTCTTGCTATGCCATGGTTTTCTGATTTGTAAATTACCTAAACACTAGACACCTTCCTCCCGATTTCACATATCAATAGAAAAAAAAAGTTCCTTCATGGTGTCAAGCTTTATTATTGGGATGATACCCTATTGTTTAAGCAATGTGTAGATGGGCTTGTTAGGGGATGTGTTCTTGATGAAGAGATTGCAAGTGTGATTTCAGATTGTCATTCATCCCCCTATGGTGGACACTTTGGGGCAGATAAGACTACAACCAAGATTCTTCATGTAGGTTTCTATTGGCCTAGTCTATTTTGTGATGCACATGCATTTTTCAAATCTTGTGACAAGTGTCAAAGAGCTAGAGGGATTTCAAAGAAGGATGAAATGTCATTGAATTCAATCCTAGAGATAGAAGTCTTCGATGTTTGGGGCATAGATTATATGGGCCCTTTTCCATCCTCATGCATCTACAAGTTCATCCTAGTAGTATGTGACTATGCATCGAAATGGGTGAAGGAAATCCCCACTCAATCACCAGATGCCAAGTCCTTGATAAAGCTATTCCATAAGACTGATTCTCCCAGGTTTGGAGTTTCAAGATCAATAACATTTGATGGTGGCAGCCACTTCAATGAAAGAAACTTCAACAACCTACTTAGCAAGTATGGAGTGAAGCATAAGATGTCCACACCCTATCACCCTCAAACATCCGACCAAGTGGAGATTGCCAATACGCAACTAAAATTTATTTTAGAAAAGATCGTCCCTAGATCAAGAAAATATTGGCCATTAAAGCTAGATAATGCAGTACGGGCGTACACGATAGCTTTCAAGACTCCAATTTGGACAAATTCATTCAAACTAGTCTATGGAAAATCATGTCACTTACATATAGAATTGGAGCATAAGGCACAGTGGGTGATGAAATTCCTTAACTATGATCCAAAGAAAGCAGGGGAGTAAAGATTGCTACAACTCCAGGAGCTTGAAAAATTCAGAATGGATGCTTATAAGAACACAAAGGTCTATAAACAAAAGACACAGAGGTGGCATGACAAAAGAATTAGGGTCATAGGATTTAAAGAAGGAGACCAAGTTCTATTGTTCAATTCCAAACTTATGTTCCTTCCAGGGAAACTGAGATCCAAGTGGTATGGACCATTCTTAGTCTTGAAAGTATATACATAGGGGATAGTGGAGTAGCAAGGGAAGCAATCAACATTCAGGGTTAATGGACAATTATGCAAGTTGTACACTACAGGGGAGCAGATTGACAAGGGAACCTCTTGCTCCCTCCAAGACGCATGATCAAGGAGCTAAAGAATCTCACTCCGGACTTTAAACAGAGGAACTTGTAGGAGTTGACGCCACATTAGGATAGATTGCATGAATTAGTTTCAATCAAGAACATTTTTTTATTTCAAAAATAAACTTGTCGTGGATAAATTTAATAAAATAGACCCTCATAGTACATATCATCGACTTTGCAGGTGCTGATCAAAACAAGACAATTTCTATAAAAACTTGGGATGACACGACATGTATTTATTTTCACATGTCATGTCAGCTATCACAGATGGGCGATCACACAAAAATCTCAACCACACACAACGTGTTCAGTTTATGACACGACGTTCATGGTCACAGACGACACTAGCTGGAATCGAACACGGCATGTTTTTAATCAAACACGGTGTGTCCTCTAAATCATTTGAATGCATTGGATTTTTTTTGGAAAAAACACATGGCGTGTCTTTATTTGAACACGTTGTGTCATTATCAGGTTGAGAGTGCCAAGTTCTCATCTGGAATGTTACACGATGTGTTTTAATTCAAACACGGCATGTCACAATGCTTATCTATTTTTCTGGAGAAATACATGTCGTGTCTTTATTTGAATATGGCGTGTCAATATCACTCCTATCTCAGTTTATGGAAACTGACATGATGTGTTCTAAATCGAACATGTCATGTCCACTTCAGTCAAAGCTAGTGTGGAAAGTAGTAGGTGAATTGTACAAGGGAACACATCGTGTCTTTTAAAAAGACACGGCGTGTCAACAGACAAGAATCAGGGTTTTTAACCCTAATCTCCAGGTGCCTCCTTCAATTCTACTCTCTACTAGACATGTCTTGTAGGAGTGTGTGACCCCCCTTTCAGTCGTGTGTGGTGATTCTAGCCTCCAATCAATGGCCAAGTTGCTTCATCACCTCCAAGCGACCTTCTTAAGCCTCAGGGGCCCCTCTAGCTACTTTGAAGCTCTGTGGTTCCACCAGCATGGAGCAAGCTCATCTTCAACCCCGGCCTACGTCTCCATGACCCAGTTCAGGGTCACCACAGAGGAAGACCCCACATACCAATTCCTCATCTCCCATAGGGTCCTCCCTACACATTTCTCTTACGATCAGACAATGAAAGCCCTAGGGATCAAATATGAAGTCAAACTTCACCTCAATGAGTTGGGTCTCAAGTTTATCTGATGCACAATAAGAAACACTTACTCTCACCTCATGTATGAGTTTCTTATTACTTTGAAGGTTGAGGAGGACCTGAGGAATAGGATGGAACCATATGCTTTTATTCATTTTCTTCTACTGTGCCAAGGCTACATAATCACATTCAAGCAATTATGTGAGCTCTTAGAGTGCCACTACGAGGACGGTCTCAACTTCCCTCTAGCTTTTGATAGTGATGTCTTCTAGAATGAGATAAGTGATGAACAAAGACATGATGCCAAGACGACCAGGGCATCTTCCATCCATAACCCCATCTTTAGATATGTCCACCACCTTCTCACTACAGGGGTCTTCGCCAAGAAGGAAACTCAAGGAGTATGCGGGAAGAAGGATTTACTTTTTCTATGAGGTTATGGTATATGATTTTCATATCAATGCAAGTTATTTCATCCTCACTGGGTTCCATGACATTAAGAATATGAAGAAGAGAGATGTTTGGGACATCATGTATGGAGGATTGATCACTCTCCTAGCCAAAAATCTTGACGTAGACCTGATTGGTCTAGAGGCTGCTCCAGGTAGGAACCAGGTGGATATCCAATATCTGATTTCTGCAAGGCTGGTTGCTACAGTTCCTAATGATGATGCCAAGTTCAAACAATATTTTGATAATGATCGGTACATTAACATGCCTGACTCGGAGAACATAACCTTAACAAAATAAACACAATTGGAAGGTAGACCTTAATGGTGAAGATGATGATGCAGATGCCCCTGAAGACCATGTTGGTCCCAATGCACCTCCTACTCAGACGCACATTGCACTGACGTCATCCACAAGCACTCAAATGGAGTACTCTTGGTCTATGCCTGATGTTAGGAATCTTTATGGCTATATTCAGCAGCGCTTTGACCATCTAGACGGTCGTCTTGATATGATGGGTCAGCAGTACTCAACAATGCACGGCATGGTCCAATGCATGGATATGTGGCATATCTCTTAAAACCACTATCTGATGCCACAGCCTTACTAGTCTCACTAGCAGTAGCCAGAGCCTACTCCACAGTCCATGTCGATCGACGTTCCTGATGATGATGATTTGGCCAACCAGTATTTCCATACTGGTCACGGGGCCAGAGACAGTTCTTGTCGATATCTTCCATGACAGGTAATTGGTTGCTTATGCCTTAGGTTTGATTGATGCAGTGAGGACACTATAAATTTCAAGATTAGGGGGGATGCAATCGGTCGGTAATGTATTTGTAGTTGTAGTTGTTTAGTTTTTTTTCATTATCTTTTCCCTAGTTCTTGTCTTTAGTTTCTATTTTCGTCTCTGCATTTCTCATGTCAAGTTTAGTATGATGTGAGTCCTATCATGTGTAATGAACTATTTTTCTTCCCAAATTAAACTATCTTGTCCTCCATCATAAGAATTATCTTTTGAAGAAATTGAAAGAGCATGCTTGAATCAAATGAAACCTTATGGCCATCAACATGTGATTAATTTCATATTTATGTTTGTAGCTTGAATTTCCATCGTTTTCATCTTGGATTGCATAATACATGTAATTGGTAATGAATTATGTGAATTTACATTTGCAACACTACTTAGAACATGGGATTATTTTTCCAAACCTTTAGTGATTTTGACAACTGCCCTTTTAGTGAAAAATTTTCAAATCAAATGTATGGAATCCAACTAATGTTGCAATTTAGTTAACTCTCTTTCTTCTGGGAAAAATAAGTGAAACCCATGACCAATACAAATCCCTTTTGGTTCACTTCCCCTTAATTACCCCATAAAAGATGACTAAAACTGCCCACATGTCATACTAACCTAGTGTAAGTACAATCTGGCCACGACGGTTAGGTGATATGTCCTAAAAGAGGGTGAAATACCCCAACCGACACTCCTTGTGTGCATAACCATACATTAGCAGCTGAGTGTTGGAATCCCTAATCCAAAACCATACCTTTTGTGAAAACAAAGAGAGAAAGGTAAAATTTCTAACATTAACTAAGATTCCATTTTTTGCATCCATAATAGATGAACTTTTATTGCAAATTCACTTATTATTTTGCTTGGTCATCCAAGTTTCATTTAGTGTTGCCTTGTTGACTATTTCATTTAATGCATTACCACCCTAGTTGAATTTAATTATCTTTCTTGTATGCCTGAGTTGAAATCAAGACTATGAATATGAACCTGATGATTATGGTTGATTGACCTCATGTACATCTTCCATTTCTTTTATCTATGCATGAGCTTGGCAATTCCTTCATTTGTGTTTCTATCCTCTTTTTGCATAAGGAAAAGAAATAGTTCAAGCTTAGGGGGAATTAATGTGTGCATTTCATATCTACTTTTTGCACACATTTGCACACAAATTTAGTTCATTTTGCCTCCAATTTAGCCTCTAATCATATTTAACTTGCCATATTTTAGTTATTTTACTTGTTGCATGATGTTGATCATAGGAACATGTTGAAAATAACAAATTGAAGATAGTCCAACTCAAATTTGACCTCAGTTGGACCTCCCCTTGACTTGAAGCAGATTCAGAGTTCATATTGAAGAAATAGCACTGAACACGGCGTGTCTTTATTAAGACATGACGTGTAATTTTCTAGAAAGAGCTCACGTAGAAGAAAATGTTGTGTGTTATTTAACACAGAGGTGTGTAAGTTTCTAGAAACCTCGATGAACGAACTACAAATCAGAAGACATGACGTGTCCTTATTAAGAAATGGTGTGTCCTCATGATCCAAAGGCCCGCTTCAGCTTGCTGCCAATGCACACGGACGTGTGTTTGATAGCACACAATGTGTGCTATGGTGTGTCCCTAGTGGAGACATGTTGTGTACTTTTCACGAGGATGCAATTCAGTAGCTAGTTACACGACGTCACATGATGTGTCCCCACAAAGAAACGACATGTCTCCATCAATTTTCTACATATTTCAGTAGCAACTGCCCCTCATTTTAAAAGTGAGTCCAGCCATTTGGGGTAATTATTACTCACCATTTGCGACATATTTCATCCAAGAGAAGTTCCAGAGCAAGAGGAGGGCAATTATGGGGTAGAAGTAGAGGTTTCTTGGGAAAGAGCCTCCATTCTTCACCATTTCTTATTCAAAAGGTGTAGCAGAGCTTTTATTCTCAGTCAAGCTTCTTGGGAGGGAGGATTGTCTGAATTGATGCAACTCTAAGGGTGGAATTTCATCCTCTAGATGGATTTCTACTTATCCTTGACTTCACCTTTGGTTCCTTTAGCTTTTTCTTCTCTTTAGATATGCAAACCTATGAAAATTCTGCTATGTGTTTGTGTTTCTCCATTATGTATGAGTAGAACCTTCTTCTTGGGCATGGGAGAGTAAATATGATGACATTGCTCATGTAAACATAGAATTTATATTGAATTCTAGTTAATTTGCTTCTCCATGGGTGCCTACGGTGTTTATTAGCTTGTATGCTTGGTTAGCCATCTTCTATACATGTTGTATGCTTTCTTGTGCTTTGGGAGAATGTATGAGGAAGTAGGGAGTAGGATCCATGGCAATATGCTCTTGACCACGGGAGTGGTTGGAGAATGTTGAGGGTTTATGGTTGTGTTTGAGTCTAAGCATAGACACAGAAGTGTTATGCAAAGATGAGTACCATCTTATGTCGTCAGGAGGCGCATGATGATGACAACCTCCTTGCAATTAATAGCATGCTTTAATTTCATAGTTACACATGATGTGATGGTGTCGTGGTGAAATCTTATGTCCAAGACTCTCTAAAATCTAATTTCAGCCTTTAAAACTTAGCCCCTTTGTTGTTTTCTTGTTTTTCTAGTTAATTGAAACCGAACTCAACCTTTGTATCTCGACTTAGATTGATGAAAGTTAACAATTATGTACCTAGCTAACCTAGATCCTTGTATTTGACACTTATCTACAATTTACCCCTTACACTTGCAGATGATTGACGAGTTGAGACTTTCTTTTAAAACTCCAACAGAGGGTGAAACCCTAGATGAATGGAAAGTTGGAAGTTTGTGAATAGATTTCATGAAATTAAATTGATGTGATTCTTTATATTATAAATTCATTTATTCAAGGTTATTCTTGACACATGATATTTCAATGAATCAATGGAAGCCCTAGATCAGTAAATTATAGGGTTTCATATATATGTTTGGTTATATGTGTTTGTTGAAAGTAGTCTTTTATGAGTGATAGATTATGATGAATAAAGTCCTTATGCGAGTTGGGTGATATTTGAATGAGGTGAAAGTAAGCCTAAGGATAGGGTATTCAATGAATCAAGTGCTTTCAACTTAGTGTTCTTCAGTGTGAAAAGTTATGTTGAACAGCTACTCATTCTACGATGTTGATTGATGGTAATTTATGAAATGGATTGATTATAAGGTTAAATTAAGAAATGTTGATAGGATGATTGAACTATGAATTGAAATAGTGAATTAGATATTTAGATTCCTTATACATTGTAAAATCCTCACGAGAGGCCTGCACCATGGGGAAGAAATGTACTTACTGACTGGAGGTCTCACATAGGTCGACTAAGCTAGAGTGCACCAGCGGGTGTGAGGGTCGAGGCTGGTGAGGGTGGACTCCTTAAAATGATTGGTATCTAACACCAACCAGGGATGTCATTAGTACCAGGGTTATGAGTTGTTCCAATTAGTGGACATCTTTGCTAAATCCATCGGTGCACAACAAGTTAGAGGGATTTCACTCCCCGTTTGAGTACCCAGGTTGAGAGGACGAGTCAAGATATTCATCTATTCCCATTAGTTGTTGAGAGCTAAATGTGGTGATGCTAGTTGTAGATGTGGCATTGAGACTAAAGACTTAGGATCTAAGACATGTTTCTAAGTCTTGTACATTGAGATCGTAGCTTGTTTTGATACTTTCACATGTTATGGTACACCTCATGTGGGTTCAGGGCATAAAAAGATGATTGTGAAATTAATAAAGAGTGTGCATTTATTGCTTCATTCTTTATATGTTTTTGAGTTACTACTTTCCTTTGTGATTAATCAAGTATGTTCAGACATTGATTTACTATTTTTAGATACATAGAGTATGTTGTCATATATATGTCAGTGAATGATTAGTTATTGTATAGCTCATTATTGTTCTACTCTAAATTTAATTGCTCAATAATATATGGTTTGACTATTAAAGTGCTTTATACTATTTATTTGAAGTACTCGTTCACTAAGTGATTAGGCTCACCCCTGTACTAAAAAATGTTTAGAGAAACCACGTGTATTTTAAGAATGTCTATGAAAGAGTAGATCTTTCACAAGATCTATGTATCATATTAGTCAAGTTCAGTTGGTCCCTGTCACTCTAGGTCCTTGAGTAGAAATGAGAGAGTTTTAAATGATGATGTGTAACTGACCGGCCTAATTCACATGTCCAAAAGGAATGGATTCAGAGTAGTCAGACTTTTAAAGAGATAACTCGACTCTCAGGCCCCAACAACGATAAATGGGGTCCGATGTAGCGATCAAGATCAAACACAGGGACAAGGTTGGCAGTGTTAAGCACACATAATCTAACACTCATATACTCCATCCGAAGAGGGTATATAAAAGGGTGTTCCCTAAGGAACAGCGGCACACCAACTATAGCAGCTCAAGAAAGACCAAAAATATCAAGAACAAAAGAAACAAAAGAAATAGAATGAAACAAGTATATGGAAGGAAACCCAGGTTGGGGTTCACCTACTAAAGCATCTCACCAACATGCAACATTGTCTCTCTCTCTCGCATACTCTTACCAAGATTACAAGCAACCATCAAAAGTGTCAATTCCACTCTCTCTCAAGATGAGGAAAGATCTTAGTCTAAGGGTAGCCTCTCTCTCGAGATGACAACACATAAACTTTCCAACATTACATATGGTTT
Source organism: Alisma plantago-aquatica (assembly GCA_963693085.1). Lineage (NCBI taxonomy): Eukaryota > Viridiplantae > Streptophyta > Magnoliopsida > Alismatales > Alismataceae > Alisma > Alisma plantago-aquatica. The sequence goes on from OY856412.1 coordinate 125,710,237, forward strand.
TAAAAGCCTTAGCATTCCAACACTATCGTGCATTCATACTAATCCATGACACATGATAAAAGCGATATTACTCTCTCAAGATATCAACAATCGAACATCACAAGATGGTAGCTAATCATACAAGTGAAGCATTAAAATAGGTGCATGGAGATAATCGTATAAGAATATGTATATTTAATAGAAAGAGACAATATACATGTTGATAGAGACTTAATGGCTACTCCCAACCCAAGTTAAGGTGTTTAGCCACTCGTGCTTATGGACAGCATAACGACGTTATAGAAAGATAGATCCATGAGATGCCCACAAAGAGATGAGGGAAGTACAGTAGGATGGAATGATAGATCTTGAAAGGAAGAGACGTGATACGACACAGTACTTTTTTAGATCCGGATATATCACGTGGATGGCATGGATGGTCTTCTTCTCTCGAAGAAGGGGTCTTCAATCTTCTCTCTCCTCAGCTTCTTCCTTTAGAGATCCAAGACTGATGGATGGGATGGCCTGGGATGAATCTAGAATGCAGCAGCACTTTGTGGTCCTCGGGATCTGTTCTATCATCTGATCCTTTGACAAAATAGGTGGGTGTGCTATTTATAGGCACATTCCACCGACTTAAGCCTAGACTGCGGTTGCGGTCTTGGTTAAGTGAGGGTGAGACAGCGGTCACAGTTTGTGCGTTATTCATCTTTCACTACAGTTAAACTTGGTCGCGGCATGGTGATCACTGCAGTTGAGGGCTGCTTGTGGGTTGCATTTGGGCAGTCGAGGTCAAGGTCTTCCCACTCGATCGTGGTCTGCAAGAGCTCATCAGTGACTGTGGTTTCCAAGCTGACCATGGTCCTTCTTGATCATGGCTTGTAACCACACCGTGACCACTGGTCTATCCTTGAGGTACAAGTTCTGATTGCGACCATCCATGAGGTCACGGTTGAGCGATGACCGCGGTCTATAAACTAGCTGCTATCCCTCCTTGTCATTTGATGATCACGATCTCTAGGGAACTCTAGAACCGCGATCGCGGTTGAGGTATAAGTGGACCACGGTCAATGTATTGATCTGTGATCTGGATTGTGAATATACCTGAAACCATGTAAGTGACGCTTTAGTCAAAAAGATAGAAAAATTATGTGAAAAGCTAACAAAAGATATACTAAAAGTGGTGTAAAATATATACAAAAAGCACGTAAAATAGAGTGTTATCAACTCCTCCAAACTTAGAATCAAGCATGTCCTCAGGTTAAGTGTAGGTTCAAGAACTCAAAGAGAGAATGAACTATCTTAGAAGACAAAATTATAACTTGACTGAAATATCTCATTCTTGCATCAAGACTGTTGTTTCATGTTTTCAAACTCTTAGGTCTCATTCTTCCCCCTCAACCAGAGTTGGATAACTTCATTTTCCTACCATTACCTTCAATTGTAAAATGCTCCTCCTTCTCAACTTATCACCCCTTCCCTTAGGTTATGACTGTACTAATGCAATATCTTTTTTGAGGGGTAGCATTCACACCAATTCTTTATTTTTTAGTTGGCCCTATGTTGATGTGTTCGGGTAGGCTTAAGGCTTTAGATGTTTTCCTCTTCCTCCTGAACTCCTCACCCATAACTGTCGTAAGAATAGTGTTGCCCTTTTTGGGCTTCTGACCTTAAGTCAGATGGTTTTGTGAGTTTTCATTCAGGATTGGAGATGTGTAAGCTTGGCTTCAATATTCCACTTACGGGCACGATATATCTACATTCATGAGTGCAGCAATATACCGGCCGTGTGGAAACTTTTGGCATCTTTTTGGGAACAACTCTCATATATATATATATATATATATATATATATATATATATATATATATATATATATATATATATATATATATATATATATAGCTCTTTTTGGATTTTTTTTACCTCTCCTTTTGAGCTTGGTTTTGAGGGATTTTTACTTGGTCTTCTAGGTGGCCAAGCCTCTTTTAGATATGCTTTGAAGAGGGCAGTTGTTTCCCTTTCTACAGAGATAAGGATTTTCTGGTCAAAAGCATCAGGTGAGGTTGGTTGGTCAGGAGTATGACTAGGTAGAGTTCTCTAGTCTCCAAGGGTTTCATGAGTTAAGGTTGCCACATTTACAACGTCTTATTGCAAGAAGGACGTAGAGCAGTATTTCTATGGCTATTATTTTACTCATATATACATGTATATGTTGCTCATATATTTCTCTCTAAGAGGGTAGAAACACTACAATCAGAAAATTTAGCTAGAGAGGAGGCAAGCTTTTAAATTTAAGAGGCAGTTTAAGCAAAAATTCAAATTTTCAAAATTTTTGAGGAATTTTTAGACGTAAAAACTAAAAAGATGGTAAATGTACCTCTGTAGACCGTTTATGACTCCTCCCCCAAACTTATCCTGCACAATGTTTCAGGGTGTCAAAATTTAAGTGAGATGTATAAATGGGCTTTCTTTATTTGTTTTTTTTGTTGTCGATGGAGGCCCACTTAGACTCAAGAAGCTTGCTTGCGTAAACTCCTCATAGCATGTGGTATTGTTCATATTGCATGTTCTCCACCTTGAAGTAAGTAGTGGCTAAGGCCACCATCTGGGCTACGCATAAGAAGCTACAATCATTTGATAGGGGCACTTGTTGGGGGCTCATGTGGCAGTACTGCGTCTTCTTGAAGTCCTTGCCTGTTGTAGGGTTGTACCCTCTGCAATGTTGTCTTATCATGTCGACAATTGCCTCGGCACATGTGTTTGCATTTTCTTCCATTGAGCTCTTTGTTGTCGTCATATTGTTCTTCTTATTAAGTGCATAGGTTTGCGTCTGAGCTGTTGTAGAGGACTGCAGTCCTTTTGATGACATTGACAGCCAGCAAGGTCCAATGATTGTCGTGAAGAATTGGCAGGAAGATGTAGTCTGGTGGGGATGTCGCCAGGCATTGTTGTAGACGCTCCTTTTCTCCTGATCTTTTGTCTTTAAGGATGTCATCTACCCGCAAGAAGCATGCCATGTGGGCATTTGGCATGTCATCTCCTAGAAGCATTTGGTAGGCTGACATTGTGCTTATTGAAAGGTATCCTTCTATTTTCAGCATTTCGAGGAGGTCATCTTTTAGCACACAAATTCCATCTCTTTCAAAGATGACATCTCCCGACGAATCATCTTCTTTCAAGGAACTCATGATTATTTTCAGTTCTTCTAAGGACAGACTAAGGTAGCTCCATCTGTCAAAGTTCTTGAATGAAGGTGTAGTTTCTCCTGTCGGTCCATCCATCCCTACATCGAATAGTTCTTCCTCGTCAACCTCTCCCTCCTCAGGTTGTTCCTTGGTAGGCTGCTCTTCAGGTGCTTCTGTCACTAGAGGATGCTTTAGTTCTTCATCTGACGTGTGTTTTGTAGCTTCTCTAGAGCTTTCATGCCAACCTTCTTTCCATGTCGCAGCTGTGGCTGGTTCAATTGGATCAACCCACATGGACTTTAGTTGCTCCCTCAAGTGACCTTTTCAGGTAGGGGGATTTCCATTTGAAGCCTATGGGGTACAGCTTCTGCAGGCATCGCCAGATCGTTGAAGAATTGGCGATCATAGATGACCTCCATAGCATACATATCCCGCAGTCCATGCAGGTCTTCATTATCTAAATCCTCCAAGGGGATGCCTTTGTTGATGGTCTCCATCATGCGTAGTACTATGAAGGCGCAATCTCCCGAACCAGCCCTCTTCTTGGGGGACTTTCTTATTAATGGAAAAGAGCTTCCAAGACCTTGAAACTTGTTGTATGCATCCTTAATTGCTTGTTGTAGGCGCAGCAGTATCTTTAAGGTGTCTCTGGCATCCTTCCTCTTGTAAACTAGCGAGGTGATGTCCATTTAAGCTGCGAAGTAGTTGAGCATTGTCATCTTCCGCTCATACAGATCGACGACTATTATTGCCCAATGCTTTACATTTATTATGGGTAGCACCACAGACCTTGTTTCCTTCCACCGAACTGCTTCCTTCAGCTTGGCTACATATGCCACCTTGTAGTCTTCTTTGTAGAGGAGGCTGGCTAAATGTGTTGTCCTATTGAAGACCAACTACGGCTTGTCCGGGTGCAATAATTCTTCCAGGAGGGTGGCGTAGAGTACCTTGAATAGTCTTTTATGTACTCGCGCCATCTTCATGAATATTCCCCAGAAGTGGTCTCTGGATAGACGTCTATCCTTATTGTTGTATAGTATATCTGACCCGGGTAGATTGTCACTGAGGACATCTGCCAAGACGTGGAAATATATGCATGAGATCTGTGATACCGCAGTCATGTCCATATCTTTCATCTTGTAAGGCAAAGGGTGAGCTGCTCCAATTGTTTCTATCTTAGCTTGTGCACTCCGCTCCCTGGCGGGTTCGTCTGTGAAGAAGGTTTCCAGCCCGCCATCTTCATCATCGGATGTTGTCGTATGTGCCAGAGGTGCTAAAGCTTCATCTATTGTCAGCATGGCCTTGGCCACTTGTTCATCCACTTTGTGCAATGGTTGTATAGTTGCTAAATGTTCAGCTACTTCTGAGGAGGCTTCGATAGCTATGTTGTCTTTGACATGACTCTCCTCAGAAGTTTGCCCTAACTTGGCTTCCGCCATCATTTTCAAGGTCGCCTCCATCTTCCCATCATAGAGATAGTCGCTATGCTCGTGATGTGGTTGGAATAGGAGGAACGTGTTGCTCTCATCGAGTTCGGCCCCCAACTCAGCTAACATTCTTTCGAGCTCTACCGCTCCTACTGCGTTGAGTTCGGCGACCACCTCTTCAAGATGAGAAGTAGCAATCTTCTCTTCTAGCATCATTGTATGTGTCGGCAGGGAGATTTGAAGCTCTACTAGATTCCCACCATCTTCAGTAGCTTCGTCTTGGCCTTCTTCTAGGTTGCAATTGAGATCGAGTCCCATTGACGATGTCGCATTTTTCTTCGTTTGATTTTTGTTGTGGGAGCTCGACCGCTATGGTGGCTGGTTTCTTTTTAGCTCAGCTGCATGTGCTGCCTTTGTGTTGGCACTCCCTACTTTTGGTGTGCCCACTCCCATGCATGTTCCTCCCATGTTGTCATCGTCATTGTCGTCGTGGATGGAGGGGTTGGCTGAGGAGTGTGTCGGGCTTGCTGATCACTTGATCTTCTTTTTCTTTCGTCGGTTCTCGAGTTCTTCACATTCCTTCTCGAGCTTATGGCGGTCTTCTTCTAGTCGTTGACACTCTTCTTCGAGGTTAGCCATATCTGCGTCATAGCCCTGAAGTATGTTCTCGTTGTCGGATCAGATGGCATGCCTCTCCTTCTACAGGCCTTCCATTTCATCTTTCATTTTCTTTAGCATTCCCATCATCATCCATTGGTTGTTTACAACTTCTTAGAGGAAGTCAGGGAGTGCTTTTGTCCTTTAATCAAGGACTTGTACCTGCACCATTAATGTAGATAGAGAAGAAGAAATGGTGGTATTTATTGTATTGGTTTGATGCATGTGTTCCCACATTGCATCAAACCTTGTACTTAAGGCACCTCCGAAGGAAGGTGTGTGTTGGTGTTGTTGGTGCAGCTGATGCTCCATGTGTGTTTTTGACAAGCTTGGTACCTTAGGTTGTGGATGCGGTGGTGGTGGACCTTGTTCTTTCTCCTTCATCCCGTCTAGTGGGTCCACATCTACTCAACTGATTTCCATATCTGGTATGGCCTGAGAGCCTTGTCCTTCTAGCTCTGCCTCTGGTTCATTGTCGGGTTGTGGGTCGGTTGTTGCGGCCTTCTCTTTCTCCACCTCTGGCTCCACAATAGTCACTTCTTTGTGTGGCTCGAGAGGTGTGGGTTCTGGAATTTCCACTGGTGCTTGCGTAGTGGGAACCACGGGCGCCGGTTGCCCTGTAGTTGTTGGCATTTTTGTTGGCGGTGCAGTTGCTTCTATTGTCTTCTTTTTCTCAACTGCCAACTTTTTCCGCAGCTCCGTGCTCTTCCTCTTTTCTAATTCAGCTGGGGCACTACTTTCTCCAGTTGTACTCACTGGGTTTGTATTCGTGTTAGCCTACAGTGCCCTAGAGTACATCTTTTCGATGTCATCATGTGTTGGTCGCATCTTGTGGGTGTCATAGAATGTCATTTCTGGAAGGGGGGTAGTCTTTTTTACCCTCTTTGTTTGAAGTACATCTTCTCTCCCTTTTGTGCCAGAATACTAGTGTTGATAAGGGACTTTATGTCTATTCTTTATTATCCCTCCATTTCTTTATGTTTCTAGACTTCTCCTTTGTCCATGAAGTATTCGATGATCTTTGTTATCTGGCCACCCATGCAGCACGTAGAATTCCTCTTTGCATCCATGCCTACTACTTCTGATAAATGGTCGATTAGTATCTTCCTAATATTAACCGACTTCATGTTTATCATTGACCAGATCAGGAATAGATCTCCCATGCTAACTGTTCCTATTTCTAACCTCACGTGAATCGTGTGGACGGTGATTTTCTGCATTGTGCGGATAAAGCACGATGTAATTAGCGAGGCCTTGGAGTTATTTGAACTGTGTTTGTCCTCCCCAGTTAGCTCTTCTCGCATTTCATTGCTTTCATATGTGTAAACTTCCTTCTCGCTTGGGGCGAAGGAGCAGGCCTGGGCTTCTTCCTCTATCTTGGTGAATATTCTATTTAGCCTCACCTCCATGACTATGTGAGTCTCGCCCTCTAGCCTTACTTGCAACTGATAATCTCCATCTCCTGCCTTTCATGTTTCACTACTGGTAGTGACTTTTTTAAGTGAAGATAGGAACTATGTGGTCAGCTTGTTATAGGATTTCACCTCTGGTGTGCATGAGGCATGTAAGTTTGCACCTTCCAAGAATTTTATCATCTTGTCATAGATACTCGTCTTCTTGAAATCTTCTACATCAAGGTATCATGTTGGGCAGAATTCCTTATGATGGTGCATCCAGTCATAGGTATACGGGTGCACCGCGTTCTTGGGCATGAATTGTGGTTCTCTGGATTGTGTTGATGTCTCCCCTACTACCTCCTTGTCCTTGCTTGCCTCCTCCTTATTGGGTTTTTCGGCAACCACTAGCTTCGCCTTCTTGTTGCCCTTGGTTTCTTTTGGTGCAGCTTTTCTTTTCTTGCCTTGTACTCGGCTCTCTCACTCTCCTGGTTGGTACTCGGAGTTCTCAGTATGCTCCGTCTATTCTGTTTCTTGTGGGGAGTCCTCCTGCGGTAGCTCCCCCAATATTCTCTAATATTGTTCCAACCTCAGTTGTATCTCCACACATTTGGCCACTGGTAGAGAAGTATTCCTCTTCAGTTTTTCTGTTAGGTCCTTTACTATCTTCTATACCTCCTTCAGGGAAGTAGTCTTCTCATACAAGGGATCGCTGGTTGCTGGATAAGACATTCTGCAAATTTTTTAATGAATTAGTATCTAGTTAATTTTAATAAAAATTACGATTATTGCAATTATATGGGGAAGGTATTACTTGCATAGGGTAGGTTTTCAGTAAATTATTAAATGTCATGTTCAAGAGTGTGCATAGAGACCGCGGTCACAGTTTTGTTGGTAACTCATATGACACCGTGGTCGCGGTCTCTGAAAGAGATTGTGGTCACGATGTAATGACAAGGGATCGTGGTTGTGATTTCCTGAGTAAGGACCGCGGTCATGGTTTACTGATTAGGGACCGTGGTCTCGGTCATGGGTGCGGTCATGGTCTTCTTTCTAGTTATGGTCAGGTCACGGTTCAGGGGACTGCGACCTTGAGTAGCATTCTTCTACACTACGACCCGTGGCATAATTGGTAGTTTGGAGTGAATATCGCGGACGGTGTTAGTGTTTGCAAGCACATCGTGGTCGCAGTTGTAGAGGTGATGACCATGAGCCGTGGTCTTTCTTCTTATGATTGTTTTGATTCCTCTCTCTGTCCAATGATCTATTCTTCATTTTTTCCGGCAGCAGTTGTCCCATTATTAATTTTTTAGGGTTTTTAATTGTTATTTGTAGATGTCGACATAAGGCGGTTAGGGTAATAGGGAAATGTGGGAAACTGTCAATGGGGCAACTTACGGCCGTAGAGAGATAAAATAGGAAGAATCGGTTCAGGCGAGGGGTTAAATCGGAGGCGACAAGGTGATTCGGTGACTAGAAGCGCAAAAAGGGTTTTTCAGTTACCTTAATGATGGTTGCAATGGGGGAATCGAACGTGGTTTGGTGTGGCAATTGGCTTCACTACGGCGGAAGGTCATCGGTCGCGGTCAAAATGGAGAGTGGGTTTATCTTTGACTTGGCAGAAACTGTGAGCAAAAAGAGTCTAAGATGTGAGGGTTTAAGGATATATATATAGGTGCAACCGTGACCAAACAATATAAGGGGATAGACCGCGGTCGCGGTGATCACAATGAAGGACTGTGTCGTGGTGTACTCAAGAATCACAACCGCAGTCGTAGTTCTCTGCTATTACAAACACGACCTTGGGTCACGATCGAGGTACCCAGTGGGCTATTCCATGGGTCGCGGTCTTCTTTATGCAAGTGATATACTCTGTCATAGTCCAGACCGCGATCAGATCAAAACAAAGGTCATTTTCTTAGGTAAATCATGAAATACTCAAATGAAGATGGATATGTACATCACTTAAAAGAGAAGAAAACTAAACAAAGCAAAAAAGTAAGAGAAAACAAAGCTTAAGAAAAAGGGTAAAAACTTGGGTTGCCTCCCAAGAAGCACTTGTTTTAAAGTCTCTTAGCTAGACTGCATAAATCTTCACTCCTTGGGCCCTGTAGTTGGATGTGGCAACTCTTGATTCCTTTCCTCATTTGGCTGAGTTGGTTCCTCCAAATTGATCTCGGATCTTCTTACAAAGGCTTCATCTTCGTAAAATATTTTTACCCTACGGCCATTGACCTTGAAGATTCCAGTCTTCTCTCCTTGAATTTCTATCATTCCTGATGGATACATCTTTACCACAGAGAATGGGCCAGACCATCTTGTTCTAAGCTTCCCAGGGAAGATCCTAATGCTATAATTGAAGAGAAGTACTTTGTCTCCTTCACAAACATCCTTGTTCTTTAGGTGGGTGTCATGCCACACCTTAGTCCTTTGTTTGTAGATCCTTGCATTCTTATAGACATATAATCTTATCTCCTCGAGTTCCTATAGATGCAGAAATCTTTTCTGACATGCCTTTTCCATGTCCATATTCAGAAACTTGATCGCCCAAAGGGCCTTATGTTTGAGCTCCAAAGGTAAATGGCAGAACTTGCCATAGATTAATCTATATGGTGTTGTGCCTATAGGTGTCTTAAAAGTTGTCCTATAGGCCCAAAGAGCATTGTCAAGCTTCAGGGACCAGTCTTTTCGAGTGCGGATAACAGTTTTTTCTAGAATCTGCTTAATCTACCTATTAAATACATCTACTTGTCCAGAGGTTTGAGTGTGATAGGGTGTAGCAACTTTGTGCTTTACCCCATACTTATTTAGTAGCGCCTCAAACTTCTTCTCTCCAAAATGTGATCCCCCATCACTTATCACAGTGTGAGGCACTCCGAAGCATGGAAAATGGTTTTCACAAATAGCTTAATCACTAATTTAGAGTCGTAGGATTGGATAGATATAGCCTCTACCCATTTTGACACATAGTCAACAGCCACTAAAATGTACTGATAACCTTTTGATGAGGGGAAAGGACCCATGTAGTCTATCCCCCAAACATCAAAGATTTCTACTTCTACCCAGTTGGCCATAGGCATCTCGCTCCTCTTACTGATATTTCCAGTTAGTTGGCATTCCTTGCAATCTTTTACAAAAGATGTTGTGTCTTTGAACATGGAGGGCCAGTAAAACTCTGACTGAAGCACTTTTACAGCTATTCTTTCCCCACTATGATGCCCTCCATATGGTGAAGAGTGGAATTCTCTGAAGATCAGTGGAACTTCCTCCTCTAGTATACATCTTCTACACAAACTATCAGAACATCTCTTAAATAGAAGTGGGTCAACCCAATAATAGCTTTTGACATCGGAGAAGAGCTTCTTTTTCTTATTGTAGGTTATATCTGGCAGCAGCTGGCCACAAGCCAAATAGTTACAGATATATGTAAACCACGACAGACTTGTCTCGTCAGACTGAACCATTAACAGAGCTTCATCAGCACAGTTGTCATTTACGGGCAACTGATTTTCCTCATCGCAAACTATTTTGGACAGATGATCTGTGACCAAATTTTCTTTTCCTTTCTTATCAATTATCTCATGGTCAAACTCTTGCAGTTGTAGGGCCCACCTTAGCAGTCTTGGCTTTGTGTCCTTCTTTTGCAGCAGATAGCGTATGGCCCCATGGTCAGTATACACCATTACCTTGGCCCCTATAATATGTGATCTGAATTTGTCAAACACGAAAACAATTGCCAACATCTCTTTTTCTGTGGTGGTGTAATTCACTTGGGCTTTGTCTAATGTGCGACTGGTGTAACATATGATGTGATGCTTTCGGTCTTTCTTCTGTCCTAGGATTGCACCTACAACATAGTCACTTGCATCACACATTATTTCAAATGGTATCTCGCAGTCTGGAGCCTGTAGAATTGGTGCAGAGGTTAAGGCCTCTTTTAGGGTCTCAATAGCTTTTAAACACTTATCATCAAACTCGAACAGTGTGTCTTTAATCAGTAGATTTGAAAGTGGCTTTGATATTTTTGAGAAGTCTTTGATGAATCTTCTGTAATACCCAGCATGACCTAGGAAACTCCTCACTCCTGTCACGAACTTTGGTGGCGGGAGTTTGGAGATGGCATCGATCTTGCTAAGATCCACCTCAATACCTTTCTTGGAGATCTTGTGTCCTAGGACAATGTCACTTTAAACCATAAAGTGGCATTTTTCCCAGTTCAGAATGAGATGCTTCTCCTCGCATCATTGCAAAACTAAAGATAAATTTCTCAGGTAGGTGTCAAAGTCAGTTCCATAGACCAAGAAGTCATCCATAAATACTTAAACTATGTATTCTAGAAAGTCTGAGAACATGGAAATCCAGCAACGTTGAAACGTTGTTGGAGCATTGCATAGGCCGAAAGGCATCCGTCTAAAGGCATATGTTCCATAGATGCATGTGAACATCATCTTTTCCTGATCGTCGACAAGAATTGGGACTTGATAAAATCTAGAATAGCCATCTAAAAAGAAAAAGTAATCATGGTGGGCAAGTCTTTCTAGGACTTGATCAATAAATGGTAAGGGGAAATTGTCTATTTTTGTTGCCGAATTCAGCTTTCTATAGTCAATGCATATTCTCCAGCCTGTGACCTTTCTCATGGTGACTTCATCACCATTATCTCCCTTCACCATAGTCATTCCATCTTTCTTGGGTACTACATGAATGGGGCTTACCCAGTTGCTATCTCTTATTGGGTAGATGATTCTCGCATCACATAGTTTTAATATCTCCTTCTTGACAACTTCCTTCAGCATTTGGTTCAATTTCCTTTGGGGTTGTACCAAAGGTCTCGCCGATTCTTCTAGGTTAATTATGTGCATGCACAGGGTCAAGTTTAATCCCTTTATGTCCTCTATGGAATATCCAATTGCTCCTCTGTGCTCCTTCAATTCTTCCAGTAGTCTTTCTTGTTGTTCTTTGGTGAGGTTAGCGTTGATGATTGTTGGTTGTTTTTGCTAATGAGTTTCAATCCTAATAAGGATCATTTACTCAACTTAACCAATCCCCTCAAGTATACAGAGGTAGTTGTAGTCGAGGTCAAACATAAGGAGCTTTGGTAATAAATCAAATGCAACAGCACTAAAGTTCAACAATCTAGATTGGTTTAAAAAGGATGGTGATGTTTATCTAATTACAGAAATTCAGATTTAAACAAGCAAGGAAAATATTACTAAAAAGGGTTTAGATTCAGATGTTTAATGGATCTTGGACATTAGAATTTCACCCACAGATCATAGCACATCATAGGAACATGAAATTTCAACATACTAAGAACTTGTTTTAAAGGAAAGGTATGTGTTGCACTTCACCTCCCGGTGTAAGAGCAATGATCACAACTCAAATCCACATTCTCAAGCATAATTTTCATTTTAGATCACAACCTATTCCTCAAATCTATAATCCCCACTCTCGTGGTAGAAGAAGAGTTTCCAAGAAGAGCACCTCCATACATTCCTACCTATCTTCTCAGATTTAGAAAGAAAGCATAACACATGCATATAAAGTGGCCAGCAATACATGTAAGAGATGATAAAATTGGTACTCTCATGGTAGAAAAACAAGCAACATAGTATTTAGTATGAAATTAACTTGTTCCATACATGATATGACATGGGATCTACTCTCCCATGCCCAAAGAAAAGGGGTATACTCGTCCATAATCATGTTTTGTAGAATTGTTACAGAAATTTCATAATCTAGCATGATCTAGAGCAAGAAAACCAAGGAGATCCAAAAATGTAACCACAAGAAGGTAGAATTCTGGCTTGGGGATGAAATTCTACTCCTCCAGCTGCTTCAAGATGAACCAACTCCTCTCCCGAGAAGCTACGTGAAGTGGAGAAGACAATGGAGAAGAAGAGAAGAAGGTTTGGGCTCCTTTGGCAAGAAACCACCTCTTTTCTCCTCAAAGTCGCCCTCCTCTACTCTAGACTTACTCTGGGATGAGAGAACTTTGAATTATTACCATGGATAATTGCCCATTAAGTTCCCTCCTTGTTTTAAACAAATAGTCATAATTTTAAAAATCCTAAACTGACAGTGACACGGTGTGCGTTCCAAGTGCACGCCGTGCAAGGCCTTCGATAGTTACTCTGGAATGCACTACGCATGGCGTGCACTGAAGTAATGCACATCATGTGACTTTCTAGAAACTTTGATCTGCTTGATGCTCCTAAGTGCACACTATGTCGTCGTAAACATGTCGTGCATTTGGCTTTTTCTAAACTTTCTGGAAACTCGCATGCCATGTTCAAGGATGAACACGTCGTACGTTTGTCAGTCTAGGTGAATTGAAAGTTCTTCTGAAATATTACACGTCGTGCCTTTATCATGCACGTTGTGCATTCTGCTGTTTCAGTAGAATTAAACTCTGCAATTCAGTCTTTTTGGAACAAATCTACAATACATGTTATGCGATAAGTAAAGTAGCAAAAAGATGGCAAGAGTAATATGAAAAAGGGCTAAGTGATATCAAAATGAACCAAATTTGTGTGTGATAACATGTGAAAATATGATGTGGAAAACACACAAAAATGATGACTGGATTCCTCCCTTTGTCATCTAGGAACTCGTACTTCAGCCCTTTCGGTAATGGCTTTAGTTCTGGCTTTGGCTTCGGAGTTTCTGACTCTTTGGTTGATGGTTCCAAAGAAGTGTACATCATTGTTTCTATTACCTCTTCTTCATCACTAAGACTCTCTTCACCTTGGTTAAGGTAGTCTAAAATTTTGACCACGTTAGGGTCTTCTGTCAAAGGATTCGGGTTATTCAGGGCTCTCATGAGTGGGTCCACAATGGCTTTTTCTTCTTGAATTTCTTCACAATACTAGTTGTAGCTATCCATGAAGTAGACTGACTCGGAAAGAGCTAGCCCTTTCATAGCATCCTTTAGCTTAAAGTTGATGTGGTCACACCTGACCCGGAGAGTTATTATTCCTTCTGTGACATCTATCAAGGCTCTTCCAGTGGCTAGAAAAGTTCATCCAAAGATTATCAGACACTTAGGGTCCTCCACAGTATCTATTACAACAATATCATAGGGTATGAAGAACCGTCCCACACGGATTGGTACGTCTTCAACTATACCCACTAGTATCTTGAAAGTATGATTGGCTAGCTCAATTATCATACTTGTCTTGACCATGTCGGTCAATCCAAGTCTCTGTGTAAGGCTTAGGGGCATCAGACTTATGCTGACTCCCAAGTCTGCCAGTCCCTTTCTTTCAACATTGTCTCCAACACAAAAGGGGATGTTAAAGTCCCCTGGGTCTTTCTTCTTTGTAGGTAGTTTAGCTTGAACAAACGCACTGGACATGTTCGCTAGGTGTACCATTTTGACTTGACTTCCTCTCCTTCTCCTTGTGATAAGGTCCTTGAAAAACTTAGCGTAAGTTGGCATCTCCTCTAGAGCATCCAGAAATGGGACATCTATATGGAGTTTCTTCACGGCTTCCATGAACTTTTCATATCTATTCTTTAGGTGGGACTTGATAAGCTTGTATGGAAATGGGATTCTCGGTGCATATGGTCTTTTCTTCATAAAGATTTCTTCTACAAGATCAGGGTTCCTAGATCCACCACTTTCCTCATGGCCTTCTTCAGTAGGCCCTCCTTGTCAACAAACTTCTTAGAAGAAACCTCCTTCTCCTATTGTGGTTCTTCAACTTTTTCTTCTTCTTTGTTGTTCCCTATTCCATAATTGATCAAAGTTCTCCCTGATCGGAGGATTGCCATTTTTGCAGTCTCATTGTTTGATGGGATCTTTCCTGAGGGGTTCTTTACTAGCTCAGTCAACTGTGCGAGTTGTTGGTCTATCTGGCATTTATGCATTTTGCATATCTGCCATTTGGACTTGCATCGTAGTCAGGACACCAGAGTTGTCTAGGGCACTTTGTGCTAGCTAATCATTCACGGTAGCCTCACTACTACAGAAGTGGAAGTGGAGGCCTAGGTGCTCCTGGTGTCTTCTTTTTAACCTGTACATATAATTTCAGATCAGTTGACATCATATATACACATTAACAGTCTAAATCAATGTAAATTTATCTTACAATTTCAGTCGTGTAGACGACATCTGCTTTGGGCCACAATATCACCCCGCCTTCTGCCTCACCAAGTGTATCAATATCTGGGTGGGCATATGGCAACGCAACTTCCCTCCAATCGGGTAACACACGTAATGGGCCCACACGAACATAGCCCTGTGGCATTGGAGTCCCGTGAAACCTTTCCCCAGGAAGGGACGGGTAAGCTTGCGCCTCTGCAACAACGTAGTCTTGCATTCTTAAGCGGCATGGCTTCAATGCCTACAAATTTACGTAAAGAATATTATACATATATACATATCATCTTGAAAACATAACAACTTGAAAAGACTAACTACAATGTCATAAACAATACTTACAGCAGACGTGCTAGGCGATGGGTCTCCAGGATTACTCGCAGTATGTGCATCAGGAGAAGAGTGGGTCGCCATAGGCGTATTGGAAGCCTGAGATGCCTGCCACCGCAGCAATTCTTCCTTGACCTTCTCAGCAACTACATCGTTGATCTTCTTAGCAACTAAATCCTCAACTCTCTTATTCTCCTATACATGGATAAAAGAAACATTAGCTTCTTATTAATGAATTTCCTTTTGCAGTAACATTCTAAAAAAAGAATAGGTTACCTCTTCTTGAGAAAGTCCCGCTCTGGGTTTGCGCTGGGATGGCCCAAAGAATGCTTTGATGCCAACACCAGCGCCGGCACCTCTAACACGTCCAGGATGCTCTGGGTTACCCAGAGCAACTGTCAATTCATCCCTTGTGCCCTGAGGGATGAACGTGCCTTGTTTCCTCTGCTCGTGCAGCTCCCGCTAATCACCATAAACAGAAATTGGTAAGTTAACACCACAAATAATCAATATTCAAACAATTTCTCTAAGAGTTGTATTTTACCATTTTTGCAGCCGCCTCAGCAGTTACAGGCTTCTTTATTTCACCCTTCTTGTTTTGCCTGCCAGCTATCCAGATATCATGGCGAGGCATGGGTGTGGCAGACTCCTGAGTAGGAGCAGACTCTTGAGTAGCCGCAGACTCCGCCTGTAGTCTTTGGCGAACGCTTGCATAGCCTTTTGGACCCATAGTGTGGTCATGCACATTCAGTGCACGCCTTGCTTTTTGTGCGTCACTGAGGGCCTAGTTAGTATGCACATTAATGATTTGGTTAGTAGCACTAAATGCTAATCTTGAATAGGTGAATACAATGTATATTAATTAAATTAGGAGTGACGCCTAATACCTTGAATTCTTCAGATTTTCTTGAAGCAACAAAATTGTCCCAATCTTCTTTGTCCAAGAAGTTCCATTGTTCAAGGGCTGACTTCTTCTTCTTATCACCCTCTTTTATGTATTCTCTGTTCAGATTTGTCCTATAATTCCTAAGCATCTTTCCAGCGCGTTGCATCACATTTTTACGATGCAACTTCTCATCCAATGCAAACAGATTCTGTAAAATAGAAATGTTATTAACTAGTATCCAAAATAGAATTGCAAATAATAGAATTTGTAATCTACAAAATAGAATTGCAAATAATAATAACTCATGCATAAATCCTTCCATATCAAGTCTTTTTTCCCTTGAGGAACTTTATGCCAATTGTCATACTTAACACCACAATGGCTCCGAGTGGTACACCCAAGATAGTTCACAAAATTATTGCGGTTCACTCCAATTGGATTTCCTCCATTATCAAACTCCACCACCAATTTGGATCCACTACCACTTAGCGCTAATAACTTCTTCAACAGAGTGATGCCCCTTTTCTTGTTAAGTGTCTGGTGTTGTGCATCAAGTTGCTCCAGTGCTTCAGTGGGTACAGGTGCATCAACCTAAAATTTTACAAAAATAAAACACACTAACTTAGCCCAATATAGAAATATAGGATATATGACATAACTAGAAGATAATGAATTTTATAGAAATACAGGATATGTTTTTAGAACTTACATTAGTATCCTCGCCATGCTCGTCATGGACAGCATGCTCATCATGGACTTCATGCTCATCATGGACATCATGCTCATCATGGTCAGCCATCTGAAAATGTCATTAAAAAGGCAAACATTTAGCATTTGTATTAACTAGAAAAAGGCAAACATTTAGCATTTGTATTAACTAGAAAAAGGCAAACATTTAGCATTTGTATTAACTAGAAAAAGGCAACATTTAGCATTTGTATTAACTAGAAAAAGGCAAACATTTAGCATTTGTATAAACATACATGTCTCTAAAATTGTGATCTTTTATCAATTAACAATCCTTCATTGTGATCTCCGCGCACATATAAGTCATCATTAGCTTCAATATTTTGTGGAGTTGGCAACCCAACTGAGAATGGACTGGAGTCATCATACTTATCATAGTACTCTTCTTCATCTATAGGATCTTCAATGAACTGTCTTTTACCATGAAGAACAACCGACCATTTATCATTCACAGGATCATCGATATAGAATATTTGTTTCGCCTGTGATGCCAATATGAATGGTTCACCCTTCTCGCCAATCTTTTCAAAGTTCACCAAAGTGAAACCCAATTCATCCACTATAACTCCTTTGGTGTTATCAACCCAATTACATTTAAAGAGCGGAATTTTGAAATCTATGTAGTCAAACTCCCAAATGTCCTCAATGACACCGTAATATGACATTTTAGCTTCACGTGGACTCTTATCCTTTGCACTTGCAAAGTACATAGTCGACGCTTGAAGAGTGACCCCACTATTTTGGACGACACTCTTATCATCTTGGCGCTTTGTGTAATATGTGAATCCATTAATGTCAAACCCTTCATAAGACATAACATTCGGTTTTGGTTTAAAGGCGAGGCATTTGATAGTTTCTGTAATATCATTTGGTGTTTGAGATAGTTGATGTAAGAATTTATCTTCAAACCACTTAGTAAAAGTCTTATTATGCTCTCTAGCAAGCCACATTGAACTTGCTCGAGGATGTTGTCTCTTTAAGAAATTGGTATGTTCCTCGATATAAACACTCACTTCGTCCATATTGTGTAAAATATACAAGTGAGCTTGTTCCAACTGCTCACGGCTGAGTACTTTCACCCGTGATCCCAAAATTCCTTTGCCCTCCTCAATATTCTTGTCATTATCAGGAGTGTCATTACCACTGAGAAAGTCATTGCAAAAATCCATAACCTCTCTCGCCACATAACCTTCAATAATACTCCCTTCAGGCCGATAACGGTTTCGAACATCACCTTTAAAAACGCTCATGTATCGTTCAAAGGGATACATCCAATGCAAGAAAACTGGTCCCAACATTTTCACTTCCCTAGTCAAGTGGACAACAAGATGTACCATGATATCAAAGAACGAAGGAGGGAAATACATCTCAAGCTGACATAGGGTAACAACCACTTCTCTTTGCAAATTATCGAGAGTATCAGGGTCAATAACTTTGCTGCATAGACTGTTGAAAAAGAAACAAAGTCTGGTAATTGCAAACCTTACATGCTTCGGCAATATAGATCGAATTGCCACGGGCAATATTTGTTGCATTAGAGTGTGACAATCATGAGATTTAAGACCTATCAACTTCAGATCTTTCATTGATACCAATCTACGGATGTTGGATGAGTAACCATGTGGCACCTTAACATTTACCAAGCATTCACAAAAACTTTTCTTCTCCTTTCTAGACAACGTGTAACAAGCGGGAGGTAAGTATGTTCTTTTATTACCCATTTCACGTAATTCTGTTAATTCTGACCTTATTCCCATTTCACGTAGGTCCAGTCTGGATTTTATCCCATCTTTAGTCTTACCTGGTATATTTAATAGAGTACCAATGATGCTATCACAGACATTTTTCTCAACGTGCATTACATCGATACAATGCCTGACTGTCAAAGAACTCCAATAAGGAAGATCCCAAAATATTGACTTCTTCTTGAATGAAGAATTGTCACTCCGTGTGGCCATACTACATTGTGATTTCTTACCAAATCCATTGACAATGTCTTTTACTCTTTCATAAACAACATCCCCTGGTATAGGTTTAGGTGCACTCCGTTCATCATTCCATCCATTGAATGCTTTGCGCTTCCTACGATACGGATGGAATTTTGAAAGAAACCTTCGATGACCAAGATATACAGTCTTGCCGCCATGTTTTAGTCTTATTGAATCAGTGTTTTCTTCACATATAGGACACGCTTTAGCTCCTTTGACACTATATCCAGACAAATTCCCATATGCTGGAAAGTCATTAATAGTGCAAAACAACATAGCGTGCAAACGAAATGTCTCTCTTGCTGAAGCATCATAGGTCATCACACCTTCAGCCCAAAGTTTCTTTAAGTCATCAATCAAAGGTTCAAGATAAACATCGATATCATTTCCGGGTTGTTAAGGGCCCGATATCAACAATGACAACATAACGTACTTATTTTTCATACACATCCAGGGAGGAAGATTGTATATAACAAGCATGACTGGCCAAGTGCTATGTTGGCTTCTCAATGTCCCGTACGGATTCATCCCATCTGTACAAAGCCCAAGTCTTAGATTCCTATCTTCTTCACCAAATTCAGGGTACAATAGATCAATCTTCTTCCACTGTGGGGAATCAGAAGCATGTCGTAGGATCCCATCATTATTTTTCTTAACATCTGCATGCCACCTCAAATTCTTCGCATCTTTCGGATTTGCAAACAAGCGTTGAAACCGTGATATTATAGGTAGATACCACAACACCTTGGCAGGAGAACCAGTTTTGGACTCCCCCGAAGTCGTCAATTTATACAGTGACGCACCACATTTTGGACAATCTTTCAAATCTACATAGACCTTTTGAAATAATACACAATCATTCGGGCATGCGTGTATCTTCTTGGCCTCCATTCCCATTGGGCACAACATTTTCTTTACCTGGTATGTTGAGATTGGAAGCTCGTTTCCTTCAGGAAGAATTTCTTTCAACAAAGTCAACAATGAAGTGAAGCTTTTGTCGCTCCATCTATTGTTAGCTTTCAACTTATACAATCTCAACACAGCGCTAAGCTTCGTAAACTTAGCACATCATGTGTATAACGGTATCTCAGCATCATGCACAATGTTTGTAAATATAGGAGGTGAATCGGTGTGCTCTACCCTACAACTATCCAGCATTGCATCAACGATGTCTGCTGGAACTGGTTCGTTCACATTTACGTCATCGGAGGCAATTTCTTCTTCCACCCAAGCACTGCTATCGACATCTACTGGTTTCGATTTTGAAATCTCTCCATGCCAGTGCCATTCTGTATAGCCTTGTACAATCCCATTGCACATGACATGACTTTTGATTTCCTCACCAGTGTTGACTTTCAAGTTGTTACCGCAATGCCTACATGGACAGTAGAACCTATCTGTAGGTTTTTTCCTATGTTCCTCGGCAAATCTAATAAACTGATCAAGACCAGATATAAACTCTGGGGTGCAACGATTACGAATGGACATCCATGATCTATCCATTCTATGATCAGAGAAAACAAGTATATATTAGGAAACAAGTATATATTAGGAAAAGATTAGGCAGCATTTCCCCGTTGTTCTCTAAGTACATATGTACTTAGAGAACAAACGGGGAAATGCCAACAAACACATTTGATGTCATTCTTATATATAATAAATGTGTACCACCTATCCCATCCTTGAACACCTAATCTCACTAGTAAGTGTATAATGTGTATTTGGTTTTCAAGAAAATTTTGGCAGCATTTCCCTGCTGTTCTCTAAGTACATATGTACTTAGAGAACAAACGGGGAAATGCTACTGAAATTTTCTTGAAAACCAAATACACATTATACACTTACATCTTAAGTGAGATTAGGTGTTCAAGAACAGTCCCAAACCGGGGACTATCCAAGATTTACTCCTAATGAGTAAATCTTGGACGGGTTTCTAGGCCAACAAACACAATAATGGATATCTACAATGAAGCCGGACTCCATACAAATAGTATATAATTTAGTGATTGTTCATTCTAATTTATACCAATGTACAAGTAATATAAAGAACAATGATTGTTCACATTCTAGGCCAACAAACACATGTGATGTCATTCTTATATATAATAAATGTGTACCACCTATCCCATCCTTGAACACCTAATCTCACTAGTAAGTGTATAATGTGTATTGGGTTTTCAAGAAAATTTCGGCAGCATTTCCCCGCTGTTCTCTAAGTACATATGTACTTAGAGAACAAACGGGGAAATGCTACCAAAATTTTCTCGAAAACCCAATACACATTATACACTTACATCCTAAGTGAGATTAGGTGTTCAAGAACAGTCCCAAACCGGGGACTATCCAAGATTTACTCCTAATGAGTCAATCTTGGACGGGTTTCTAGGCCAACAACATGGTTAATCCTAATATGTTGGGATCACATAATTATACTGGTAGGATTTTAATAGACATGATAAGTACCTAATCTATAGAGAATTATTAAATAATAAATCAAGAATTTAATAGTTTCAAACATGCAATAATTCACAATGCAATGTTATAAACTATAGGCAACATGGATAGATGAGACTAGAGTTCATATTAGAATAAAAATTAGCAACTTAATACAAAGTGTGTTACCTTTCAATCTGTGTAACCTAGGGTTCAGAATATCATGATTTACTTAATCTGATAATCATAAGGACTTTATAATTTGCATGAAATAAATAAACATCCTGCATCTATCACTTATTCAATCTTCAAGAAACCTTGACAAACATAGGAAGTAAATACATGTAATCATAAGTACAACCACGTACCTTAATGGTGATCCATGCAAATCATACATTAATTCACTGAGTATATTATCCAAGCAAATAAGAAAACCAAGCAATTAACTTTTGTTGCATGTATATACATCCTAAAGTGCCACAAATCATATAATAACATTAAACGCTACTCAAGTCCTAATCTAGAGTTTAGGTTTCCTTATTATCCTGTTATCATTATGGTTATTCTTGAACCCCCAATTCCTAAGTTCATTGATTTAATGACATAAAAAGATCTAGTTCATATTATGTTTAGCCATGATTATAAAACTATCATGTTATGATATTAGGACCACTTAAAGCAGATTAGGCACATTAAGAAAGCAGAGTAGGGAGCCAATTTCGCACAAGCAGATTAGGCAAAAAGATTAGGTCGGCACATAAAGAACCAATTTCGCGCCTGGGTAGGTCGGCAGGTACCTGGGCAACCAGAGTAGGGCGAGGTCGAGCTGGTTGAGTACGTGGGCGGCGGCCGGCCGGCGAGCTCCAGAACCAGCGGCAGCAACTCCGACGAGCAGGGAGCGTCAGCGGCGGCAGGCAGGCAGGCGGCCAGGCGGCGGCAGGCAAGCAGCGGCCAGGCGGCGGCAGGCAGGCAGCGGCCAGGCGGCGGCAGGCAGGCAGCGGCCAGGCAGAGGAGAAGGAGAAGGGGGTGCGGCGGCGGAGGAGAAGGACAAGGGGGCGCCAGAGAAGGGGGCGCCGGAGTAGCAGTGGCGGCACGGCGGCGCTTTCATGGAGAAGAAGGAGCAGAGAGTCGGGCGACAGCAGAGAAGAAATCGCTCGCAATGAAACAGAAGAAAGGGGAAGAGTCGGGCGATCGAGGGTTATGAAGTTCCCAAATAGCGTCGGTTGTTTACAACAACCGACGCCTAAACATCTTTAGCGTCGGTTGTTTTAAACAACTGATGTCCAATTGGACGATATTTTCATGAAATTATTTGGCGGGAACCACTTTCAGCGTCGGTTATAAACGGATCACCGACGCTGAAAAGGACACTTTTCGCGCAAATTTCCCTCGCACATAGGCGTCGGTTTTTTATCTACATAACCGACGCCGAAAGTGACACTATTTTTTTCGCTCGAAAATTGGATTTCGCGGGCGACTTTAGGCGTCGGTTTGTTATAAACAACCGACGCTGAATACAAAGCGGTACCCGTGTCTGGCTGGTCTTCGGATATAGACGTCGGTTTGTCTAAATAACCGATGCCTTATATTATAAGCGTCGGTTTTCCTTAATAACCGACGCCCAGAAAAGCGACACTGAATGCTATTTCTGTAGTAGTGTGTGAATATACCTAAAACCATGTAAGTGAGGCTTTAGTTAAAAATATGGAAAATTATGTGAAAAGCTATCAAAAGATATACTAAAAGTGGTGTGAAATATATACAGTAAGTACATAAAATAGAGTGCTATCAGCAACTCTGTTCCCTTAATAGTAGAGAACGTATCTAATTATCATGTCCTATGTACATGGAAGTGTGAGGAATAGAGTGAATGTTTCGATATGTATCTTTATTGTTGAAATTGGATTACAGTGATCTAGTTTTAAATCCCCTTCTATAGCTAGTTTATGTGATTGAATGTGATAAATAAAAGAGTTTGAAATATCAAGGAAAAAATAAGTAAGGGTGTTCTTTGTATAATATTTAATCCTCAACTTATGCCCTAATCTCATGATTGTAATGTGGAATCATGTACTTGACTTGATAATAATAAAGGCAATTTTGTATATTGGGTTTTGTTCATTTAAGAGATAATGATATAACATGATAGATGTCTAAAGAATGATGCAACTCGATGACATATGTCTTCAGGTGAGGACCTGAACAATGAGATCATATGTATGATAAGAGTGAGTAGCATTCTTATTATGTCCCTAGTCAGATATTACTGTGGAAGCAAAATAGAGAACAATAATACATAAGACTAGAATGTGTGTTGGTTGATGATAGAATCTCGTTAGTCATGATATATGATATCAAGACAAACACATAGGTACTTGTTAGGGAATAGTGTATTCGACAAACCTATCTTGAGAGTGATGCATGGAACCATTGAATGGTAGTTTGAATTAGCTCTCAAAGTGATAGTGATGATAGTGGTTCTTAGACCTAAAGTCACTACAGTCATCACATGTTGTTTGATAAACTTTGACACCATAAGGGTTGCCATAAAGGTGGTTCTTGGGTACATTATCAGACATGGGGATTGACTATGAGTGATGTAGATGGGATTTTTCCCTCCTTTCAAAGTTGATATACTGGCCACTTGATAAGAAAGATTGAGAAATGCATGGCCAAGCTCATGTGAGTCAGTATATGATATTGAGCTCATGTATATCTCAACAGTGTGCTCCAGTTCAAGAAACATAGATTGAGTATCAAGAGGATGATGATCGGAGGCCTTGCATTCAATTTGGATATTAAGTTCAGAGTAACTATACGATCACAAAAACACTGATCGTAGATGTAGGTTGAAGTTGTTGCCCAACTTTCCAATTACTTAGGTAGCAATAAAGTATTGTTGGGTACCGCTCATTGCTTGTGATGTAATAATTTCATTATGGACATTCACGGCCAATATAATTCAAGACTTATAGGGTCAAATGCATAGGATGCACTTGAAATAGGAGTTTACTCATGGATAAGGTTTAACTACGGTACTAAATTGTTTAGGTAATCAACTTAAACAAAATTGGTTGTTAGTTGGCTGACTGGAGTATCCATTTGACTGACCGGAGTATCTAGTCGATTGATTAGATGACCAATAGTATTGGATCAAGCAATTGTTGATGATGTAAGGATGTGCATTAATCATCTCATTAAAATTTTGAATGCTTGAGAATAGGAAAGAAAGCTAATCGGTTGATTGGATGTTCCATTCAACCAAGTGGGAGTCCATTCAAATAACTGGTGATTCATAGCAACCGTCAAACCATGAGATTTGACCCTTCATATCCTCAAGGTTTGTGGAAATCCTAGCACATCCACTCCTATATAATGGGTGGGTGGCCAAGGCTCTCAACACTCTTGTATGAAAAGACTCATCATCTTCTAGTTGTAGTAATGTGAGAGCCAGAGGCATCTTACCTATAAAAGGGAGAGATAGCCAAGGGGAGAAAAAGTCAATGCTAGAACGTTGACAACATGAAGGGACAACTCCTTCCCACCATATCTAAAAGTGCAACGAGGAGTTCGTGGTGATCCTCATGCACTACATAGAGGCATATAGGTCATTGCCGCTACGCTATGAGGATGTTGTCAACCATCGTATGTGGTGCTACACTAGGAGGCTATCATTGATTGTTGTCTGGGCATTTCTTGAGAAAGAAGCACAACTCTGTAAGGATTTTCATTGGACTTACTCCATGACTAGATATATGCCTTGCACCTTCCTTCACGCTTCATAGTTTTTGATGTGATTTGTTGGTTATGGGAATATGGTAAGAAATTCATTTTTGTTTCCACTGTCAGCTTTGACACCATATTCCCTTACACTTGCATCATGTTCAGGTTTGGCTAAGGTTTTCACTTATTATAAGGTCAATCTACATTGAGCATGTGTTTGTTAGTTATTTGAGTCTCATATATATAATTTCATCTCATATTTCATAACATATGAAATTATAATAAGATCTTATATTGTCACATCAGTTCACAATATAAAATCTCATGAATCGTTATTGTAGTGCATAAAATCATCACACATGATACATATAACATATATCACATCATTCTGATATTTCATCTCTTGCCATCTGGACACAATCAGAGCATAATCTCATCTCATGTGAATTTAATACTAAACTACATGTCTTCTATAACTATTAAGGAAATGTTTATCATTAAGCATCATTCCTCCATAAAATGGTTTATTAGGTTTTTCCATGTATTGATGACTTATATCCCAAGAATAGATCACAAACTATTGTTCATTTCTAAGATGAGAGTTAAGACTATTACAAATCAAACATTTATGTTGATCATAAAGATGTTATTTTATACATGTACACAAGATGAATCAGATATAACATGGAATGAAAGCTATTCACTTAAAAATGGTCATACTTTAAGTTCTAATTGGCCTAGCTACTAATCATAAACCTAACTATACTTAAGATCATAAGAAATTTTCATCATATGTTTATTCTTTTTTGGTGGTTGAGTGTATGATGATGGGTCATGCCACGACTCACAACTCTAGAATTTTGTTGCTACCACTTAGATAAGACATGTAATACCATGAGCCCTACTTAGTTATTAATTTTATTTTTACTACTTAATAATAATATTTTGTTGGATTGGTGGTGAAATCTTATTAAATGTTTTTACTTCTCAATTAGAAAAAATTATATTTGTTAATTTGATTAGTTGTTCATTTTTGGAAATGTAAACATGTAGTTTTATTTGAAAAGGATTTGCAGATAAAATAGCAAAAAATGATGTAGTAATAATAATTATCGTTAATGATTTATTAATGATTTTATGTGGATGAATGAGAATTATAAAACAAAAATCATGAATATTTTTGAACTTATAGTGGGATAAGTAGACACAATCAATATAATTTTGGCAAGCCTCTACAAATTAGGTGCCACATACCGAGTAGACCTCTCGCAAAAGTCAACAATACCTTACAAAGGTCGATCAAACATTGGAGGTAAACTCGTCATAAAATAATTTTGAAAATTTGGAGAAAATTAGAAACAAACAAAGCACCTTATATGATCTAATTAACCTAATTACAACGTTAAACATCTTAAGAAACTATGTATACCTCACAATCATGATATTGAAAATGGATTTAGATTTAGAATGATTTTGGAACTTTTTCCCAAATTAAATCTAGAATCATGGTTCTAGGGTGAATTTTGTTTCAATTCTTTCTTTATATATATACATATTGTATACATATATCATTTGGTTGCATTAATATAGACCATTCATCTCTAAGAAATTCAATATTCTGTTCGTATTTCTTTATTTTCCACTTATTTGATTTACATAAAAACCCTAGACAAGGTTTGGTGTTGAGATCTGATCTTGAAGGGGCTTGATAGTCATATTTGGATTAGAGTGTACTTTCACCTTCTTCGATAAGGTGATGATTTTGACTCTAAATTGAAATTTTGATCACATTATGGCCTAAATTGGGCCTAATGGATGTAAACTAGCCTTGGTTTAAGCCATTTTTTAGGAGTTCTTGGAAATTTTGTGTTTTTGATGATGAAAGTCTTCAGTATTTGAGGATGAAATTCAGAAGTTACACTTCACTCACTATACTATTATTATTAACCTATTTGAAGCTAGAATTGGGGTTGATGAATTGGTGTATGTGTATATGAATTCTTTGTAATCTTATACCCAATTTGGGTGGTACATGATCATTTATGTTTGAAAATGCAGAAGTGATAATAAAAGTAAATTAAATCTCTCAGATTGGTTTAAATGTTTCATAAAGTGATGCATACGTTATTAGTTTTTCATGATAAGATATAAACGCTAAATTTTTAGTAGTTTTGTATCTCCCACTTGTTTAAGCTATATAATGATGAAATGAGATTATTTTGTAAGACAAGTTTAAATAATGATTTTATTAATAGAATGTGATTGTATGATATTGTTTATGTAAAACTATTGCTTCAAGAATGAAATCCACATGTTGTGTTAGACTAGGCCTATTGTGGCTCCCCAATCTAGATAAGATAAGCTAAAATGCAGATAATTTGTAATGAAACTTTGCATATTAGTATTACATCATTAGAGAATAAAAAGAATTAGTTTTCTTTCTACTTAATGATATTTTATTCAGGATTTGATGTCAAAAGTGAAATATGACCTATAATGATGAAAACAGCTAACTCAAGCATCCCAAATTTGGGTTTTGGACTCATGATGACTTATATTTACCAATAGTGTTGGCTTTAATCATATCAATATACCTTAATGATAACTCTAAAAACCCAAATGCATATTATATTCCATGAATTATTATTTTTATGCGAGAAATGTGTGAAACTAAGGTTTAAAAAATCTTATTGTTTTTTTTAAGTGATGAAGATATTGTGCAATATCATACAATAGGGATTTTGGGTATTTTCAACAAGTATAATCAACATCTAATGCTCAGTAAAGATAATAATGAATAGTAAGTATGTTAAAGTAGATTGGGAAGGCAATATGAAGTAAGTTTTATATAACCCTAGACCTATCCTCTTTTCGGGTGGTCAACATGAAGAACAATTTCTAATGCATATGATATAAATTAAATAAAAAGAGATATGGAGATATTAACTAACATAAAAGTATGAAGAATAACAAGGTATTGTAACCAAAATACCTCTTTGTGGTCCATATTACGACTAAAATGGGAAATTCCACATAAATGTAAACAATTACTCATGAATTATACAAAAATGAGTTATGAAAGAACTCTATCATTTTATTACTAGAAGTGCTATGAACATCTTATTATGTCATGTTCACAAGATTCTTACTAAAAATGGACAATGTTGTAGATAAATGCAAAAATTGTCACCAAATGTGAATTACTATGCAATATGAAGAACTACAAATAGCAAAGTGTAAATATCGGTGATTAGAGTTGAATTATGATAAGAATTGAATTTATTTCATATGCATCAATCTGATTTAACATTTAAGATAAATTACTTAGCTTTAACCGATTTAATCTGATTATTGTTGGTGGTATGCCCTGAGAGACAACCATATGATGATTGTAATGGCACATCTTGTAATTGATTTGACTATAAATAAAGGAAATTTTGATTATTATGTTTTTTTTCAATATGAGATAATGAAAAATATAATAATGTCCTAAGAATGCATGACTCATTGACAAGTAATTTTAGGTTGAGGATCTAAATATGAGATCATGTGTATGTTAAGAGTATTCATTCTTATTTGAGTCCCTGGTCAGATATTTATGTTGATTGATGACTACATCTCATTAGTCATGATGATCAAACACATAAGTACTTGTTATGAACAAGAGTACTAGATAGACCCAGTTTGAGTGTGATACATGGAAGCCAATAATGCTAGTTAGAATCACATCTCAAAGTGACAATGGAGATTGTGGTCCTTAGACCTGAAGTCACTATAGTGACCACATGTTGTTCAGTGTGCTTAATTATTACTCAACATGACCTTGAATAAGGGTTTTTATACAAGTAGTTCTTAGGTGTGTTGTGCCACATGATTACTGTGAGTGATGTAGATGGAATTTTTCCCTCCCGATCAGGTGACATCTTGGCCACTTGATGAGTGAGACTATGAAATGCATGGCCATGCTCATGTGAGTCAATATATGATATTGAGGTCATGTCTATATCAAATAGTATACTCTAGATCAAGAAACAAAAACTGAACATTTAGAGGATGAAATTTCCATGCCTCATATTCAATTTGGATATTAGAGACAAAGGTATTATACAATTACTATAACACTTGTCACAATACTAGGTTTAAGTTGTTTGTCAACTTCTCCAATACTGGGGTGGAGATGAAGTCTTGCTAGATATCAATCATTGCTTGTGAGGGATTAATTTGATTATGTACATCACTACTAATTTAATGTGGAGCCTATAGGGTCATACCCATAGGATGCACTAGAATAGGAGTATAACTATGGACTTGATTGGAAATGTTCAAAGTATATTGATTACTAAAATGTATAGGTAAATAACTAGAACAATACTAGAATTAAATACAAGACAATTAGCTAAGAGGTGTAATCCAATTGGTTGAACCTGAAATTATCAACTCATGTGAGGAGTTGACCAAGTAATCCTGAGAGATTTTTTGTGGTCGCCAATCAGGTGACTGAAAATTAGATAATCGATCATGTGATTAATCGATCAACCAATTAATTTATCTATTAGTTACTTGATTTCTTGGTTAATAACATGATTATAAAATATTCTAAGTGTCTAATTGTTTATCCACGAGCGACCCACTTTAAATGTAGCCACTGTCTTTTCATTTCCCAAGGTTTTGGAAACCTTGTTTCCCTGACTCTCCTATTTAAAGAAGAATGATGGTCAGATAATAGACACACACTCTTGTACATGAACCGTATCCATCATAATCCCTAATAGACAGAGGATGAGAATGGTTATGACGTTAGTGCATCACTAATGAATGCAAATTTATCCCAATTTTAGCTACATTATTAGTCTAGTTTAGCATCCAAATCTATTAAATTTCACTAGAATAGATTTGTTTCAATCTACTTAGGGTTTTACTCCCTTTGTAGTTTTTGAATTCTATCACTCTTAAGTTTTCCTGGGGGGCAGAGAGAAATGGATTTTGAACACTTCCAGAAGGCATATCAATGAACAATTTTTGATCCTAAGGTCAAAATCAATCTATCGATCAACCTACCAATTGACCTTCAATAATCATCAAGGATCGAGCACCCCATCGACCTTCCAGGTCAATAGTCGTTGACCCACCTGGTCGATATTCAAGAGGTTGACATACAATCCCATCGATGACCAAGGTCGATGACCCATCAATCTCTCTCCTTCGACATTGTCATCGGTCTGTAGCTGACAAGAAATCAAGTCGTTGACTTACTATTGTTGACACCCTCATCTATGCCCAACATCATCAGTCATCCGTCAATAGATCTATCGAAATTCTAGGTTGATGACCCATCGACCTCCAAGACTAACAACCGCAAGTGCAAGAGTCAAGACCCATCAGTCGACAGCCCAAGATCGACGTCAATGGGAAGCACAAGTGGTCGACAACCACAACCCTATAAAAATATCCCCAACAACACTTCCTCTCATCTGGAGATTCTTGAGATAGAACACACTGAAAGGTTGACACTGAGATCATAGCCAAAGACTGGATTCATCAACAAAGATAGTTTTGTCAACCATATGGATTTTTCTTCCTCCATCGACCGGAATAGACCGGAATAGATCTAAATCCATTGAGCCCCTTCTCCAAGGTGATCATTCTCTTTATGGAGCCGTTTTCTATTCACCTACTTCAGCTACAAGTCAAGGTTAAAACCTGAAGGAGAAAGAAGGAAGCAATTCTACCACCGTACATCACACCAGGTAACTTTTTCTATGATCATGACCATGCTCATGTCGTCTTCTTCTCCTTGTGATATTAATCTCGCCATGTTGAGGGAGTAATCTTTTCACTGGGGTGTGGGAATTATCCCCACTACCCGTTTCTTGCAAAATCATTCATATTCCAATGCATGTATGAACTCATTTAATTCATATCTAATCATTTATCGTGTGTCTTGTGGATCGATCACCCACTTTATGTGATTTATTATAATCTTATTCTACAAGAACTTCAATATTTAAGATTTGAATATTGATTAGCTTTGGTTGTTTCCCTGATGAGAACTTTTTACTGGAGGCCTCCAGAGTAGTGGATATAGGATCTGTAAGTAACATGACATCAAGCTTACAAGAATATCTACCCATGAAAGTTTCTAACACCAAAAGGGAAAAATGCATAACTCCAACTATATCTTCCTACATGTTTGGATTTGAATGAATGAGAGGAATCAAGTAGTAGTGGTGAAACCTAGATCCACCCTAGTATTTCCATCAATTGATAACTAGAACTTTAATCTAGCTTTTATCATTCTTGAAATTTTAGTTAACCAACTTAACTCAAACTTTGTGATAAATACTATTTCTTGATATGTTGGCTTAATCAGATAATTATTAAACAAGTTTTCCTTTGAGATTCGATCCTCAACTATACTACAATAAGATCTGTCCGCTTGTGGGTGGCATTATTGCACATTAGTTTTGGTAAACTCTAGGAATTTCTAGTGAATTTGTAGTGTGATAATTTCCATGTCAGTCAACCGAGCGAGAGGTTGCTACTTCCCATCGGCTCAAGTTGCACGACGAGGTATTCCAGTCCATCTATGTGGACTAAGTAGAGATGTAGGCACCATGCAACTGTGTTCGGAGGACATCTTTGAGGATCATATGTGCATACAAGGAGCGACATATAACACCATGTGAGAAGGGCATCTTTGGACTTTCTCCAAGATAAGGTATACCTTGTGCACCCTCCTTCTAAATATAATTTTGTTGACAAGATTTGCTTGTAGGAAACATGAAGTTTTCTTTTTGTTGTTTCTGTTGCATTTTTTGCCTCCAAAATTTCTAACAGTTGTAAAAAAAGATGTATAAGCTTATGTTTCGAATGAATCCAAGTGATAAGTAACATCATATATCAAAGGGATAAATATATCTTGATGTTAATTAAAATAAAAATTTAAAATGAAAGAAATATGTGCTAATGAATAATAAATGAGGTACTTCACAAAAATACTTGGACGGAGCTATGAAATTTAACTTTAACCCAGTTTATTCTTGTGACATTGAAGCACATCTTTTAGATGTATAATTTAAGATACCATAAGGAGGATGGTTCATAAAAGTTTCATGGGTAGTCATGTGTATTTGATTTGGGGCCTTTATGGGATACCTTAAGTTGCCAATATGTTGAATTCTCTAAAACAAATTGAATCACTACTAACTAAAGCATTTTTTGTTTATGTTACTATAATAATGAGGAATGTGGTTCTTGAATTTATATAAGAATGTAGTTTCCCTTAAATGGAAAAACACTCTTCCATTATCCCCTTTGTGTTTAGATTTAGAAGTTGATCGCTGATTTGAAAATAAATGAGTATTTAAGAAATGTTGAAATACAATTTTCATTGTTGTACTATATTCACATTATTTTAAACAACATATCATATTATACACCTGTCTTGGTGTTTCATTACTTACTACGATTGTGTCTCATATGAGTGATTTCAATGGTCTAGGCGTGATAGTGATAGTCGATCAATTGAGTCAACAAATAATTCATGGGATGGGCAGTGTTGTATATTGAGATGTTTCTTCTTTTTACTCATAATTCATGGGTATTGTTGTATATTACATGTAACCTGACGTAAATATAATTTTATATAAGTGGTATACTAGTAGTGTTGATTCCATCAAATCAAATGTGAATGCCCATTTCCTTAGCTAGGAATATCAATGAACCCAATTCTTGATGGATTGCTCTTTTTATTCATTATCCATACTAAAGATCGGCCCTTTGTCTCTAACCAAAATCTTACAGTCCACATTTTGAATACTATGTGGTCTATTCATGGCCTAGTTAGAAGAGTGTCAGTGTAACCAACTCATAGGTCTAGTTTCCAAATATTGTGTGTTGGAACCATGAATAACTAAAACCAATGGAGTTAATAAACACCATTGTATTGCAATTGTATGGTTTTTAGTTGTAATCAGCCAAAACAACTCATATAAACTCAACAACGGTCCTGTGATGTCATGTGAACGGGTATTGTACGATGTGTGTACATAACCACTTAGTCAAAAACAATACCTACACCATACCCAGATATGAATAACCACCTAGTATATAAACAGACAAATACGTACACAATTATGCATGCACTTATTGTGATAACATACTAAAGACTTGAGGATACAACAAACTGACACACCAATTTGGTGTTATTCGTATGTCATCAAGTAATTCTATTTTGTGTCAATGTGGTAGTTGATAAATAAAATTTTATAAGTCACCTTTTTTAGATGATTGTTATTGTGGGAAGAATATATAATGGGGAAGTCCCCTCATGTGTGTTTTTCTTATTGATATAAGGGCACCCCCCTCTTCTACAAATAGGATAATTACAAAGTGAGTACGCACGCAGTTACTACCCCTCAATGTTACAATTAAACACTGTACAACTCAAATACTTCCCCTCAAACAGATAATTTCAAAGTGGGTACACAAGTAGATAGTAGGTGCTCCTTGGTCATTGTAAAGTGGCATCTGGAGTAGAAGTAAACATCAAAAAGTAAGCATCACGGTTTTCAACCTAGTTGCTATTGTAAGGAAGTAGACCAGTGAGTGATGAAACACAAGAAGCAGTGGTCAATGTGCATACAAAGCATGAACAAGAGAAGAGTCAACATGTGTTAGGCATGGACAAGCCAAAGAGTTTTGGCACATAGAAGAAGGAAGTAGATGACATAGATGGATAAAAGACCAGTGCACAAACATAACAAGAATCAAAATATTCTAAGATGAATAGCAGTACTATAAAAGCATGAAGCTCCATCATATGCATGTAACTTTCCATAGGTACCACCATTGTCTCCTCTCATCATATATTTTCCATTATAGTAGTTGATGTCATAGTGTAGGGAATGTTGAGTCACAGTAGTAGTAGTGTTCGACGTGCATAGGACACGAACAAAGAGTCAACATGCATACATATTATAGTCAAGTAGAGAGTTAACATGAAAATAAAGCACAAATGGCAGATAATACAAAATCACAAAGCAATAAATAAAATTTGATAATGATAATACAAGTAGTAAGAGTGACACCACCTGAGAGAAAGATCAATAAAAGACACCACAAGTGAAGTATATAACTTTATAGTAGTAGTCGAGATGATGATGAATAAGTTTCTCAATCTCTTCAGAAGGGAAATAGGTCAATAATAGAAGAAGAAGGATACACATAGTAGCAAAAACATCACCAAATAGTAGCAGAAAAAATAGCATGAAGATCCATAGTACAGTAGAATTATAATCCTCTACTTCTCTCCTCCATCTCACTCTTCCCTCTACTCATCAACCTTTATTCTCTCCTCGTACCAACCACAAAAAGAGTTACCATGTGGAGAGTCAAAAAGAAATGGTAGATGTAGTATTTATGTATGCAGATGTTTGGAGGAGGTAACTAACAACTAGAGCCAATGTGTAACACGACCCAACTACATAGATCTCGGTATAAAAATAATTGGTTCTTATCTCAATCTAAAAAGGGAAATTGGTGTTGTCAGAGGATCTTAGCTCAATCTGAAAAGGGAGATTGGTCTTGTCAAAGGATCTTGGCTCAATATGAAAAGGGAGATTGGTGTGGCCATTAGGCTGACAAATCTAGGAGGGTGCAGGAGGAAAATCCCCCATGAGATTTAGAGAAAAAATTAGATCAGATTAAGGATCTGATTAGTCAGTAGGCACAATATGTATATGGGGGTAATAAAAGTATTGAGGAGGTATGAAATATGTATGTAGGGAAAGAAAAGGTGGGGGTTAAAGAACAAAAATAATATAAAATTGTTGGATAAGCATGATAAGTGATGTTGGTAAGGATAAAGATAGGGACTCGCCATGTATAGAAGCATCTATCATGTAATAGAATAGTTGTAGATGATGTAGCATGTAAGACCCTTGACCTTGCTTTTTAGTTGAACATGCTTTCTTACCTTAATTAGGTGCTTGAAACCTTAATCTAACCTTTTAATGTGCTTTTATATCATGTGACAAGCTTAAGTTTTAAGTTTGGTTTAGTTTAGACATTGTTTGAGCAAGTTATGCAATTTTATGCATATTTTGAACTTTTCTATAATTTACCCATTTCTGAGGTTTATCTTGCAATTTTTCACATGATTTATGTTCCTCACATGTTTTCATATCATGCTTGAGTTATTTGTACCTTGGGGTGCCTAGATGCACCTTGGTTTGATGGTGACATCTTTCTAGGGTCGAGTTAGGATTTCCCTCTCATGGATGAGCCACCTTGGGTGGTGGAACTCAATGGTTCCCCTTGGTTTGTTAGGATCCTATGGTGTCAGTCACCAATGGTGGTTCCTTGAAGATTCCTATAGGTGTGAGGGTTGATGGTTTCTCCTCTTGTAGCTCCTTAGGTTGGTGGTTCACCAAGTGGAGGTGCAAACCGATGGTGGGCTAGGGTTTTCACCCTTCACTACAGCAAAATTGCCCATTAGTGGCATTTATTCAAGTGGATTTTATAAAAAAAATCCACTATATTTCTAATATACATGCATTTTTAAGTAAAATGCCTCTAAACCACCTATTATAGAGATTCTAAAAAGGGCATAACATTAAAGGCATTTTTATTTTTAATTAGTGGCAATCTTAAATTGCCATACCAAATTAGAAAGTAATTGCTAACACAATATTTACTTCCCCCACACTCCAAATTTTCCCCTTCACACTCCAGTAGATCGCGACGATCGATCTCTCCGCTCTCTCCCTAATTCAACATGACAATCAATCTCTCCGCTCTCTCCCTAATTCCTCGCTCACCAGCTAGACCAGCGCGTGGAGGAGATATGGCATCCTGGCCAATCGTCGCCCTAGCTAGGTGTTGGTGGATCACGTTTGACTAGGACACTGGTGGCAGTGTGCTATGTGTCAGTTTCTGGCCGTGGAGTGCCAACTTGTCGTCCGCGGAGTGCCATGTTGCCGGTGCCGGAGTGACACATTGTCGGTGAGTCCCAACCGAAGCATACTCAGGCATCATTCGACCTTCCTCCTCTGCCAAGATGGACTGAGCCTAGCCGAAGCACCACCGCAGACTCAATCTGCCCCTCTGGCATCAGTGAGCTTGAGTGAGGGACTCTGATCAATCCTCTTCAGGTAACCATCGCCGCACCCTATTCTACAACTCCCTTATCTCCTTAGGGTGTTTGATCCACCCCATCTATCTACCCACAAACCAGGTTCATGCCAGGGAAGCTAGACTTCCGGACAGGCTTCTCGGCCACAGTTAGACCATGGAAACCAATCATGTAGCTTCAGTAGACAATCTCAAAGAGGTGACCGGTCTTCGTTTGCACGCTTTGCCCCTCCTTTAGCGAAACTGATTTTCAAGCTTACCTGCTTTGTTCCAGCAATTTCATTAAAAAACTATTCTGAAACACCAAAAATGATTTTACAGACCTGCAACTTTGCTATGACCATCTTCAGTTATAGGTTAATCATCAGTTTGAAGCCATGAATCAAAATATTATAAAGCCTAAAATCACAGAAACTATGTAAGCTTTAGTCAATTAGGCTTCTTAAGTATATCTAGATCATCCATGATCCTTGTTAGTGTTAGCATCCCTCTTTAGAACAACATCTACAAAAGTATTGTTGCTTAATTATATGTGAAGGTGTTTCATCTTCTTGTGATAGACATGATAGCCTTGGTTTTCTTTGATCTGGAATACAAGATATGTATATTGGATGACCGAATGACTATCTTCATGTGGCATGCTTTGAGGATTACCTCCATATGTTATGTAATTCGATGATTCTATAAGTTTATAGGAATGGAGCATATTTGGGCTTCTTTAGAGGTGTGGTCTTGTAGTCACATGTCTGCTAGTGAAAGTACATGTCACTAATTATATGTAAGTCTCAGGTTTTACAAGCCTAAACAAGATGTTGAACATAAATATGTCCCTTTGAAAGGGGGATTTGAAATAGAGTGCCCAATTTTTGCAATAAATAAAGAATGCAATGATAGGGAAATGAAAGAGAACCAAGACATGGCACATAAAAATCCCACTACGTGGTAGGGGTCTTCATACTATCATTCAAGACTCATTCTCAGGTTTGTTTTGTGGGGTGTTATGGGTAATATATAAACTTTCCTCTTATGCATAAAGGGGCAAGTAGAGATTAGAAGGGTTCATTAAGTGGTCTTGATTTGACTTGGTTATGAGTGGGATATTCTACCTATGAAAATTAAGATAATTTCCTTTATGGTTTTCCTTATGCGATTTATAACATCCGCCATGAATCCTTGCATGGATATAGCAGTGTGGGTCCATCTTGTCATGGCTCAATATCTATGTGGTTTGATTTGTTCAGTTGTTATATGTTGATGACTTAATCAGTGACTAAGGTTCCCTATTAAGAAAATAAGTACACTCTACTACCATTCATCCTCTTAGATGGTAGGTGTAGGTCTAGATATTTCCTCATTCTCCAAGGGCCTCAAATGGGTGTGATGATAGGCCAAAATCAAGATCCTCAAATATTCCTCATCATGGATTATGTAGGGAGGAAACTAGTTGTCTTTTACATTTGTTATTGTGAGATCTAGTCAAGATATGTTTCCTATCTTATCATTTGTATAAAGTCAGTGATTATGAATTATTATACCTTTATATATGGATTCTATATTACAATCTGATATTAATTGTGCCAACGTATTGTTGGGAATCTAGGTATGTGCTGCGTAACAATCTTGAGGATCCTACCGCATGTCTTGGCAGTTATAATAATTTTGTAGTTTTGAATCTTCCATGGAAAATATATCTACATAAAGATTATGGAATTCAATAGAATTCAACCTTCTATAGTTGGGTTCAAGAAAAAGGTTTTACAAGATCAAGCATAATTAGGCTTGATGTGGATGAATTTCTTTTGAGAAAGTTTGATCAAGTTGTCAATAATGGTTTGACATCACCAATAGCACCTTTGACTAGATGAACATATGATATCTGTATTTTCAAAGTTTCCTGGTAGGTTGGGTTGTTGAGAA
Organism: Alisma plantago-aquatica; assembly: GCA_963693085.1. Taxonomy (NCBI): domain Eukaryota; kingdom Viridiplantae; phylum Streptophyta; class Magnoliopsida; order Alismatales; family Alismataceae; genus Alisma; species Alisma plantago-aquatica. The sequence continues at coordinate 125,748,143 of OY856412.1, forward strand.
ATCAGGGGCAATTGTAAATAGTTGTTGCTGACGCCTATGTAAGGCCAAGATCAAATATTCCCATGTTAGTATCAACCATGAAGACTTGACCTACAACAACTGCATTTGGGGAGAGAAACACATACATATTAGTTAGATTTTTTCTCTCTAAGTGTTGAACATCCAATGTCAGTTAATTGAAACATGAAAAAATGGAATAGTATGTCATTTTGTATTAGAGTTCTTATATGTAAAGTTGCATCTAGTAGTTGCTACCAGTAGAAACTGGAATTAGATAATAAGCTAGGCGATAGCAAAGCACAGACTAAGAAAAATCCATTATATTTATTGTAAAAATAGAAATGTTGCTTCGGATATTTTTTTGTAGTTTGCAAGCAAATACTTGACTCAAAAATGAAAAATCAGTAGTAATACCAGGTGCATTACATGTGATCATTCAGGTTCAAATAGAATTTTGATGAAAATATGCTCAACATACATCACTTTTGGAAGGACCACATACTTAAAACCATCAAGCTAAATTTTTTCATGGCTGAAACATAAAAAATTCAGTAGAAATTGATTTCTTAAGGCTATTCTAAACTTTAGTTGTGAAACATATATAAGGCACACATTTAATATTTCATTATTGATTGATAAGTAAGACAAATCTTTAAGATTATGATATTTAATGACACAAATATGTACCATATATGTTATAAATTCAGCCAGACTTTTCATTGTGAGGAGGAGGCACGATGATCTCTGGTGGGATACTTTGGCTCATTGTGTAGATGAGGTAGGCAAAGTGAACTTTGTGGGTTCATGGAAATCTCTTTGTACAACATTATATTCTGGATTTGATGGCTCAAGTTGAGAGAAGTACATTTCAGACTAATGGAGTTCAACATTAGCCAAAGCATAAATATGTTTATTTTATGGTAATAACACTTGTAACCTATATAGAAGATTAAATTACTTAAAAATATGATCTTTGCTACTATTATATGTAGTTTTCTAGCTATTTGGTCTAAGTTGTGCACAAAGTTGTAGTGTACAACCAATTTATCTATGCACAAAGTTGTAGTGCACAGAGTCATACTAGGCATTGATGGGCTTCACTCCTTTGCCAAATAGTGTGTGTGTGTGTCAGATTTAGACCTATCCCTAATAGGGTTTGCTTTCCACTTGGGCCAATACAACTAAACATGTCTCTCTTTCATGTTCCAAGCAAACTACATGATAGACTTTGCAGTCATTGATACGTTCAGTCATTGATACTTTCTGGTTGTATATGCTCTAAAGGTTTGTAGAAGGTGGGCTTGTAGAAGCTGAGGTTGTAGGTTTGGAAACCATGTTGGTGGTTTTGAGGTTTAAGAATTCTCCTTTGATACTAGCGGATAGGACCCATGCTCCCGTTCATTTTCTGATTCAATTCAAAATGATTAGAATGTGTCTGGGACCTTATGTAAGTTTGTTCTTTTATACTTATAAAAAGTATTTCAAACATAGTGTCATGTACTCATAAAACTAAAGAGGCAGGAATCTATCCCATTTACATATAGGTCAGAGAATAATAACCTCACATAACTCATTTAGAAAATTTACAATTTTTAGATGAATCCTTCTTGTCATAAAATTTGTGGTACTATCAAAATAATACGATGATAAGATATCTTGTAGTAGTGTTTTGATAAACACATAAGTACAATACTATAGTATAAATTTGGAAAGACACCAGTAACCTCTTTAAATAGGTTTCACACCTTCTATAGTAGTGCATGGATACTCCAAATTAAATAGGTCTTACACGTGTACAAAATAAGCCAGACACCAGTAACCTCTTTGATAATCTAAAATATGAGTGTTGATTCAACAAATAGTTAATAAGTGTCACCTCATTACATGAAATACCAAGATACATCAAATTATAGAAAATGCTAGTTACTACCTTGAAATTCTCAAAGAAGGATTAGTGAACATTGGACAAATTACAAAGATATAGTACATGATCTCCTCTCTTAGATTTATTTTCAAATTATCATGTCCACCATAATAAAGTTGGTTATGACAAGAAATAAAAGGTTAACTGATGTTATACTACTTTTTCTGAAAATATATAACATCGTTATATGTACTTACAATTGTTAGTACTAATATTTTGTAGTCTCTGTCCACCAACGATAGTCACTATGAATTGGGCCTATATGCCAATGTTATTGTTCCCTGAAGAAGAAAAATTGGACATCATCCTAGATGATCGTTCCTTAAACCAACTAACCATACCCGAACATTGGCATTTTCTAAATGGAAGACACTATAGGCCTGGTGAAGTGACCCTAAATTTTGGCAATTCTTCACATGTTATCGAGGTTGAGTATGATTTGGCGAGAAATCTTATATCGAAATCCGATTGGAGTGATTGGATTAGAAAGATGATAGTGGGCCATAGCGATAAGCTTTTTCTCTGTCTAGTTGTCCATGATACCATCAAAGTTTGGATAACCAACATGAAAAATGAGACCTCTGATCATCTACGGCGTTATGAGCGCATGATGGAGCAAACCAGCTCAGACAAATCTGATGATGAGGCACATGTCAGTTCATATTTGTATAAATATAGTGAGGAGCTCCGCGACACAACATAATCATCAAAAAGACCACGGTAGGTCCAATTAACAAATATAACTATCCTGACAAAAAATTTGTGTTTACACTTTTTGTCTTAAAGTAATCAATCCTCATAGCTACTTTCTATTCTGAACTTCAGGAGAAGATTGTCACAATGAAAAGGCCTCGAAGTTACTGATGCAGAACCATGTTGGTGTAGTATTTAGTTGTCTATCTATGTAGACTTGTCTGTATTAATAGTTATTTTAATTATGTGCATGTTTAGGGGTACACCAACCCCTTTGTTTAGTTACTATTTAGGGGTACACCCATGTGTGTGGATGTAAAAAGAGATTAATGAATGGAACTGAAAGTTTCTACATGAATGCTTATAACTGAAGTGTGTGTTCCCATGAATGTTTCAAATTCACAAATCCATCCTATCTAATGACACATTCGAAACCCAACAACAAAAAGAAATATGCATATCCTATTATGTTACAAATTACTGATAAATTTCATTATAAATGTTCTTTTATCCTTATTATAACTATGTTCTTTTATCCTTATTATAAGTATTTCAAAAAAATCTTGGGTGGCCGCCTAGTTGGATAGGCTCACGTGAACTTCATTTGCATGATTACACTAGTATTTTCTCATATTGTATAGTCTTTTTTCATATGACATACTTACTCATATATGTTATATGTTTTACTATTTTTATAGAATGTATAAGTCTTGGATAGCAGAGGATGACCGAACGAGTAGTAAATACTTGTGTGAGTATCAAAATTTTTGGATTTTTCTTTTGAACATTCATCGATTGGAAACAAGATTGTATGCCCGTGTAGAAAGTGTGCTAATGTATACCATGTCACCGGAAAGACTGCATTGAGCCATCTATTGTGGCATGGCTTCTTACCAAGCTATATTTCTTGGGCTTTTCATGGTGAAGATGTCGATGTTCAAATGGATGCTCTACTGATCAGGGAGATTTCCTGAATGCAGAAAATTTATAAGATATGTTGCGTGATACTTTTCCAAGTTTTAGTGAAGATGGAAATACAGAAGGAGTGGAGCCATCTAGTGATCAACATTTCAATACTGGCAAATTTTATATCTTGTTCAAGGATTCTGAAACAGAATTATATCCAGGGTGTAAGAAATATAGCAAACTTGCTTGCATCCTATAATTCTATCACTTGTTTTGTCTTAATGGCTTGAGTAAGAAATCATCATCTATGTTTCTTATGTTCTTTAAGAAGATATTACCAGAAGGAGAATAGTTACCTAATTCATTTTATGAGCTAAAAAAGATGATTACGGGGTTGGGCATAGATTATGTGAAGATTCATATTTGTCCAAATGGTTGCATGTTATTTTGGAAGGATTCTGCTGATAAAGACGTCTATGATACATGTGGAGCATCAATATGGAAAATGATTACAATCCCAGATGATGATGACAAGCTTGCAAAAAAACCCAAGAGAACACATGTTAGAGTGCTCAGACACTTTCCACTTATACCACGCCTAATGTGGTTGTTCATGTCATCAAAAACCTCTTCCTTAATGAGGTGGCATGTAGAAGAATATGAAAAAGATGACAAGTTAAGACATCCAGTAGATTCACTTACATGGAAAACATTTGATGTGATGCATCCAGAATTTGCTACAGATGCTAGAAACATTTGATTGGAGTTGCAACTAACGGATTTAATCCTTTTGGGACAATGAGTACTTCTTACAGTACATGGCATGTTGTGATTATTCCATATAATTTACCTCCTTGGTTGTGCATGAAGAAACCATATTTTATGTTGTCCCTACTCATTCCTGGACCAACTTCACCCAAAAATATAGATGTGTACTTGCGTCCATTGATTGATGAGTTGAAAGAACTATGGGATATTGGTGTACATATATATGACGTTGGAACCAAGGAATTCTTTTTGATGTGTGCTTCTTTATTATGACATTGGAGTACTAAAGGCTACAAAGCATGTCCGTATTTTAATAAATATATTGTCTCACATTGGTTGCCACATAGCCATAAAATTTGCTACAGAGGACATCGTAGGTTTTTGCCAACTAGCCAAAGATTCCGAAAAGAAGCAAAGGCATTTGACGGTGAGCAAGAATTTAGGTGTCCACCTAAACCTCCTTCTGGAGCTCAAATCATGTCACAATTGGAGGACGGAAGAACTGTAATTGGTAAGAAAATGCCAAGAGGTAAAGATTCAACACACAATTGGGAAAGAAAAAGCATATTTTTTGAGCTACCATATTGGAAATATAACATTGTAAGGCACAATCTCGATGTCATGCACATTGAGAAGAATATATGTGAGAGTATTGTTGGAATATTGCCAGGTTTGAAGGATCAAAGTAAGGACAACTTGAATGCAAGGAAGGATTTGGAGGATATGGGAATCAGATTTCTGCTTCATCCAAAAACTATTGGTAAATATACCATCCTACCACCAGTTTGCTATACAATGAGAAAAGATGGGAAAATATTATTTGCAACCTCCTAAAATCTATCAAAGTTCCATATGGGTATGCGTCTAATATAACTAGATGTGCACGACCGAAGGATCAGAAGATGCTACCAATGAAAAGTCATGATTATCACGTACTGATGCAACAACTTCTACCATTAGCTGCCACTATGTCCTTGCCCAGTAAGAACGCTAAGTCATGTATTATTAATCTTTGTCACTATTTTCAAAGGTCGTGCACTAAAGGCATAGATCCAAATGATTTTGCTGCATTGGAAAATGCAATAGCTGTGACACTTTGTGAGATGGAGAAGATATTCCCTCCATGTTTTTTTGACATAATGGTGCATCTATCAGTCCATCTCGCTTATGAAGCTAAGATAGATGGCCTTGTTCAGTATCGTTGGATGTATCCAATTGAAAGGTAACTTTTCATATGTCATGATGACTTTACCTATTGGAATGTAATTTGTCATAATATTTTCCTCAACTTTTTTATCAGGTATCTAATGACCCTAAAAGGATATGTTCATAATAAAAGATATCCAAAAGGATCAATAGCAGAAGGATATATAGTCGAAGAGTGTCTAACTTTTTGTTCAAGATAATTGGATGGAGTTGAAACAAAATTGAATCGGCCAAATAGAAACGATACTGATGAAGCAAATTTGGAAAATGAGCCAACACTTGACAGTGATGATTGGTCTATTTTCTCGACAGTAGGTCATGGTATTGGTAAAATGGTAACAAGTGACTTTGATGAACATACATTGAAACAAGCCCATAAGCATGTACTATTCAATTGTGAAGCAATTGAACCCTACATTAAGTAAGTTAGTGACAACTGTCTTCTATTAATAAAATGCTATAACATATTCCAATGACATGTTGCACATATTTTGTATTCAAGAAGCACTATGATATCATTAGAAAAAAACATCCTAAGAAGTCCTTAAAGGAGGTTCAAAGAATACATAGTAACTCATTTGATGGATGGTTTAAGGAAAATGTAAGTTTAGTTGTGCTAATTAAATTTGTTATACTTCATGAATAAATTCTAACAAACTTTTCATTTGTTAGATTGAGACACTCCTAAGAACAGAGATGGTGAATGATAAAATCAAGTTTCTTTCTCAAGGTCCACATCAACTGGCCATTAAGTACAAGGGCTATGTTGTCAATGGTCACAGATTTCATACCAAGGCAAAAGATGCAAATCGAACAACACAAAATAGTGGAGTCTTTCTGGTAGCTAAGACTGATTGTTATTCTAAAACCACTGACCGCAATCCAATTACTAGAGATGTTACCTACTATGGTGTTTTGAAGGATGTTATTGTGCTCAATTATTATGAACACTTTAAGATGACATTATTTAAGTGTGATTGGGTGGACACCTACTCAAAGAGGGGAATCAAGCATGACGAACATGGGTTGAGTCTTGTTAATTTGAGATGACATCAAACTACAGGAGAACCATTTGTAGTGGCATCTCAAGTTGGACAAGTATTTTATGTAGAAGATGTCACTGCAAAAGGGTGGCATTTTGCTATAAAGATTTCCCCACGGGATATGTTCAACATGGAAGAACAATCTTGTATTTAGAATGTCGAAGCTTATGTGCAAGGTGAAACTTGAGATGGGTCATCAATGATATCAGAGGATGAAGATATTGATTGTGACATAGATTGGATATGGAAGGAATTACTGTTGATAGTTCAATAATTGAAAAAGACCAATCCCAAATTCAATAGGATGATGAAAGTGTATCTCAAAGTGATGATGATGACAGTTATGAATGAGAAGATTACAAAATAGTAGGCAATGTTTCTTTTAGTTTTTCATTATTATTTGACTTAAATAAGCCTTTTTTGGCGTGATGTATCTCTTTAATTTCCTGTCTCACATTGTGCTCTAGATAGGTGTATGCATTTTGCATGTCTGACATTCTTCTTAATCAAATTTATCCTTTTCTCTGCTATTGTTTATAATTATATTTGCTTGAATATATGTGTTTCATTTTTAAATATTAATAATAAAATTGTTATTATGTGGTTCAATATTTTTTAAAATGTCTTCATTTTTATGTGCCTTGATATACTCAGGATGAGAAAACAGTACAGTGACAGCCGCCATAACAAGATAGCCACAAGGAATGATAAGATCAACAACAATGACTCTTGTACGGTGACTCATTTACCTAGTATTACTAGACATGGTTGTTGGCAATCTTTGAACCTGTCATCCTCAAATCGCTCCAAAAAAAAATTAGCTTCCCTTCCAACTGAAATTTATAATGATAGAGCAAACAAATTCAATAAAAATGTTGCTAGATCTACAAAAAATACCCAATCAGCCATGTCTCCCCAAGATTCTAATATGGTTGGTAGTTCGAAATCCTCTCAAACATGTACAACTAAAAAAAAGATAGGAACAAGGTTCCAAAATCAGCACAACAAAGAAAGTGGTGATAAAGTTACAAGATCAAGAAATTCACAGCTATCATGTGTGCCTAATGTAAATGCTTCCATGTTTATTCATTTGAGAATTGTAGAGAATAGAGCTTCCAGTAACCAAAATAGCAATGCATTTCCTGATAACATGGACCAAAATGACATCTCTGTCACCATGTTGAGTCATTGAATATTACAACAACACCTTCTGATGGACTAGGTAATCATTTCATTCATATCATTGCATTTATAGTGCTGCATTTCATGATATATAATTTTCCATATATATTTTATCCTTTATGAATGAATTCTTAGGTCAAAAACATTGATCACGTGGTCGAACACAATGTTTGAAAGTCTGGAAAAGAAAGCCTGACGATCCAATTCCCATTGAGAAAAATCAATTTGGACAACCAGTAGGTGAAAACCAATTTTACTTATCAAGTTTTATGACAACCATTGCAAGAGATCCCAATCTTTGTCCACTATACTACGAGGACTAAAGACAATTTCTAGAAAATAAAAAAGATTCTATATGGAATTTTGTGAAGGTATATTATTAAATTTTATTTTTAAATGGTTAAATGAAGCTTCTAATTGATATCATTTATGTCGGTAGAGTAAATTCACAATGGATTCAGATCTGAAGGAGTGGACAATGAAGAGACTAGGAAAGAAATGGAAGGACCACAAGTGGGAGTTAAGGAGACTATACTTCTTAGAAGATAGTCCATACGAACAACAGCTTGAACAAGTTATTCCCCGCATGGACAAGTCTCATTGGAAATTTCTTGTGGATTATTGGAGGAGTAATAAAGGAATGGTAGTATTTTTTTCTATTCATTGATACTTAAAGTACCTCACAGATAATTACTATGCACAATACTACAATGTTTTCCACAGAGGAAATCTATAACTAACAAGACAAGAAGAAAATTTCAAAAGGTTAGCCACACAATAGGAACCAAGTCATTTGCATGTCTAAAATATGATGTAAGCTAGTAATTTTTGTAATCCATTTAGACAATTTGATGGCATCCGTTTATTTGATGTTTACAATAACCTTGTTTGAATGATAAATATGGAGAAGGAAACAGGCGGAGAAGTGGATCCCATAATATTTTTTGAGAAAACTCATCGTAAAAAAGATGGGAACATTGTTGATGTTGAATCTGCCAAAATTTTAGTACAACACATCCTATCCTATTGTATTATGTTACATATACTAATTTCAAAGAGGTATATATTTGGTATAAAATGCATCTCCTATGATTTGTTGTATGTAGGAAAAATTTTATGAGGTAGGAGAAGAGCTGCGAAGAAAACAACCTGATGTTACTTCAAGTGAAATGTATAGGCATGTTATGGGAGAAGAGAGACCAGGATATGTTCATGGTTATGGACTTGGACCATCACCTTCTGATATCTGGGGCAAGAACTATAAATCCTGAGAAGCTGAAGAAGTGCAAAGGGAGCATTTCCACAATAAGCTTGAAGAACAATGGTTGGAATTTGATGCAAAACTCACGAACAAAAGGATGAATTCAACCAAAAATTAGAGGAGTTACTTGCCTTAACTAGAGCAGGAAACAGTCAAGCACAACATGTTGGCACTGGCCAAGTATGAATGCATTTTATACAAGATGTGTGGTATCAATTATTTTCCATGTTGACTTTTATGGACTTATGAAAAAAATAAAATAATTGTGCAGACAAACTTATCAATGCAAACTCCACTCCATATAAGACATTCATCATTTAAGAAGGGACAAGTATGTTTGTATTTGTGTAAATTGCACTTCATGTTACATTTATATAAAACATGTTATGTAAACTGTATTTTGTTTCTAGGATGTGTATCTACTGAGTTTTACATATCCAGATGCTAGAATTGCATTCGGTCGAGTATCTGAGGTTGACCCCATGAGAAGGGTGGGAGGTGCAATTTTGGGCTCATCATTTATTGTTGTTTTTGTAGAGGTTACTTTGTTGGGAAATGATCCTCTAGTGAGACCTTATGATCAATATCAATCTATTGATGATGTTGTTGGCAACGTCATAGCATGGCCGAAAACACATATGTTGCCAAGGTGAGCATAAAGTATTACTTATATTGTTACATAATTAAAAACAAAAGTAGTATCTAAAGTCATTTTCATTTGTTGCAGGACATGAAGTTTAAAGCTAATTGCATTCTTGGATACTATCTAAAGAGAGGAGAGCTATAGTTGTTTTTATTTAATCTAATTTTTTATTTGTACATGACGATCCAAATAATTGTGTTTCATGTCCATTATTTTAGACAATGTTGCCAAATAACAATCCTATTTTGTTTTGACCTACTTTTAATTTTTTTATGGAGAATCTTAGTATTATGGACAATACACGCACTATGATTGGTTTGTGGTTTTTAGCTATGAGTAGTGTTTTAGCTTCTTGTTTGTGATATTTACATATTAGTGATGTTTGCATTTGTGATGGATCATCTGTGCATTTGTTCTTACTATGGATTAATGACTTCGTGATATATATGAATGTTTGATCTTAGTATATTCAAGATCTGATTTGGAGCTAAGAAATTGGTCCTTGAGATCCATTCTTCTATTTAGCTGGCTTGGTTATGCTGGCATAAGGCCCTTCAAGATTTAGCTATTTTATCTATATCACTTGAGATGTAGAAAGCTTCCAGATCTAGCTATTTTATCTATATCACTTGAGATGTAGAAAGCTTCCAGATCTAGCTATTTGGGAGGAATATTGAAACAGGAAGTACAGCAAAACAATTTTATCAGTTGATATTCCCACATCTTGAGGTCTCACATCTTACCTTCTGGGTAATTCATTTGAGTTGTGCTTGTATGTGGATGCTTAACTTATTTGTTAGATGAAGCATGTGAATCAAGAACTCATAAGTAAGGTAATAGTGTTTCCCTTTCTCACCATAATGGTTTTTCACACAGAGAGCTTAATAATTCAAATATGAGTAGTGAAGATTGCTTGAAGGTTACAACTGTGCAGATAGGTCCCAAATTAAATACCACCTTCTTAATCATCACTGTTATACATCTATACATATGAAGGTTGAATGGTAGTACTATAATTTATGTCATCCATCTTTGTGCAGATAGGTCCAATTTATGGACGGAAACTGGGCTCTTTAGATGAAAACTTAGTAGAGAAATCTGACGATTGTCCTTCAGGTTGGTCAACCAAAAAGAATTGAAATTACTGATTATCTTTATCTCCACTATGTAGCATTTCGTTCTTTCTTTATTTCTTACTTCTTAAAGCTGATTTTAGACTTTATGTAAATAGGTTATCCTCAAAGCTTTTGATGAATAATTCACAATTACAGAGGTCTCCTGTTGTGCCAAAACCTCTAGAGCATGTTATCATCATATATAATAAATAAGGTAAATGTAAGTGCTACTCTAGAAATCTGTAGTTGCATTTGTATTTATATCTTGAAAAATAAACTAAACATGAACTGGATAGATAGTTTTTATTATATTTCCATAAGTGAACAAGGATATAAACCAAGTGGAATGTCTATATATACAAAGATGGAACATCCCTTCTCTTAGAAGTATTACCTTTAAGAACTCTAAATAAATTTACAAGTCTGAATATTATCTAAAATGCAGATTTTTAGCTACATTGTAACTTAGAAGTATTACCTTTAAGAACTCTAAATAAATTTCCCCTGTATGCAGTAGCAATTGCGGAGACAAGCTACTTGATGCCACTTTGCAGTTGAGTAGTAACAAAATAAGTATTAGCTAACTTTGTCCGAGTTTTTCTCGAATTCAAAGGTGCATTTTGATTTTTCACTTTTGTTAATATACCCCTTTTAGACGTGCTTATCTACACTAACGCACAATGTTGGTTTAGAAGAGGCTTCATTAAGTAAATAGTAAACCCATGGATAACAAAAGGAAAACCTTATATTGTATTAATGTATAAGGGGTCTATTGGTGCACAATTTAACATAATCTAAGTCTCTTGAACAAGTTGCAGATCAAACACCATGCCCTAAGAAGAGTGATTGTAGTCTGGATAGGACATATATTATTACTATTATGGATTTAAATCTATAGTTCTACTTGCCAAGTTTCTATTGTATAGTCTGACATGATTTTTGTATGTTTTCCATATCGAATACGAATTTTGATGACAGTTGCATCAAGAGTTAGGGAGAGAAGGCAAAGGCTAGTGGTGGATTGGCTTCCATGCCCACACCATATTCTACCTAGAATGGATATATTTGAAATCCTTATGCTGCATTTGGGTGAGAGTGAATATTTTGTAGGCTAGGGCAATCTGTAGCTTCTATATCTTCTTTAGATTACACTTAATGTGTTTACACTTCACATGAACGTATGTTTTAGTGACATCCACCTTTTTATATGCTCTATACCCATTTACTTAGCCTTTTTATTTGCCCTTGTTCAAGGTCTCACTGACCAAAAAATCATACGAGTGCACTTGATAGACCATACCTAGATGACCACGAGTGCACTTGATAAAGAAGACCAGGGTTAGGAAGTGGTCTGGATACAACTTGATCCAAGGAAGGAAATGTATTGCAACCTTAGTTTTCTTCATTGAGGATAAGTCTCATGCACAATCTGATAAATTATATGCAGTAGCAAACCTGCATATGGTGATAGTTCTGGCTTAAGGATTAGGAATGCTAGCCTTACACATGGGCTATAAGTTGCAGGAATGAAGCTACAATGTCAAACGATTGTATTGTCGCTAGTTGCCTTTTAGTAAGTATTTATATATGCCTCATATTATTAGGTAGTCTATTTATCACAGTGTTAGTGATATGTCACTAGGTGCTTCCTATTTGTTGCAGCCCTGCTCACCCTTGTATAGAAAACCCTACAAGATGATTATCAATTTCCTAAATTTGCTTGTTGTAAGTAATGATCGTACAACTCGTGTACATGTGAAGTAGAAACATTGATTCCTTTGATACTATAAACTTTAGAGTAGATTGCTTAATGGTGGTCCAAAATAATGGTTCTGAAGTGTGTATTCCTCTCTGTAAAGTCATATGACATTGTTGGTTTTGTTATGCAAGCCTCTATGTCCTTTTTTACCTTTTTTCATTACATTCACACTAGTCATCTTAAATTTGTCTCCTGCTTTTTTTATGAGGTGGTTAATTTGACCCTATTTTTTTGGCTTTAGGTACTTCCTTACTTAATTGGTTGTGAGAATTTAAATCTGTTGCATATGCTTGCCTTGTATTGATATTGCCTATGAAGTGAAAACATTGAACTGCTAAGGCTTGTAGGTGATGTATTGAAGAAGATGTTGGAAGTTTTTGAAGCTGATGCTATCTATGTCAGAGTGGTTATCTCACAAATACTGTGCATTGCATCATGACCATAGCCAATGGGCATTTGCGGGTATGAACAAACACATGGTGTGGTATTTTTTATATGTACATGGTTTTTATTGCAAGTTAATTGACTTAAAACTCTAGACTTGCAAACATATTCAATTTTAATGGCATTATTTAGTAAATGAAACTACATTGGAGATTATTAGCCAAAATACCTTTCATATTCAAAGGGGATGCATGTTCACCTCTGAATCAAACCACAAATGAATTGTAAATATTTAACAATGCACATTGGAGACATTTTATCATGTGTGATTATGTTCAGCTAGTGCTATTTGAACTGTTGGTGGTTCAATACTAACCATTATTATGATTATCTACAGAGTTTCTGGTCTGCTACCTTACTACTTTCAACAACCTCAACTTCCATCCTATTGCATATTCACCCTATTCTGTTCTCAGCCTTTTTAGTTGCTTTGTAGTTGTGTGGTTATATTTATTTCTAATTGTCTTATGGTTTATTGTAGGGAACCAAGATTGCTTCTAAGGAACTGAAACACTGTGTCTTTGAGGTTTCTCTATATGATCTACATTAGGATGAAGATCAGTCATATAGGAAGATCCATCTAAGGGCTGAGGATGTCCAAGGGAAAAATGTTCTCACCAATTTTTAGGGCATAGATTTTACCACTAACAAGCTCAAGTCTCTAGTCTACAAGTGGCAAACTCTTATTGAGGCCCATGTAGACATCAAGACTACTGATAATTACACCCTCAGGTTGTTCTGCATAGGTTTCACCAGGTTAAGGCCTAATCAAGTAAAGAGAACCTCTTATGCTCAGTCTAGTCAAATTAGACAGATCCATAAAAAGATGACTGAGATCATGGTCAACCAAGCATGTTCTTGTGATCTTAAGGAGCTTGTCTTGAAGTTCATCTCAGATGTTATTGGAAAAGAAATCGAAAAGGCAATGTCTGGCATCTACCTTCTTCAAAATGTCTTCATCTGCAAAGTAAAGATCTTGAAGGCCCTAAAGTTTGACCTTGGAAACTAATGGAGGTGCATGGTGATTATTCTGAAGATGCTGGTGTCAAGGTGTTTGCCCTACAAAAAAAGTAGTTGAACCAGAGCCTGAGGTCATAGGGGATTAAATGTGTCATTCTTGTAGTGTTCTCTCCCATCTTAGTGGATGTATTAGAGAATTACCAACTAGTAAAGTTTTGTAAGGATGTTTGTTAATTTATTTAGAAGCAATTCGTTTGTAAAAAAATAGAAAAATGTTGTATGAAAGTATGTCAATGGTGTTGTATTCAATATAAGGGGAAAGGTAAAATGTCCTCCCCATGTAATTGTCATTTGATTATAAATAAAAAATATTCATACTTTTGGAAAACTGAGTTCTGCTGCAATTGGCATTCAATTAGAAAACTTGATAATGAACTAAAAATGGAATGACTAAAAGACATAAAAATGTAGTAATACATAACTAGTATGTCATTAGTGGCTTTTTTGTACGCCATTACATTAATAAAGAATTGTTTCATACACCAACATAATACAAAATAGTGGCATTTGTATAAAAGCCAATTGATGGATAGTGGCTTTTTTATAAATGCCAAATGATGTTTTAGTGGCCTTTATTTGGCATTTATTGGAAGCTCCTAAAGACAAACGTTTAGTGTCATTTACAACTTATTCCACTATCTTTCTAGTAGCGTTGGTACTAGAGGCATTTTTTAAGTGTCAACAAATGCCACTAAACATGTTTAGTGGCGTTTATTTTTTTTTCAGTGTCATTTCTAAAAGGCCACTAATGTGAATGTTTGCTATAGTGCTTGTGACCAAAGGGTCATGATATGATGGGTAGACTAATGTTTTATGTTAATGGCTTGACTAGGATTAAACAAATGATGGTCTGTCATACTCCAACAATTGATGGAGCTGCTGATTTTCATGGATGGGGTGCTTAAGACCATGGCCACTTTGAAAACACAGTAGGACACCTAAACCTTCTCTTCTCTCTCACCGAGAGCCTTATATACCTCCCTCCTTGATCCCAGACAAGATCTTTAGTAGGAATTGATGGTTTTTTCTCTTCAAATTATGGTTATACTTAAGGCTTTTGAACTCTTTTCCCTTCTTCTTTTGCAACCCGATGGTGGGGATTTTTGGTGACCTTCATGTGTTAATAGATGCCCATGTCTTAGATACTATTTTGGGTTCCCTTTTGTGTGCACAACTGATGGTCATGTTCCCCCTCTCAAATTATGGTCAAGTTTCCCCCTCAAACAATGGGTATCCATTAGGTTTTTGAGCTATTTTCCACCTTATACAAGACTCGATGGTCTGACTTTTTGCTAGAACTGATGGACTTGCTTTGAGTGTTGTTTTGCTTGTGTTTCTCATGCCAACCGATGGTCCTACCTTAAGATCTATTTTAATTCCTTTGTGATCAAGAATTGATAGTCTTGGTGCCTAGTGATGGCTTCAAGCAATGGTATCCTTTTCCTTCACCAAATGATGGTTTTCCTTATGATTTATCATGTTTTCTCGCCTATTGATGACAACTGATGGGATTACTGAGTCTGACAACCGATGGCCCTTCTGGTACATAAACCAATGGATGTTCTGACTCCAAGACTCGATGGTCTAATTACCTATGATCACCAAACAATGGCTCTACTAGTTCAATACTCAATGGTGTCAACCAATGGAGGTTCTGACTCCATGATTCAATGGGTGTCGTGCACACTACAACTGATGGTGGCACTGGACACTACAATGGATAGTGATCCATCATGCCACAACCAATGGTGGGCTTCTTATATCTTCAACCGATGGTGCTTTCTATGTTATCAAATGGTGGTTTGACTAGGTTAGTTGGTGACCCTTCCTAGGTCACAACTCAATGGTTTCTCTAGATTGTTTATCCAGTATGTTTTGCTTTTATGCAACTGATGGTTTTACCTACTCAACATTTTATGATTTTGGGGTGATGATCATGGTATGTTGGTTTGGTTTTGATTATGTACAATCGATGGAGATACATCGTTAGTCATGTAGTCTTACCTTTTCCCTCGTATGAATGTAAACTTATGATCACCATAATGAGATGATGTGTAATGATATTTAGCTTACCTCAATACACCAAACCCTAATACAACTAAGTTATTATAGTTGATCATACTTAATCTAGCTTATTTAACCTAACCCTAAAGTAATCCAATGATGGTGATTGACTATACTTAGCTCTCTTGTGTTACTTACATGGTGATGGAATATCTTCTCAATGTTGTTGTTACCCTAATGTTCTATTATATGAACATCTTAATACAATGTAATGCTAAATATGTGTATCACAAGTAGGGTGATGGTTTGTTGTGCCTTTGGTTATGTGAGTAAAGATAGTTATGTTATTACATGAAATGATGTGATGATCTTGATGACATGTGGACATGTATTCAGTCTTATGGAGGTGTAATCCTCTCTATGTTGACAGGGGTTAGTACCCTGGGATAATTCGATAAGGATTTGTATCATGTGGTGGTATGATGACAAGTAGGGTCTCATGAATGTAAATGAAATAGTATCATGTAATGTTGTGATCAGCATTATACTTCATCTATTTTATATCATCTGGAGTTGTTATATATCAATTCTTGCTAAAATTAAATTAGGGTGTGTATGTCCATTTGTTTGATGCAGCCTTAATTCACCCAATTGACATAATTAATCAAGGGAACCCTAATCGTGTAGTGCCCTATGTCGTAGATCCATTGTAGTGTCAGGACTTGCTGGATGGTGAAATGAGTATTCCACTAATGAAAGCTCAGACTCGTATATTTGTTGAGTATATGCATTATCCGAGGGATGCCTGTGGTCATACCTAGAAGGAGAATGGGTGAGGTCATATATCAGGTGATATGATTCAGTATATGTGGTATGTTTTGAGGATGTTTGTCGTCATGCCTCGATACGATAACAATTGCAGTCGTATCTTGGTTTCACTAGTACCTTGACCTTTACAAGGGCGGACTAGGTTGCTCACTAGTGTCATTAACTACATACCAAAGGTGAGCTAGGTAGTTTTGTAGCTTGACCTTATGTGTCGCTATGGCAGATCCATCCTGACTAGGGCAGATGACATCTTAGGATGTCGGTACTCCTAGATCTTTTACGACTCTGATTTTGACTTAGTAGTGGTCAGTTGGAGTTTGAGTCGTATACCTCACTCTCCCCGAGGATTAATAAAAGATCTAATCCAGCCATGTAGTGTATCTGATAGGGTTATACACATCACTTCACATTGGATGATAACCCATATTTTCTATTTTTACATATAGATGATGTATAGTGCAATAATAGAAGTAGACATGCTTATGTTCTTAGATATACTGCTGATGTTGGTTATGTTTTATGATAATAGTTATCTCATGTTGTTAGATATTCTTATATTTCTAGCCATGCATTTGTAGTTAGATATCTTATATTACTAGTCATCCTTATGTGGATATTTGTGCCTATTTTGTTAGCTCAATTTATGATGTAGATTTGCTTAGCCTATTACACATGCTAATATTGTTAACTATGTTCATGATACTAGTTAGGCCTATGACGATAACCATGTCCATGATGTTAACTATGCTTGATCTCTTGAGCATAATGTTAATATTTCAAGGCTAGAAATAAGACTCTCATTAGAACTATTCCCAAGAAGTTTTATATCTGGTATTTCTATTCTACTTAATCTACTTAATTTATTTATTTGAATTACATGTCATAATCGATAAATGTTGTTGAGAGTTGTATCTCTTTTTAGGACATGGATCTCATCTCATGGGTCACAACATCTTTTTAGGTGATCAACAGCAGTGGAAGCGACCCATGGCAGAAAGGAGGAGCTAGGATGAATGGACCTTAGAAAAGGTTGTTAGATGTCTCGTGTGTCCTAGAGTGGTCCTTGTACTCTCAGGTCTGGGCGTGAAAGTTTGTATATGAGGTTTCAAATTGACTCGAGCTTTTGGTAGCATTTTTATTCATGTATATGTTGTATCATGGAGAACATACTATGTATATATGTTGTTGTTGAGGTGATAAAGCAGTTTGTAAAAGATACTTGACATGACATGTGAATATAGTAGGTTTTTGGGCTTTTGTGTAAGTGTTTGTGAACATGATGGTGATGTTTAAATCGGCTCTAATTACCTCCCTTTTTTGCTATGTGTTTAATTAGTGATTGACTATGTTTTGTGTTTGAGTAATCTCATTTAGCATGATGAGGTATCAAATAGCTTGCCAAGATGTAGCAACACCAATAGGTGACACACCGTGTAGGTGAAGGAAGTGACACATTATGTCTCACATCGATAGATGCAGTAGTAGAAGTCATCACCAACAAGAAGCAGGCGACATGTCATGTTAGTTGATAGATCTCGAGGCAGAGTTAGAGTAGAATGTAAGTGATACACCATGTCATTTAGTAAATATGTCGTGTCAAAGTACATAACTCACGATCTAAGCCACAATTGAAGCATAACTCCATCAACATTTCATGTCAACAATTGAAAAGCAGCAGTAAACCCCAAGAGTGTGATCAAAGGGTGGAGAAATCTTTAGAGATATCTACCATAGCAATATAAGAGTGATATATCCCCAATATCAGCCAAAAAATGAGATCTTTTTTCACTATTTGGGATTAGATCTCAATGTTGGTGGTGGAATGGATGATAAAGATGGTGTAGATGATAGCAATGTTGACTGGTAGTGGTCTAGATGACAGAAGTGTAAATGTGTAGCGGTGCAGATGATGAGGGCAAATAGGGTAGCAGTGGAGTCTTCAAAATAAACAAATAATGGTGGTGGCATGGAAGCCCATGTGGATATAATAACAACAACTTCAAGATGAACTATTTTTGCTTTAATAGAGATGCTCAATGGAATTGGCTCCTAGAAGAAGTAGGGGTAGGAGATTCCTATATGCAACCAAGCAATGCCTAGTGGTGGCAATCGCTTATAAGGGGAGGCTTCTCTCCTTTCTCTCTCTCTCTCTCCCTCTCTCTCTCTCTCTTTCTCTATCTCTCTCTATCTATCTATCTATCTATCCATCTATCTATCTCCGGATTAGAGTTGGCGTAGGAAGGCCTGCTCTATTACCATGTGGAAAATGATATGATGGGGAAGTCCCCTTGTGTGTTTTTTTCTTATTAATACAAGGGAAACACCCCTTTGCTATATATAGGAAAGGGGAAAGAGTACAGACTCGGGAAAAACCCTAATTGGCCAAAACACACTTGGGCCCATATAAAAATAAACTCAAATAACTTAATAAGTAGACTATCTAATAGTTGTCATAGCAAGTAGAAGAGAAAATCACCACCATCCATGATGACTTGACTAGTACTTAATAAGGAGATACCATAAGAACCCCTTAGATATGTAAAAAAACTTCAGGGGGTAACCCCTTAGACAAACACAACCATAAGTAAATATAACTCTAAAATGTCTCGGGATCTAGCAGTAAAAAGAAAATAACATGGATGAGACAGAAGGGGAACCCTAGCATCAAATATCATAATGGAGGTGTCCTAAAGGGACTCAAAAGGTTCAACACTAAGAGTTGGGATGACATCATGAGGAAGGACAATTGAGGTAGAAGGTCCACAAAAGAACTTAGGTTGCATAAACTCTACCAAACTGGTACCAGGACCCTCCACAAGCTCATATGTGATAATAAGACCATAAAGAATAAAGTTGAATAATAGAATCAAAATGTTGGGAAAATCAATCATAGTTATTGTTATAGATAGGGTTGTTTCTCTCCTTCCAGATAGACCAAAGAATAGAATATCAATTTCAAATTCATTCATAGGGACAACTGAAAATGAACAAAAGAGATAGAAATAAATCTGGGAACATAGTGATACCGAGCAGGATGGGTGGTTGATGAAGAAGAAATCATACAGTTGGTAAATGAAAAAAACAATAAAAAGAATGATTTATTACCTCATCATAGTTGAAATATAATGTATGTCTATGAGGACCAAAAAAAACTTTATTCATCTAAAGAGAGCAAAGAAATAAGTTTTTTTGTTGGCAAGCAACCATAAGAACATGGTAACATATGTATGTCATTTTATTTTCCACATATGAGGTACCAGTGGGTCAACGACACTAGAATTGACAAATAAAGAACACAAATGTTTAATGGAAAAGTAATGTGACCATTTCCAAATGACCATAGGTGTGTATTATGAAAATGACTCTTGATAGTGCCACTAATCGAAGAGAGATCAATGAGCTAAATCCTACTCCCAGAAGGAGATGTTTAACTTTGATAGATATGTGGGACTTAAAGGACCAAAATCCCTTATGAATATCAATGTATCTAGGGTCAGGAGGGATAGGCAACTGGGGAATAAGATTGGTCAATAGACTCCTCAGGTGTTAAGGGTCATACAAGAAATTGATATTAGGATAAGCACCAGGATAGGTGATGACAGTATTAGTGATGATGAAGTTGGCTTTTTGAAGATAGGACCAAAAAGGAGAGAGGTGGGAACCTTTCCAAAGTATCTAGGGTAGATGTTTGGAGTAATATTTATGGATAATATATGAGGTCTGTGTAGAATCTTTCTATTCACATAGGACTACAATGACTCTACTAAATAGACAAAGTGAATGAAGCTTAACGTCCAAAATACCCTAGCATCTATATCTTCAAGGATGAGAAACGGAGTTCTAGTTGATTAAATAGAGCATGTTCTTAGTTTGGTAGTGGACCCACTTGAATGGACATGTAACATACTCAAATTTAGGTAAGTATTGCCTTCTACTCCTTTCTATTATGATCTTTTATTTTGAATTCATCTTATTGTTTCTATGTATGCCCAGAGAGCCAATCATATGATGATTGGAATGTGGCATTAAATACCTTATTTGATAGTAACAAAGGTAAATTTGTCTACTATGTTTGTCTCTACATGAGATGATGACACAAACATAGTATATGTCTAAATAATGAAGATTACTGGATGACATATGTCTTCAAGTATGTGACTTGAACAATGAGATAATATGTATGATAAGAGTACATACATTCTTGTTATGCCCCTAGTCAGATATTACTATGGAAGCAAAATAGAAAACAGTAATACATAAGACTAGAGTGTGTATTGACTAATGACAGAGTCTCATTAGTCATGATATTTGATATCAAGTCAAGCACATAGGTATATGTTATAGAACAGTATATTGGGCAGACCCACCGTGAGACTGATACATGAAGACCATGGAATGGTAGTCAGAATCATCTCTCATAGTGATAGTGGTGATTACGGTTCTTAGACATGAAGTCACTACACTCATCACATGTCATTCATGTACTTTGACATCATCCAACATGATCCTGAATAAGGGTTGTCATAATGGTGATGATTGGGTGCACTGTGACACATGGGGATTGAATGTGAGTGATGTAGATGGGATTTGTCCCCCCTATAAGAGATTGATATCTAGGGCCTCTTGATAAGTGGGACTGAGAAATGTATGGTCATACTCATGTGAATCAATATATGATATGTGAGCTCACATGCATCTCAGACAGTCTACTCTAGTTTCAAGAACATGGATTGAACGTTGATAGGATTACAACTCCATGCCTCAAGTTCAACCTACATATCAAAGACAAAGGAACTATACGATCACGGTAAAACCTATCACATATTCTAGGTTGAAGTTGTTCTCCAACTTTCTGAATTACTTGGATAGAAATGATGTGTTGCTAGACACCACGCTTTGCTTGTGATGCCATAATTGGTTATGGACATTCACTGCCAACATAATTCTGGACCTATAGGGTCACACACATAGGATACACTTGAATTAAAGGAGTATATTCATGATTGATGTTTAATTTTATTACTAAAGGTGTTTAGGCATTAAATTAAACAATTGAGGTTCAAAATTGAGTGATTGGACTCTGAACTGATCAGTTCACCCTGCCAACCAACCGGTGGGGTAGTGAACGGATAGGTTGGAATGTCAGGTCAATAGGAATCAACATTGGTTGATCAATGACTGAACCATGGAGTGAAGCGACCGGTTCACATAGTGAGCTAACAAGTTCACATATCACAATCGACCAGTTCATGGGATGAACCGCACGGTCCAGTTGCCAATTCGATTGGTACAAGAATTTGTGTTGATGTCATGTTTAGCATTAATCGTGCATTAATTACAAATTTGATTCAGAATAGGAAACTACACAAGATGACCGGTTCTCTTAGTGAAATGATCATCTTGTGCACCAACCGACTGGTTGGGTGTGTGAACCAATTGGTTCGCCGTGCACAAGTTTTATAAATTTGTAAATTTGTCCCTTTCGACTCCCGCACAGACTGGGAGCCCTGACCATAGCCTCTCCTATAAATAGAGGGGTACTGGGGGCTTCTCAGAACACAATAGTTGCTCTGACAATTATTGTCATCTTTGGTTGTGGTAACCAATAGAGAGCCCACACTCTCTCAACATCTATTGAAATTTCTCCTAAGCATCATGAAACTACTCATTGCCCATTTGAATGAAACTCACTATGACACGCCGCACTTGTGTCAACCTTGCAATGGAGTAGAATTTCCTCAAGAAGGCATTCTTCATCTCTTCCCAACTCATAATGTCCCTCCTTGAACATACCAATCTTTGGCCTTGTCCTTGAGGGGGAACAAGAATAAGGTCAACCTGATTGTTTTGTCACTATCTTTCGGCATCATGAAGGTGGACAACACTTCAAGAAAGGAGTCCAAATGCTTATAGGGGTTCTCACTCTCAGAGCCGTAGAAGGTGGGCAAGAGACAAAGAAGACCTAGAGGGATGGAGAATTGTTTCCCTAACATTTGATCAACTCTACTAGCAATTAGTGATATGTAGTTTCTAGGCATGAAGTACTCTTGAAGTGGCTTGTGATATCCACTCTAGCCTTCCATCTTGTCTTCCCTGAGTGGCATGTCACATGCACAAGGAACAACCAAACAAAAGGAACTAAGTTAGAAAACCAATACGCACAAAGAATACAAAGAATAAAGAATAAAGAATAAAGAATAGCAATGATGAGGGTAGTAGTAAAAGATCAAAGTAAAACTAACTAGCTTGGCCAAGCGACTTTCTCCCTAGTAATGCCTCCAGAAAGCTTGGTGTGTTTCTGAGAGCTTTAGATTACACCTAACCAATTGAGTTTGATTAGATGCAACCCCAAGAAAACACACTTGGGGTCTTTCAAAATTTATAAGGGACCTACACTAACAAACTCACTTTTACTTACACACTTACCTACAAGTGCATGGGGTCATGTCGTAGTATAGGAAAACGATAAGAATAGGGTCAATCCACAGGGAGAAATGGGGGCACTAGAGCTAGGTTAGTTTTGGCTAGGTTCCTACTATGAAGTTTAGGATTTAATGGTTTTATGGTTGTTTTGTTTCTTACACTAATGGTGAACAAGCAAGCAATTAAAGGGATACAAGTAGGATCAAAACCTAAGTTAACCCTAGACAGTTAATTCTAATGAGAAAGGAAAGACAAGTTGGGAAAGAAAATGAACAAACTACATGAAGGCAAACAAGAAGAGGATATACACTACACTAAGCTAGAAAACTAAGCAAAAAATCAATTAAGGACCTAGACTAGCAAAAACAAGGAAAGAGCAAGGCAAGAAGCTAACTAAACTAACACTAGCTAAGCAAGAAGGCAATTAGGGTTTATTTGCAATAAAGGGTAGTGTGGGTTGTTTTGGGGACGCACTTATCAATTAGGTTAGGGATGATGACGTATGAACATTATACTTTCATTTAGATTACCAAACTAAATAACAAGCTAGAATCTAATGAACTGCTCCGAACTGCTCCAAACTACTAATTGTCCATGGATAAGGTAGGGTGTATATAGGGGAACTAGTCCCTAACACCTACCTACCTTTATGAGTCTCAATTGGATTAGGGTTTAGGTGGATTTAAATTAGAGTCTAGCCAAGTATAGGTTTCTAGGATAGGAATTTTTAGGGTAATTAGGGGTCAAGGGCCGTAATGTAAGGTGGAAGTGAGGTTTTAGCCCTCACATCACTCACATTTTAGTCTTGAGAAAGCTCCAAGATAATTACACTAAATGCTCCTATAATAGATACTTACATCTCTCATTGAGGTGTAGAGGAATTGATTAACATTTAGTAAGGTGAAAAGCTAACTAGGGATCCATTAGTTGGACTTGGGAGCAATTCACAAAAAGAGCCACATATATGCAATTTTCCTAGAATCCTAGGTGATTTCAAGCACAAACCACAAAGAAATTCATGAGGAATGAGATAGGAATAGAACGTAATCATTAGAAAATAAAATCATAATGTTTACATATCATTTTTACCCAACATGATATCAAAGTAACATTTTTGGCCCCAAACAGCCCACCTAAGGGGCCTAGCTACTCATAGAACATGAAAATATAAAAAGAAAGGAAGAAGAATGAGTAGAGAAGTGGAAAGCCATAATGAGCTCAGAAAAGACTCCTTGTTCTCCACCTCCTAGCAGCTGCAGCTCCAAAACCTCCCTCCAACGTGAGTGGGTGGCATGGTTGTGTGGTGGAAAGTGGTCAAAAACCCTAAAATAGGTGTTTCTAATATGGAAGATAATGAGATGGGGGTGGAATGGAGTAGAAATGAGTGAGGTGAAATGGGGAACTTGAGAGTGGTCTACTATTGGCTAAACTTGAGTTAGAACCACCACCCAAATATATATAGGTGGTGGGGAGCATTAGGTTAAGTGGGGGTAAAGTGGGAAATGCAGTGGATAAGTTTGTACGTTGCACGGTCGTGTTGTGAAGCACGACCATGGTGGGCAGGGGTGAGAATGGTCATGGTGGAGTGGAATGGATGAGGTGAGAATTGGTGAAAAATCATAGTAACAATTGGGGTTTTTAATTGATGGTGTCATGGGTAGCACAGCCATGGTGGTTCTGGAGTTGACTGCCCATTCTTTGAGGAATGGACGTTTTGGCTGAGCTGCAACATAGTTGTGTAATGTTGCATGACCATTCTGGGACATGATGGCATGGTTGTTTGTGATGCATGACCATGCTACTCTCTGGGTTCTTCAATGCTTCGACTCTATTGATTTTGAGTGAGCCAGCATGACCATTCTAGTATACCACGGTCGTGCTTCTCTATTCAACAACACTTTGAACTTGTTCTTTGTTCATCCTTGGACATCTTAGTTTCAATTGATCTTTAGCCACTAGGGGTAGGTTGAGGGAGCCTTGGACATCACTTTGGAACTCTCTAAGGATAGAGAAACCCTAGGATCATTCCTTCTCTCTCTTCCATCCAAGTGTGGCCCAAATACCTGAAACATATGCAAATAACATCCATGCATTTGACATGAAATCACATATTAGAAGAAATAACATGTAATCCAGAAAGTATATATGTGATTAAAGTACAATAAGACAATAAGACAAAATATGAACCCCTAAAATAGGGTTACATCAGTGACCAGTTGACCATTCCAAAAGACCAATCAACTAACCGGAAGGCCAAATAATCAGCTCAAGAGTTGAGTCGATCGACACAGACTGGTTCCAACATAGATCTTCTTCAAGAACATGTTGCTACATATGATGTGGACCATAGGTGGTAACAATTCCTTGTGGCTCCAAGGAATTGCATTAGTATGCCCATAACCAATGCTCATGTTTTATAATTGCATGTTTTGTTTGTGGATATAGTATGTATATGATGCACACTATAAGTATGTGGTGATTGGATATGCATATGTATTTATACAAATATAAAATCCATCAATCAAATATTAATTCTTAAATGCTTTCCATAAGAAACAAACATGAAATGCTTGATCAACTAAGCGTGGGCACGCCAAGCATTATGCTCCATATATCTCGTGGAAGTGTGATGGTAGTCATGTGGGCCTACCAAGAAGGGTGCATTACTATCATGTTGACTTTTGGGTAAGACTTAACTAGGTGACTTTAATGAGATTAAGTACCTATGAGAATGTAGATAAAATATGGAAAAGAGTTGCACATACGATCTATCCAAGAATTACATGATATGCAATTGGCAAATGGTGCCTACCTTAATAATTGGTTATGGGCGTTGTTGGCTTAAATGCACAAGTTTTAATATTTATAACTCGAGCAATACCCCACAAGCATACAGGTGCATGTAGTGTTATCGACGTCATCTAAGGAGTAAGGTATTGTTAGGCGCAAGAGTATTAAACTTCAACAATCTAGATCTTTTTAAGAAGAGAGGTTTTGTTTGATTAACTAAGCAATCAAAGGAAACAAACTAGAATGTAAATCACATGTATTAAGGATCAATTTGGATTGAGGATTCTTGATAATAAGGTTTCACATCCATATCATAACATGAAGAACAATGATGATCGACAATGCTAGAAATGACACAAGGGAGGTTTGTATCCTACACCCAACTCCTAGTAGTGTAGAATAGTCCTAACTTTGTATACCACTCCCGTTGATACACTAAGATTCAGACTACAAACCTTTACTCTCCTACACATCCAAGCTACTCCCACAGTCAAGGTAGTGCAGCTAAAGCACATCTCCTTACCTTTATTCGTATCTTCCCAGATTATACAAAGAGAAGAAATCAAACATACAAAGTGGCCAATAAAGCATGTAAGAAGAATAAAATATTGATGAACCTTAAGAATAGCAAAACAACTAGAATTGTGCATGAAATTCATGATAAACATTGTTATGACATAGGATTTACTCCCCCATGCCCAAGAACTAGAGATCTACTCATACATGGCTATAGAAAGTAGATACAAGTAGTAGAAAGTAGTGTTAGACATCATAATAGAAGGAAATAAACTTGGATGTCCGTGAAAGAAGGAAGATAGACTTGGAACTCTAGTCAAGGAGTCAAAAATCCATTGTTGCTATTGGAAACTCTACAGAAAGCTTCACTTCAGAGTGGAGAGAAAAGAACGGAGGAGATCTTTGCTATAATTGTTGGAGAGGAAGGAAAATGAAGAAGTCTCCCTCCTGAGAAACCAAGTTTTCTCCTTTGGAACACCTCCAACTCCTCCTAGGTCTCCCTTACTTGAGCCCCTCTCTAAAAGGTCTACAATAGTCCATGCTAACTGTCTGAAGATGACTTGGGGACGTATAAATAAGTGTGAGATAGTTAATTTCACATTATAGTGAAATCTACATGTCACCCAGTGTGTTGGATGGCTAACACAGCATGTTCGATGCGATACCTGAAGTCTAGATAGAGTTCTAGAAAGTCACACGACATGTATTTAATAAGATACGGTGTGTTTTTGTAAATCTGGGAGTTCTGGGTTCAATTTCTAGACTAGGACATGGGGTGTCTTTAATAAGACACGTCGTGTCTTTATTAAGACACATGGTGTCTTTTTATAGACAATGGATGTCCTTGATAGTTCAATTTTTGCATTAGGAGTCGGGGTGTATTTAATAAGACACGTCATGTCTTTATTATGACATGGGGTGTCTTTTTCTTGACACTGGGTGTCTTTGACATTTTCAACAACATTGATTTTCTGAATGTCTAGATGATTGGGGAATGTGTTGATGGACGTTATGATGGCATTTTCTCCCCATTTTGATGCCAAATAGTTGTACCTACAATCCAAACCACAGAGCAAGTAAAGATAACAATAAAGTGGAAAATCTAGCATGATTAAGAGTGATTATTTGGTAAAAATGATTTGGAAATGCAACCAAAAGTGGTCCAGAAGATGATATAAAATACACACATCAAATTCCCCTAAGATTAAACCATTACTCGTTCTCAAGCAAAAAGAGCAAAGAAACACAAATGAAGGAATTGTCAAGTTCATGCATAGATTAAATGAAATGAAAGATGTGTATAAGACCAACCAACCATGATCAACTCATTTATGCTCATAGCCATCAATTCAACTTAAACACCCAAGAAATAGATTTTTAGTTCAGCAAGGATGGTCACAATTAAATGAATCAATCAATTAAGCAACACTAAGTAGAATTTGGATGACCAAGCCAAACAATTAGTGGATTGCAACTCAAACTCTTAACTATTAAGGATACAAATGATGAAATCTTAGTTAAAATTAATAATTTTTTTGTACTCTCCTTCTTTCCCAAAATGATATGACTATGGCTTACGAGTTTCAGCACTAGATTGCTAATGTAGGCTTATGCACACGTGGAGTGCCAGCTGGGGTATTTTACCCTCTTTTAAGACATACCACCTAACCATCATGGCCAGATCAGACTTACACTAGGCTAGCATGATATGTGGGTGATTTAGCCATCTTTTATGGGGTATGAGGGTGAAATAATCCAAAAGAAATTTAAAAAAAATTCACAACATAGGAGAGTCAACTGAATTGCAACATTAGCTAGATTCCATTCATTTGTGTTGAAAATTTTCATTGAAAGAGTGGTTGAAAATGCACTAAGAGCTTGGCAAGGGCATCATGTATTCTAAATGATGTTGTAAAGTTTATTTGCTCAAAAAAATTGAAATTGTTACATGTTTTAAGCAATCAAGGATGTGAAATATGAATGTTTAGGCTAGAAGAATAAACCAGAGTTAAGCACATGTTGATGGCCAAAAGGTTTCATTTGATTAATGCATTCCTTTTACAATTTCTATAAATGATATTTCTAATCAAAAGAGGACAATCAGTTAAGCATAGGAGTTTGATCCACATACAAAAGATGGGTCTCAAATCAAACTAGATTTGCCACAAGAAGAACAGAAACAAAAAAAACAACTAAGAAAATGATGATAAAAGCGAAATAAAACTACACTACATTACTGTCTGGTTGCTCTCCCCCTAAGCTTGAAATTTGCAGTGTCCTCACTACATATAACAAACTCAAGAGGATTGCAACCGGATAGTTGTCATGGTGAATGATGAAGATGGAGGTCCATTGCTTTAATTTGAGGCTAGAAATTGTTGTGCTGAGCATCTACGCCTCTTTGTCAATATATCTTTTATTTGGCCCAAAGATCGACAATTGTGATTTGTAATAGGAATAATCTTCTAGATTTCAACATTGTATGTCCCTTCATTCTCTTCTTCAAAATAATCAACATCTATTTCAAAGAGAATTTTGTCATCATATTTCTTGCTTTGAGATTCAGCATTATTGTCTACATTGGATTCAACAACTTCATATGGTATTGCATGTGATGGTGAAGAAGGTTCTTCTACAGCAGCTCCAATCCTCAAGGTAACTGATGTGAATGTTTCCCTTGAATCTATTTGTGGTTGACAAGGCAAGGAACCAGAGGGTGCTTTTTTATTGGAAAGATCTTGTTGAGCAAATTGATTCTCCAACATCATAGTATGAGTGGGGATTCCATCCACATTATAAGAAAGTTGTGAAATAGCATCCTTTAACATCTACCTTTGTTGGTGAAGCTCATCAATTTGCTAAATTTGAGTTGAGACAAAGGTCTCAAGCATGGATACCAAACTCGACTTGGGCTGCAAATGATGTTGTTGTTGGATGAAATTGATGCTAACATTGTTGTTGAGCTCTGATATTCTTCAATTTGTGATGGTTTAGAAAAACATGAAGAAGGAGTGTGTCCTACTACTCCACATGCATCACAAATTACTTCAACGGCTTGCTTTCCAAAACTAGAGGTTGAAGAAGAAGATTGGTTGCTCTAGTCGGGACTCCATTGGCAATTATTAAGTGCCATGTTTTCAATAATGGCATAAGCATCCTTGTATGATTTGTTCATTAAAGTGCCATTTGCAGCAACATCAATAGATATCCTTGTATTATAGAATAAGCTATCATAGAAAGTTTGCAATAGAAGCTAGTTGCTTAAATCATGGTGTGGACAAAGACGTTGAAGGTCTTTAAACCTTTCCCATGTGTCATACAAGGTCTCTCCATGCCTTTGAGAAAAATTGATGAGATGACTACTCAATTGTGCGATCTTGCTTGGTGGAAAGTATTTGTCTAATAAAACTTTAAGGAGTTCATCCTAGCTGTTGATGGAGTTTCCTGGAAAAGAATAGAGCCATGCCTTAGCTCTATCTCTCAAACAGAAAGGGAAAAGAAGAAGACAAATTGCATCAGTAGGAACACCATATATCTTGAAAGTGCTAAGATACTGCATAAATTCGGCATTGTGGAGGTTTGGATCCTCTATTGTCGTCCCTTTAAACTAGTTCTGATGTATCATCCTTATAATTGTAGGGCTGATAGAAAAGTCATTTCTCTCAATTTATGGGATAGTCATAGCCCAATTGATATTTGTAGCAGCATCTAGAATAATAAATTTCTTTAGGGGATGATCATCTTCCTTGATTTGTTCTTCTTGTTTGGTTGGACTTTTGGGTGAAGATGGTGGAGATGAAGGTGATGGATGTTGTGACTCTTCAAAATCTATTTGAGGTTCACTCCGCCTTTCTTTTTGAACATTTCTAACATTAGCTTCAATTTTGGTGTCTAGAAATGTGGAAGGTTGAAAACCCCTTTTGGATCGCTTCACACTATCCTGCAAGTAAAGAAGGTGAGTGAAGTACAAAAGTGAAAATGGAAGATACAACAATATGGTAATGATGATGATCATGATGGAAAAAGATGATAGTGAATATTACAGGTGATGGTGTGATCTAGTCTCGCTTACTATTAAATACTTCTTACTCTAACCAAAATATTGATGCTCCTCGGCAATGGCGTCAAAAACTTGTCAGCTTAAATGCACAAGTTTTAATATTTATAACTCAAGCACTACCCCGCAAGTATATGAGTATGTGTAGTATTATCCAAGTCATCCAAGGAAAAAGGTATTATTAAGTGTAAGAGTATTAAACTTCAACAATTTAGATCTTTTTAAAAAAGAGAGTTTTTGTTTAATTAACTAAGAAATCAAAAGGAAACAAATTAGAACATAAATCACATGTATTAAGGATCAATTTAGATTGGGGATTCTTGGGAATAAGGTTTCACATCCATATCATAACATGAAGAACAATGATGATCGACAATGCTAGAAATGACACAAGGGAGGTTTGTATCCTACACCCACCTCCTGGTAGTATAGAACAGTCCTAACTTTTGTATACCACTCCCGAGGATACACTAAGATTCAGACTAAAAACCTTTGGTCTCCTACACATCTAAGCCACTCTCGCGGTCAAGGTAGTGCATCTAATGCACATCTCCTTACTCTTATACATATCTTCCTATATTATACAAAGAGCAGAAGTCAAACATACAAAGTGGACAATAAAACATGTAAGAATAATTAAACACTGATGAACCTTAGAAAAACAAACAAACTAGAATTATGTATGAAATTTGTGTTCAACAATGATTTTACATGGGAGATACTCCCCCATGCAAGAGATCTACTCATCCATGGTTGTAGAAAGTAGATACAAGTAGTAGAAAGTAGTGTTAGACATCATTATAGAAGGAAATAAACATGTATGTTCATGGAATAAGGAAGATAGACTTGTAACTCGATCAAGGAGTCACAAATCCATCCTTGCTACTGGAAACTCTCCAGAAAGCTTCACTTCGGCCTGGAGAGAAAAGAATGGTAGAGATCCTTACTGCAATTGTTGGATAAGAAGGAATAAGAAGAAGTTTCCCTCCTGAGAAACCAACTCTTCTCCCTTGGAATGCCTCCAACTCCTCCTGGATCTCCCTTGCTTGAGTCCCACTTCAAAAGGTCTGAAATAGTCTATGACAACTATCCCAAGATGGCTTGGGGTTGTATATATAAGTGTGAGACAGTTAAATTCACGTTTGAGTGAAATTTGTAGGTCACACCGCATGTTGGATGGCTTACACGGTGTGTTCGACGTGATAGCTGAAGTCTGGATCAGGTTTTGGAAAGTCACATGGTGTGTCTTTAATAAGACACGACATGTTGCTGCAAATTTGGGGGTTATGGGTTCAATTTCTAGACTGTGGCATGGGGTGTCTTTAATAAGACATGTCGTGTCTTTATTAAGACACGTCGTGTCTTTTTTAAGACACAGGGTGTCTTTTCCTGGACACAGGGTGTGTTTGATTGTTCAATTTCTAGAATGGGAGATGAGGTGTCTTTAATGAGACATGTCCTGTCTTTATTAAGACACGAGGCGTCTTTTTCTGGACATGGGGTGTCTTTGACAGTTTCAGCAACATTGATTTTTTTGAATGTCTAGATGATTAGGGAATGTGTTGATAGATGTTATGATGGTGTTTTCTCCCCCATTTTGATGCCAAATTGTTGTACCTGCAATCCAAATCGTATAGCAAATAAAGATAACAATAAAGTGGAAAATCTAGCATGATTAAGAGTGATTATTGGGTGAAAATGATTTGTAAATGCAACCAAAAATGATCCAAAAGATGATATATAATACACACATTAGGCGTTGGCATTGAACGGGTAATAACCTAATTGTTTTGGGTATTTTCTCACTAGAAGCGTGTACGCTGCAATCTTCCAAATTGATATGTGAGGGCTATCAATTTGAACAAAAAGGTGGGAGCGATAATTATTTAAAGGCCTAATTAAACATTGTTAGATTTTATTCTAATAAAATCAAACCAAAAATGTTTTAACAAATTGCAAAATTTATTATAGAATGAAATGGAAACCAATAACATGTTTGCCTTATGATTTGTCCTTGAGAAGGACAAGTTGAATGGGAATCATTTCCATGACTGGTTCAGGATTTTGAGAATCATTCTCACATAAGACTGCAAGCTCTATGTCCTAGAGAAACCTAAGCCAGATGAACCTTCTCGCCTACGCCTAAAGCTAACAGGGATGCTTACAAGAAGCACTCTGAAGACGTTGTAGCAAGTGCCTGATGTTGTGATCAATAAACTATGAGTTGCAAATACATGATGAGAACATGGATGTTATTGAGGTGGTAACACATCTTAAGAACATGTACCAAGATCAGACAAGACAAGAGAGATATTATTTCAGCAAGGCATTGTTCAAATGCAACATGGAAAAAGGAGATCCAATAGGTCCCCAACTACTCAAGCTTATTTGGTATGTTGGGAACCTTTCCAGACTGGGATTTCCCTTGGGTCAAGAGTTGGCCACAGATGTGATTCTGCAGTTTCTGTCAAAATCATACAATTAATTTGT
Organism: Alisma plantago-aquatica; assembly: GCA_963693085.1. Taxonomy (NCBI): domain Eukaryota; kingdom Viridiplantae; phylum Streptophyta; class Magnoliopsida; order Alismatales; family Alismataceae; genus Alisma; species Alisma plantago-aquatica. The sequence continues at coordinate 125,781,215 of OY856412.1, forward strand.
CATGAACTATAACGTGAATGATTTTGACAAGTTGTTGTCAGAATTACTTGGCATGTTGAGAGAAGTTGAAGCGTATATGAAGAAAGCAAGCCCAAGTCTATGATGATGATCAACAGAGGCAAAGAGACGTACAAGAGTAAATGCAAAGCTAATAAGACTTCTAAAATTGGCTAGAAACTTAAGTCTTATGCACTCAAAGCAAAGGGAGGGGTGACCAAGGAAGGCAATTGTCACCATTGCCACCAGCCTGGGTACTGGAAGAGGAATCCCCTCTCTACCTAGAGGAACTGAGAAAGAAGAAGGAGGAGATAGAGATATCCACTTCGGGTATATATGTTATTAGAGATAAATATGTATACTTCTTCATCATGGGTACTAAATACCAAATATGGATCTCACATGTGTTTGAATATGCAGGATCTAAAAAGAATTAAGCCTATAAGAAAGGGTGAGGTCAAACTACGTGTTGCAAATGAAGCAAGATTTGTTGTCATTGTAGTTGGAATCTATAATTTATCTCTACCCATGGGGCTTGTAATAGAGTTACAAAACTATTATTTTGTACATGCCATTAATAGAAACATTATTTTTTTATCTTGTATGGACAAGAATGGATTTGAATTTCATATTAAAAAATTAGTCAATGTTCTATTTCAAAAGATGAGATCTTTTATGGAAGTGCCCCAACGTTCTATGGCCCTTATTTTATAGATCTAAAGACAATTGTTTATAATGTAAATACCAAAAGATTAAAACTCATAAACTCAAACAAAACATACATTTGGCATTGTCATCTAGGGCACATCAATGATAAATACATTTCTAGACTCCATAAAGATGGATATCTAGACTTTTGATTTTGAATCAAAAGAGACATGTGGGTCTTGTTTGTTGGGTAAGATGACAAAGTCTCCATTCACTGGTAACAGTGAAAGGGCTAGTGATCTATTAGGACTCATATATACTTATGTGTGTGGCCCTTTTAGAACAAATGCTAGAGTTGGTTATGAGTACTTCATTATCTTTATTGATGACTTCTGTGGCATCCAACTTATAAAAACAAGATTTACTTAAGCGGAAGTGAATCATTTGTAGCAAATTACTAAAAATCACTAAAAAATTAAAACTTTTTGCAAAGAGATCCACACATAGGAAACCTCTTTCATAAAGAACTAAAGTATACATTTACACCATGGCTCATAAGTACATAACTTGTATCATCTCTTCTTGAGGATTACGACATCAGCTGCCCTATTAATGTTATATACAGACAACATAAGAACCTCGAGGCATCAAGCCAACATCTCAGATCGGTTCATTAAAACACTAACTCTAAATTCTTAGGACCTAAGAGTACATAGACGACACATAGGACTACTATCTATACAAAACTTCGCAGCCAGTGCCTCCACCTGAGTTATCACTGTTGTCCCTATTGTTGTTGCTGCTTTTCCCTTGCTATAGGGTTCCTTCTTCTTCTTCTTCTACATTTACCTAAAAAGTTGGATCCCACGGGGGTGAGACAATTATAAATTGCCCCAGCGGGAGAGATAACTCTCCGCCAAAACATTGTTATAGCAGTTTATTATAATAAAACTGAGCAGGATTTCTTATATATTAACAGCAGTATTAATCATTGAATGAACAGAGTAACACAATCTCCTTTCCTAAGGAGAGCATTGCATTTATCCATGATAGAATCATAATTCATATATCTACTTGTAATGAGTATAAAGAGATATGAATAACATCTATCAACTAGAGATGCATAAAAGAAATGTAACATCATCCAATGAATTTCCATATTCAATCCTTAAGCAAACATGCTATACGGTTGATTAAATTTTACAATCACACTTATGCCCTGAGGAGATGAGGTATACCGCTCATATTCCAACTGACCATTGCGAAGTCGAAATCAGTACCATACAAGGTCAAAGGTAGAGCCGTCTACCAAGACCTCTCACATCTCGATTAGTACGAGACAACATGCAGGGCATCTTGTGTCTCTGCTAGATAGCTTTCCAGGGTATACTGGTAACTTTTCTATTAGAGTTACAGTGGCGTGCTACACTCTCTTCACAATCGTGAGATTTCTTGTTTATCTCCATCGATCCGACATTAATATTATTGGGAGATGTGTACTGCATCTATCCCAATCGTCAGGAGATTTGTGGTACATCCATCCCGGTACAATAATGAAGGGTTGAGAGGTTTAATGTTTACCTTTCCTCAATTCCCTCATTAGGACTTCAGGATGCATTCACCCATTGCCCCCACATATTCAAAATATGCATTCTGGGTTTTGCCGCGGAGCACCCGTTTCACCATCACCTATTGCTGAAGATGATGGATCTATGGTCAGGGCTCTATATGATATGATTTCACTTGATTAATTAAGTACATTAACATATTCTTTTAGAATCAGTCAAGTTCTCAAACATGAATTATTATGACAATTGCTACAAAGAAACATGTAATCTCTTATCTATAGCTTTACCAGAACTTATAATGCATTGGAATCTTAATCCCTTGTCTCATTACTTGAAAGTTCACATCTCACAGCAACATCATTATCTTACTTATCAACACATGGTATTCATACCCTCAATTCATCACTAATCACTGTTACCATTTGTTAGGTAACTATCACCTCTAGGTCCTCAGACCGAGGTATACAAGATACTTGTTACACAAGCATCTCATATGGATCACAAGGCCCATTAAATGTCTTGTCACCTTTCACTAGGCAACACCTTACTCATATGACTCATGAAGTCCATGCACATTTTGTTACTTTTATTAAGCAACAACAACATTAAGGCACACAAGGCCAATCAATATTTTATTATATAAAAGCCATAGCTCAAACCTGGATATGATCACCATCTCACGATATCTACATGGTTAATAGACATGATAACAGTCATATGATTCATTTATCACATCATGTGATACAATAGTAACACCACCATCCCTATATCAGGGTTAGGGTTTTCTATCAAATAGGATTTTCCATTCCATTACCCAATTTAGGCTTAGGGTCTCCCATTTCTCATTAGTTAGGGTTTCATATTTACATCATTAGTTCAACCCCAATATATTGCTCCACCCCTCTAGGAGCATTCAATACTATCATAAGTATTTACTCATGATCATTACTTTCATCATATATCATTTATGAATATCAATACAAGGTATAAGTTCATCTCTTATCCTTACCATGGTATGATTACATCATACTCATTAGTTTCGCTTAACCCCTTTCACAAGACATATTAACATATACTTATCAAAGTATATCAAACTCATTACAATCTTATTGTAACAACTACATAACACATTCTTCATGTGTTTGTTATCCAAGTATATTGGATTGAGATGCATCAAGGTATATCAACCCTCAAATGCTAAATGTGATATCTATCATGTCTTGATATATCACATTTCTCCTCATATCCATCTTACTTAAGATAATAAACTGATCTTGTATTAAGGTATTTTCCTCTTAATACTTTGTCCTCTAACCTATCACTTTTATTATGTAGTGCATAAGTTACACATTAGAATTATCCAACTATCTTTAATGATATTAACTTATCCAATGGTTAGGTATTGTTGATATAGAATAAATCATTATCGACCACTTTAGGTATTTCAACTCTTAGGATGTTATCCACATCATAATTTGGTGTTGCATACATCATCCCTAAGAGTTTCATGTCCTCATCTTTGTAAGGTGTATAGGGTTGTTATACATGTATAGAGTTAAACATATAATGATCTAGGCATTATATTGTCCCTTATATCCTTACTCATTAGAGTATCAATATTACCATTCATATGGTTTATCAATTTTACCCTTCATGGATGTAGCATTCTCATCTTACTTGATTATATTAGCCACACCCTTCTTTAGTGTATTGTCCAATATACCATCACTAGGGTTTCATATATCAATACATGGCATCACCCTAGATTTGAGTCTCACATCACATCATGATTCAGGGTTCCACATAATATCATTCTTATTTTGGGCTTCATATGACATTACTCTATATTAGGGTTTCACATTTAATAACCCACAATTAGGGTTTATTATTCATCCCAATTAAGGTTTTGAATTACATTACCCTGAATTAGGGTTTCACATATCATCACCCTTAATTAGGGTTTACTATTCACATCACATCACCCTTGATTAGGGTTTATATTCAATAACCCACAATTAGGGTTTACTATTCACATCACATCACCCTAGATTAGGGTTTATATTCAATAACCCACAATTAGGGTTTACTATTCATCCAATTAGGGTTTTGAATCACATTACCCAGAATTAGGGTTTCACATGTCATCACCCTTAATTAGGGTTACATCCTTATAATAGATTATCATTATACCTAGCATTGTCCTAATTAGAGTTAAGGTTCATCAATCTTCTTGATTAGGGTTTCATGGTCTCTTTATCATGGATCATTCCCTAAAATTCATGGTTTATTCATATTGAAGGTATTGAGGCTTATCCATTACATGATTATTCTACATGTATGGATTCCTCTCTCTCTCATCCACTCTAGGATATTGACTATGTCAAACTTGGTTAGATTGGGTCAATCAACCCTTCAACTAAGCACATTCAATTTGACATAGTATATTATATTATTGCTTATTTAAGCTTCAAGGATTAATTCTTCTAATATTACCAATCATTTGGTATCCTAAAGGTACAACCCTAGTGATTTTCTTTCAGATAAATCAGTAATCAATTATAGGGTCAATTGGTCCTTCATCACATTAAGTTATCAATTGATTTGATCACTTTAAATCACCAAATGATCTTGACCCTTTGATCTCTAAATGGTTTGAAACCGTTTAAGCAAATTGCCTTTGTAACTGAATGGGCTTGGGTCTCCAAACGGTTTAAGACCATTTGGTCCCAAACGGTGTTGAGGCCATTTGGTCCCAAATGGTCTTGAGACCGTTTGGGCTCAAACGGTATTAAGACTGTTTGGTCCAAACCATCTCAAAACCGAATGGACCAAAAAGTCCTTTCAACACTTACATGATTCATGATTTCAATGGATGAACCGATTATCAAATGAGTCCTTGATTTATTTACCACTTGATCTATTGAATCAACCTTCAATTAGACCTTCAAATAGGGTTTTGAACCCAATTGATCTAGGATTTCAACTCAAGGAACCTTCAATTAGGGCTTGGAATCGAATAGCTATCAATGATCAACATTGTGGAATTGATTCCATTGCAAATAATGAATTATTATCAAATTTTTGATATGATCAGACCCCAAACGGTCTTGAGGTTGTTTGGATGACCTCCAAACGGTCTTGAGATCGTTTGCCTCATCCTATCCTTGGATTTTGTGAAATTCCATTAGGGTTTAGATCATTAGATTATCATCAAATCAGCACTTAATTGCATTTCAATTTGGTATCTCTAGACCTTCAGTTACTCAACCATACTCAACCCTACACCTCCAAACGGTCTTAAGACCGTTTGGGCTCAATCACCCAAAAATCTAAGTTAACCAAATTGAATTTCAGCACTTAACCCGATTAGGGTTTGCTAATTGATTAACCTTCAACTGATGAATCCTTTGGAGTTAATCAATCAAATTTTGTGGGTCATCAACCATCATCATTAGAATCAGCTTTTCCAAATGGTCAACCCTGTTCAACTCTCCCAAATGGTTTGAAACTATTTAGTTTCAAACGGTTTGATGAAACTGTTTGCTTTCAAACGGTTTTCTTGAAACCAAATGAGCAAGCTTGTTGAAACCGAATGAAATATAATTTCTTTGGTAAATGAGTCCAAGATGATGTCATCATTATCTACCTTCATCCCTGAAGGTCTTAGTACTTCTGATTTCATGAAATTACCAATTTCAACCAACAATTAATTAAAAAGATGAAGGAATCACCGAAATTGCAAGATTGATAGTTAAATAACAATGTAGAGGGGTTCAAGTTATAAATCCTGCCTCCAATTGAGCTCCAAATCTTCAAGCTCTCGTCAAAAATGGTGGATGCAACTCCTTTAACTACCCCAAGGCTCTTCCTCAAGCTTTCAGTGAAAAGGAATGGTTAGAATTGAAGAGGGAATCGAGATAGGAAGAAATCATGCATTGATTTGTGATTTCCACCATGGAATCAATGTGAAAGAGGGTAAAGAAACTTACCAACAGGTTGGGGCTCGTTATCTTCTTGCTCCCAAGCTCCCAAGGTCGTTTTGCAAGAAAAGGGTGGAAGTGAATTCGAAGTTCCCCTTCTACTCTATGGATAAATGAGATTATATGCAATTTTTATTAAAAAATTCAATTAGGAGAGAGAAAGTAGGAATTATCTCCCCCTTATCCTTGCCACTTGACCCCTTCTCTTCCTTAGGTACGAGGCTATCCTCTTTGCCTCTTATTCTTCTCAATTATCCATGATTTAAATAAAAGTAAATTAAGCACCTTAAATCATTTTATAATAATATCCATAAGTGAGTGGATATTTCTTTTTCTTATAATAATGTCAGTGAGTTATCCACTTCCTTTGGATATTTTCGTGCCTTTGCAAGGCAAAAGCTCGTCCAATCTCTTTGCAAATTCATCCCTCAACGTTTGGTTGAAGGGCTCTTTAATTAATATGTTTATTTTTTTGCATTAAATTGAATAAGGGTTTCAATTATGCATAAATCTTGATTATTTTAATATCAAGATTCTCTCTCCTCCAAATTAATTTAAATTAGGTTCCCCTCTCATTTTCTTTACTTTACATGATGCCAATAAACATAAGGGACCTTATGAAGTGGTAATTTGCATATTGTACCCTAAGTTTTTGGGTAAATTGCACTTTACACCAAAACTAGGTTTTAATGCACAAACATTGATTTATCAGCTCTTCCTTAGTACTCAGGATTTCACAAGCCATTCCTCTACATCATCTTCATTCTCATGATGCTTCTACACATGAGGAACATTTATCAAGTAACATTTGCAAGTTCACCCCTCAACTTGGGTAATTTTCACTTTAGTCCAAAAATAAGCAAACATTGCTTCAACATTATTCGAACAGGACCAAAATTGAAACATAAGTTCCTCTTGGGCCTTATTTACTTTTCACCAAATAAAATTAAGGATCTAATTATCTTGCTTAAGCAAAACTTCTAGGGTTAAGTCATAACCCAGGTCAGGGATGTCACAAATTATAAACCCCTAACAATGATTTCATCCCCAAAATCCCAGATAAAAGGAGACAGATATTATTTATTCATCATACTATCTAGTCTCCACATAACATTTCATTGTTATGGAGACACCATAAATCTTTGGTCAACATAAAGTTATTCTACACAAGTTTATCATAGAATAGTTCACATAGGACACATACTCCACTGTCCTTTTTATTATTGACTGTGGAGTTAATTCTGTGTCAGGTAACACTTTCCTTATTTTTACCATTTCATGTGACAATTTCTTATTTCTGAGGAGTCTCCCATGCTCCTTAGTTAAGAACACAATTATGTTCTGTCACCCTCTTGGGACGATAAGTCTTTGCATACCTTAGTAGTTCCATCTCACCAGGTGACACCATACTAGATTTCCTTATTACTTATGCTAACTATCTCATTTGTTGTACATTCTCTTATCATGAAGAGAGGTTACTTATTAATTAAGAACTTATCTTAAAGATATTTTTAATTGTTATGTTTATGCAAAACATAAACCCCTAACATGTGATGTTCCTACTATATTACATGATTAATCTAATTTCATGGTTGACCACTCCAGATCATCAACATAAACCATCTGATATTTCTTAGATACCAGAATCTCTTACCTTGGTATCTATCACATGTGTTGAAAACACATCACATATTTATCTTTCTTTCATCTTGGTACATCACTTGTTACAGATATCTTTACCTAGAAACCAAAGTCCAAGATAAACCGGTACTTTTCTAAGTATCCATCACATGAACATTTTTATCTTATACACATCAAGTGTCCTAAGATTCACTTGATTGCCATGTCCCTAAAAAGGGAGAAAACAAGGAGTCATATTTCTCTTATTATTTCATGTATTTTTAACTATTCATGAATCATTTACTCTTTATCTCATCCTAGGTTCCTTGCCCTCGGCATAGGAATTTATAAGGATGATCACATAACATTATTCCTTTCTTTGGTATTGTCTAACATGTTGATGAGCATCTTATGATCTCATCAAATTTCCATCTCCACATTATGGGAAAAGATCTTTATTATACTTACAAACTTTATTGAACAGGGATCATCTCCCTTGTTCTCACTCTTATCTTATGAGGAGTATACTTTTAATTCCTCATACACACATGCTTATCTGAGATTATCTCAGACTTCTCTTTATTGTACTTAGGATATAACATATTTATTCATCCCATATTTCTGATTTCATGATACTCATTAGATTGTCTCAGAATGACTACTTGATCAGAGCAATCAAAAAGATAACAATTTAAGAGTTTCCATACTCACTTTATCATCAATAGTTGTTTACCTGGCCAGGGTATATAAATACTGAGATTAAGTAGTATGCACTTTGTATATTATCATATTTCTTACTTTTCATATTATCATGAGCATAAGATTCATCATTTTTGGATTTTATCCGAGCATCTCTTCTATACCTCATCTTCTCTCATAGAGGTAAGAACAATATAAAACATCTATAATGTTTACTATGCAAAATGTAAGTCCTCTTAGGACTAATCAGGGAGAGCTCAATCAATTAATTTCTCAATTTAACTCAGGAAACCATAAAAAGACATATTAGAATGACATTATTTTGTCTAACCTGTCATGGTTTGTGGATGGTTTACTGCCTCAGGCTGACTCTGCCTCAGAGGTTTATTCAACATAATGTTTCTCGCTGAGCAATCTCTTGCCAGATGTCCTACATGTCTACATTGGTAGCAAATTCTAGGTGCTAGATATGGTCTAGAGGGTTCTTTACCCTTTCTAGATGACCATTGCCTTGGTGCACTAGGCCCTGGTTGCACTGGTGGTACCAAAAACTTCTTCTTTTTGGAACTACCAGACCTCTATTCCTGGATTTGGATAGGCCTTTTTTCAATTCTTCCTTTATATTCCTTTTCTGGACAACTAGGTATGATATGTCCAGGCTTCCTACACCTATGGCAGATCCTGGTTTCAGATTGTATCCTATTCCTTTCATCATTATTCATTGCTCCAACAGGCTGATGTTGAGCAGGAAACCTATTGGAGTTCAACACTTCATCATTGGGGGCTGGTAGTCTAGGTTGCATTGCTAATGCACGATCTACTATGTGTATCATAGTTGTACTAAATTGCTCAAGCAGAACAGGGAAAGTTGGGCTCTCTATCATGGCTAGGCAAAACTGGGGATGTGCAGGTGTATGTTCTTCTCTGCTCTAATCCCCTGCACCCCATCTTGGTGCAACATTGCCACTTTCTGCAGCAAACTCTTCATGTGACCCAGTCATCTTTAAGTTCTTCTTCTCCTATATGAGCAGAAGACACTATCAGATACACTGGAAGACACTAGAATAGACTCTACTATCTTAGTCCTATGTCTCTGTAGACTCAGCGAACCTAGAGCTCTGATACCACTAAATTGTGGCATCCAACTTATAAAAACAAGATTTACTGAAGCGGAAGCGAATCATTTGCAGCGGATTACTGAAAATCACTAAAAAATTAAAACTTTTTGCAAATAGATCCACACATAGGAAACCTCTTTCATAAAGAACCAAAGTATACATTTACATCATGGCTCATAAGTACATAACTTGTATCATCTCTTCTTGAGGATTACAACATCAGCTAACCTATTAACATTATATACAGACAGTATAAGAACCTCGAGACACCAAGCCAAAATATCAGATCGGTTCATTAAAACATTAACTATAAATTCTGAGGACCTGAGAGTATAGAGACGACACATAGGACTACTATCTATACAAAACTTTGCAGCCAGTGCCTCCACCTGAGTTATCATTGTTGTCCCTATTGTTGTTGCTTCTTTTCCCTTGCTATAGGGTTCCTGCTTCTTCTTCTACGTTTACCTAAAAAGTTGGATCCCACGGGGGTGAGACAATTGTAAATTTCCCCAGAGGGAGATATAACTCTCCTCCAAAACATTGTTATAGCAGTTTATTATAATAAAACTGAGCAGGAGTTCTTATATATTAACACTAGTATTAATCATTGAATGAATAGAGTAACGCAATCTCCTTTCCTAAGGAGAGCATTGCATTTATCCATGATAGAATCATAATTAATCTATCTACTTGTAATGAGTATAAAGAGATATGAATAACATATATCAACTAGAGATGCATAAAAGAAATGTAAGATCAACCAATGAATTTATGTATTCATTCCTTAAGCAAACATGCTATACGGGTAATTAAATTTCACAATCACACTTATGCCCTGAGGAGAGGAGGTATACCACTCATACTCCAACCGACCATTACGAAGTCGAAATTGGTACCATACAAGGTCAAAGGTAGAGTCGGATACTAAGACCTCTCACATCTCGATCAGTATGAGACAACATGTAGGACATCTTGTGTCTCTACTAGATAGCTTTCCAGGGTATACTTGTAATTTCACTATTAGAGTTACAGTGGCGTATTGCACTCTCTTCACAATCGTGAGATTTCTTGGTTATCTCCATCGATCCGGTATTAATATTATTGGGAGATGTGTACTGCATCTATCCCAATCGTCAGGAGATTCATGGTACATCCGTCCTGGTACAATAATGAAGTATTGAGAGGTTTAATGTTTACCTTTCCTCAATTCTCTCATTAGGACGTCAGGATGCATTCGCCCATTGCCCCCACATATTCAAAATATGCGTTCTGGGTTTTGCTACGGAGCACCCGTTTCACCATCACCTATTTCTGATGATGATAGGTCTATGGTCAGGGCTCTACATGATATGATTTCACTTGATTAATCAAGTACATTAACATATTCTTTTAGCATCAGTCAAGTTCTCAAATAGGAATTATTATGACAATTGCTTCAAAGAAACATGTAAGCTCTTATCTATAGCTTTACCAGAACTTATAATGCATTGGGATCTTAATCCCTTATCTCATTACTTGAAAGTTCACATCTCAGAGCAACATCATTATCTTACTTATCAAAACTGGGTATTCATACCCTCAATTCATCACTAATCACTGTTACCATTTGTTAGGTAACTATCACCTCTAGGTCCTCAGACTGAGGTATACATGATACTTGTTACACAAGCATCTCATATGGCTCACAAGGCCCATTAAATGTCTTGTCACCTTTCACTAGGCAATACCTTACTCATATGACTCATGGAGTCCATGCACATTTTGTTACTTTTATTAAGCAACAACAACATTAAGGCACACAAAGCCAATCAATATTTTATTATATAAAAGCCATAGCTCAAATCTGGCTATGATCACCATCTCATGATATCTACATGGTTAATAGACATGATAACAATCATATGATTCATTTATCACATCATGTGATTCAATAGTAACACCACCGTCCCTATATCAGGGTTAGAGTTTTCTATCAAATAGGATTTTCCATTCCATTACCCAATTTAGGGTTAGGGTCTCCCATTTCTCATTAGTTAGGGTTTCATATTTACATCATTAGTTCAACCCCAATATATTGCTCCACCCCTCTAGGAGCATTCAATACTATCATAAGTATTTATGCATGATCATTACTTTCATCATATATCATTTATGAATATCAATACAAGGTATACGTTCATCTCTTATCCTTACCCCGATATGATTACATCATACTCATTAGTTTCGCTTAACCCCTTTCACAAGACATATTAACCTATACTTATCAAAGTATATCAAACTCATTACAATCTTATTGTAACAACTACATAACACATTCTTCATGTGTTTGTTATCCAAGTATATTGGATTGAGATGCATCAAGGTATATCAACCCTGAAATGCTAAATGTGATATCTATCATGTCTTGATATATCAATTTTCTCCTCATATCCATCTTACTTAAGATAATCAACTGATCTTGTATTAAGGTATTTTCCTCTTAATACTTTGTCCTCTAACCTATCACTTTTATCATGTAGTGCATAGGTTACACATTAGAATTATCCAGCTATCTTTAATGATATTAACTTATCCAATGGTTAGGTATTGTTGATATAGAATAAATCATTATCGACCACTTTAGGTATTTCAACTCTTAGGATGTTATCCACATCATAATTTGGTGTTGCATACATCATCCCTAAGAGTTTCATGTCCTCATCTTTGTAAGGTGTATAGGGTTGTTACACATGTATAGAGTTAGACATATAATGATCTAGGCATTATCTTGTCCCTTATATCCTTACTCATTAGAGTATCAATATTACCATTCATATGGTTTATCAATTTTACCCTTCATGAATGTATCATTCTCATCTTACTTGATTATATTAGCCACACCCTTCTTTTGTGTATTGGCCAATATACCATCACTAGGGTTTCATATATCAATACATGGCATCACCCTGGATTTGAGTCTCACATCACATCATGATTCAGGGTTCCACATAATATCATTCTTATTTAGGGTTTCATATGACATTATTCTAGATTAGGGTTTCACATTTAATAACCCACAATTAGGGTTTACTATTCATCCCAATTAGGGTTTTGAATCACATTACCGTGAATTAGGGTTTCACATGTAATCACCCTTAATTAGGGTTTACTATTCACATCACATCACCCTTGATTAGGGTTTATATTCAATAACCCACAATTAGGGTTTACTATTCACATCACCCTAAATTAGGGTTTATATTCTATAACCCACAATTAGGGTTTACTATTCATCCAATTAGGGTTTTGAATCACATTACCCGGAATTAGGGTTTCACATGTCATCACCCTTAATTAGGGTTACATCCTTACCATAGATTAGGATTATACCTAGCATTGCCCTAATTAGAGTTAAGGTTCATCAATCTTCTTGATTAGGGTTTCATGGTCTCTTTATCATGAATCATTCCCTAAAATTCATGGTTTATTCATATTGAAGGTATTAAGGCTTATCCATTACATGATTATTCTACATGTATGGATTCCTTTCTCTCTCTCTCATCCTCTCTAGGATATTGACTATGTCAAACTTGGTTAGATTGGGTCAATCAACCCTTCAACTAAGCACATTCAATTTGACATAGTATATTATATTATTGCTTATTTAAGCTTCAAGGATTAATTCTTCTAATATTACCAATCATTTGGTATCCTAAAGGTACAACCCTAGTGATTTTCTTTAAGATAAATCATAAATCAATTATAGGGTCAATTGGTCCTTCATCACATTAAGTTATCAATTGATTTGATCACTTTAAATCACCAAACGATCTTGACCCTTTGATATATAAATGGTTTGAAGCTGTTTAAGCAAATTGCCTTTGTAACTGAATGGGCTTGGGTCTCCAAACGGTTTAAGACCGTTTGGTCCCAAATGGTCTTGAGACCGTTTGGTCCCAAATGGTCTTGAGACCGTTTGGGCTCAAACGGTCTTAAGATCGTTTGGTCCAAACCATCTGAAAACCGAATGGACCAAAAAGTCCTTTCAACACTTACACGATTCATGATTTCAATGGATGAACCGTTTATCAAATGAACCCTTGATTTATTTACCACTTGAGCTATTGAATCAACCTTCAATTAGACCATCAATTAGGGTTTTGAACCCAATTGATCTAGGATTTCAACTCAAGGAACCTTCAATTAGGGTTTGGAATCGAATAGCCATCAATGATCAACGTTGTGGAATTGATTCCATTGCAACTAATGAATTATTATCAAATTTTTCATATGACCACACCCAAACGGTGTTGAGGTCATTTGGATGACCTCCAAACGGTCTTGATACTGTTTGCCTCATCCTATCCTTGGATTTTGTGAAATTCCATTAGGGTTTAGATCATTAGATTGATCATCAAATCAGCACTTAATTGCATTTCAATTTGGTATCTTTGGACCTTAAATTACTCAACCATAGACCTCCAAACGGTCTTGGGTGACCCCCAAATGGTCTTGATACCGTTTGGGTGACCTCCAAATGATCTTGAGACCGTTTGGGCTCAATCACCCAAAAATCTAAGTTAACCAAATTGAATTTCAGCACTTAACCCGATTAGGGTTTGCTAATTGATTAACCTTCAACTGATGAATCCTTTGGAGTTAATCAATAAAATTTGGTGGGTCATCAACCATCATCATTAGAATCAACTTTTCCAAACGGTCAACCCTGTTCAACTCTCCCAAATGGTTTGAAACCGTTTAGTTTCAAACGGTTTGATGAAACTGTTTGCTTTCAAATGGTTTTGTTGAAACCAAATGAGCAAGCTTGTTGAAACCGAATGAAATATAATTTCTTTGGGAAATGAGTCCAATATGATGTCATAATAATATACCTTCGTCCCTGAAGGTCTTACTACTTCTGATTTCATGAAATTACCAATCTCATCCAACAAATTATCAAAAAGATGAAGGAGTCAAGGAAATTGCAAGATTGATAGTTAAATAACAATATAGAGGGGTTCAAGTTATAAAACCCACCTCCAATTGAGCTCCAAAGCTTCAATCTCATGTCAAAAATGGTGGATGTAACTCCTTTCACTATCCCAAGGCTTGTCCTCAAGCTTTTAGTGAAAAGGAATGGTTAGAATTGAAGAGGGAATCGAGATAGGAAGAAATCATGCATTGATTTGTGATTTCCACCATGGATTTAAGGTGAAAGAGGGTAAAGAAACTTACCAACAGGTTGGGGCTCGTTCTCCTCTTGCTCCAAAGCTCCCAAGGTCGTTTTTCAAGCAAATGGTAGAAGTGAATTCGAAATTCCCCTTTTACTCTATTGATAAATGAGCTTATATGCAATTTTTATTAAAAATTCAATTAGGAGAGAGAAAGTAGGAATTATCTCCCCCTTATCCTTTCCACTTGCCCCCTTTTCTTCCTTAGGGACGAGGATATCCTCTTTGCCTCTTATTCTTCTCAATTATCCATGACTTAAAGAAAAGCAAATTAAGCACCTTAAATCATTTTATAATAATATCCATAAGTGAGTGGATATTTCTTTTTCTTATAATAATGTGAGTGAGTTATCCACTTCCTTTGGATATTTTCGTGCCTTTGCAAGGCACAAGATCGTCCAAGCTCTTTGCAAATTCATCCCACAACTTTTGGTTTAAGGGCTCTTTAACTAATATATTTATTTTTTTGCATTAAATTGAATTAGGGTTTCAATTATGCATAAATCTTGATTATTTTAATATCAAGATTCTCTCTCCTCCAAATTAATTTAAATGAGGTGCCCCTCTGATTTTCTTTGCTCTACATGATGCCAAGAAACATAAGGGACCTTATGAAGTGGTAATTTGCATATTGTACCCCAGGTTTTTGGGTAAATTGCACTTTACACCAAAACTAGGTTTTAATGTACAAACATTGCTTTATCATCTCTTCCTTAGTACTCATGCTTTCACAAGACATTCCTCTACATCATCTTCATTATCATGATGCTTCAACACATTAGGAACATTTATCAAGTAACATTTTTTGGGTAATTTGCACTTTAGTCCAAAAATAAGCAAACATTGCTTCAACATTATTCGAACAGGACCAAAATTGAAACATAAGTTCCTCTTGGGCCTTAATTACTTTTCACCAAATAAAATTAAGGATCTAATTATATTGCTTAAGCAAAACTTCTAGGGTTAAGGCATAACCCAGGTTAGGGATGTTACAACTTCAGTAGGTATGGTTATGTTTACTTGATGAAATATAATTCAGAATCTCTTAAAAAGGTCAAGAATTTCATGAACGAAGTACAAACTCGACTTCACGCAAGTATTAAAGCACTTCATTCTGTTCAAGGGGGAGAATACTTAAGCTAAGAGTTTGAGAACCTTCTAAGATATTGTGGTATCATATCACAATGGACTTCACCTAGAACACCACAACACAACAATGTATCAGAAAGAAGGAATCACACATTACTAGATATGATGTGATAAATGATGGGTTTTTCTACTCTTATAACTTCCTTCTGGGATTATGATCTAGAAACCACAATGTTTACACTAAATTGTGTGCCATATAAATTTGTTCAAAAAACACCATATGAGATGTGTTGCGGGAAGTGTCCCAATGTGTCTTTTGTGAAGATTTGGGGATGTGAAGCTTATGTGAGAAAGAGTTTCCTGAAAATCATGGACCCAGATTGGATAAATGTTATTTTGCCGGATATCCTAAGAAAACCAAAGGATAGTACTTTTATACTCCATTTGACAACAAAATGTTTTTGCCAAGAATGTTGTATTCCTAGAAAAGGAATTCATTTCTAAAGGAATCAATGGGAGGAAAGTAGAACTCGAAGAAGTTTGAGACCAACAAGAGAACACAGAACCTATAGAGGTCAAATAGGAACATAGAGAGTCACTAACCATTGTGGAATCTCAAATTCCTCATGTAACATATGAACCTCACAGATCTAATAGGACACGTCTTGAGCCAGGAAGATTTGGTTATCTTGAGACTCAAGAAGGTGATGAGTCTGTCATTGATGATGAGTCAACAACCTACCTAGAAGCTATTAAGAGAACAAAATTTGAGAAATGGCTTGAGGTCATGAGATTTGAGATGGAATCTATGGACACCAACAAGGTATGGACCTTGGTGGATTCACCTAAAGGTGTAAAACCCATAGGGTGCACGTGGGTCTTCAAGAAGAAGACTAACATGGATGGCAATGTAAAAACTTTAAAAGGTCAATTGGTTGCAAAGGTTTTTACAAGTTCAAGGTGTTGACTATGAAAAAACCATTTATCTAGTTGTGATGGTTAAGTCCATCAGGATCATGCTTGCCATTATAGCTTATTATGACTATGAGATTTGACAGATGGATGTTAAAATTGCATTCCTTAATGAGAATCTTATTGAGGATGTGTACATGACACAACATCAGGGTTTTATAAATCAAATGGATGCAAATAAAGTATAAAGATACACAGGTCAATCTATGGATTGAAATAAGCATCTCATAGATGAAATCTTTGATTTGAAAAACAATCAAAGAGTCTGGCTTTAGTCAAAATGAAGATGAACCATGTGTTTTTAAGAAGGTTAGTGGGAGCATGATTGTATTCCACATATTGTATGTACATGACATACTATTGATAGGGAATGAAAACCCTACTTTACAGAGGGTAAAGATCTGGCTAGGAAATACATTCTCTATGAAAGACTTAGGTGGAGATTCAGATATCTTAGGAATCAAAATCTATAGAGATAAATCTAAGAAGGCTTCTTGGCCTAAGCCAGAGAACATACATTGACAAAGTGTTGAAAAGATTCAGCATGTAGAACTCAAAGAGAGGAAACTAATTCATTTCTCGTGGTGATAGTATCTCTAGAGAAGAATGTCCTAGTTCTTGTGAAGAATGGGAGCACATGAGTAAGATTCCATATGTGTCTGCAATTGAATCTATGATGTTTGCAATGTTATGTACTCACCCAGATGTCTCATATGCCTTGAGTATGACTAGCAGGTATCAGTCAGATCATGCTGAAAGTCATTAAAATGTCATAAATAACATCCTTAATTACTTGAGGACTACTTGTCTACAGTGGTGAGGAAGAATTGGTGATAAATGGTTACACTTATGCAAGCTTCCAAACTGAAGATGACTACGGATTGCATTCTGGATTTGTGTTTCATCTTAACAACATAATTGTAAGCTGGAAGAGTTCTAAGCAAGAGACATTTGTTTATTCTACAATAAAGGTTGAGTATGTTGCTTCATCCAATGCAGCAAAGGAGGTTGTTTGGATCAAGAAGCTCATTTTTGAACTTGGGGTGGTTCCAAGCATCAGCAATGCAGTAGAGCTATATTGTGACAAGATTGGAGATATTATACAAGCTAAGGAACCTAGATCACATCAATATACCAAGCACATACAACGGCAATTACATCTCATACGAGAGATTGTACAATGAGGAGATGTGAAGATTTGCAGAGTACCAAGTGAAAGCAATGTCGTTGACCCCTTGACAGAAGCACTTTCACAGTAGAAGCATGAAGGTCATCTTACATCACTTGGGACTAAGTTCATGGGTGATTGGCTCTAAGTGAAAGTGGGAGTATGTTGGTATGTATGCTTAGAGAGCCTATCAAATTATAATTTCATGGCATATATTGTAAATGATTTGATTAATAATAAAGGAAATCTTCATTTATATGTTTGTTCAGTTATAAGATAATGATGTAACATATTAAATGTCTAAAGAATGAACTTACTTCATGACGTAAGTCTTTAGGTTGAGGACCTAAATAGTGAGAGCATACAAATTCTTATCATGTCCTTCTCGGATGTTATTGTGGAATTTGATAGACAACAACAACACATAAGACTAGGGCGTGTATTGGTTGATGACAGAATCTCACTAGTCATTATATGTTATATCAAACCAAACACATAGATATCTGTTAGAGAATGGTGTATCAGACAAATCCACCTTGAGAGTGATGCATGGAAACCATTAACTGGTAGTCAGAATCAGCTATCATAGTGATGCTAGTGATTACAGTTCCTAAACCTAAAATCACTGCACTCATCACATGTTGTTCAATGTACTTTGACATCATCCAATGTGAACTTGAATAAGGGTTACCATAAATGTGATTCTTAGATACATAGTGACACATGGGGAATGACAGTGAGTGATGTGGATGGGATTTGTCCCTCCTAATGGAGTTGATATCCCAACCACTTATTAAGTGAGACTGAGAAATGTATGGTCATACTCATGTAAATCAATATATGATATGTGAGCGCACATGCATCTCAAAGAGTCTGCTCTAGTTCAAGGAACATGGATTGAATGTTGAGGAAGATGACGATTTCAAGCTCAATCTAGATATCAGAGACAAATAAACTATATGATCACTATAACACTAATTACAAATTGTAGGTTGAATTTGTTCTCTAACTTTCCAATTACATGGGTAGAAATGATGTGTTGCTAGATACTGCTCATTGCTTGTGATGTCATAGATTAGTTTTGGACATTCACTACCAAGTAACTTGGGACCTATAGGGTCACAGACATAGGATATACCTAGAATAGGAGTTTACTCATGAATGTGATTTAAACTTTATTACTAAAGTGTTAGGTATTCAATTGAAATAAGATTGGCTATTAGAAATCTGAAACCACCACTTCAGCTAATGAAATGACCAATTCAGATGTATGAATCGATTGGTTTAGGTTGTGAACCGACCGATTGGTTGATCAGTAAGATTGGATCAAGGATTTATGTTGATGTCATGTTGTGCATTAATCGAATACTAAAAGACAATTTGATTGCAAAAAGGAAACATAGTGAATCGATTGATTAAAGTGTTGAACCAGTCATCTCACTTGTGAACCGATCAGTTCAAGTGTGAACCGAGCGGTTCGTGATTTGTAGGTTCTAGGAAATTCATGAAATAATGTCTCCTCGACTCCTGGTTGATCTGGAAACTTGACCTTGGCCCTCATAAAAATATAGGGGTAGTCAAGGCTTTCAGGACAACTATAATCTTTGATAATTTTTATCTTTTCACAGCTGTGGTAACGTGAGAACCTGAGTAAATCTTACCTGTAAAAGGGACAGATGACAAGGGAGAGACAATAAAAGAGAGTATTTCATGCTAGCACATTAACATCGAAGAGACAACTCCTTCTTGATTGTTCTAAAAGAACGATAGGAGTTCTCGGTGGTCTGTGTGGACTATGTATAGCCATAGAGGCCTTTGCCACCTACTAGGACGATGTCATCAACTACCGTCCATGATTTCTAGATCATGAGGCTTCCACCGATAGTCATCCATGTGCTACTTGAGAAAGAAGTGCATTGTTTCAAAGATCAGTCACTGGACTTGTTCCAGGACTAGGTATATGCCTTGCAACGTTCCTTCCCAATCTATAGTTGTTGACGTGATCTGATGTTCAAGGGGAATATGGCAAGAAAAATTTTGTTTCTACTGCCATATCTGTCACCATATTTCCTGACACATACATCACAAGATGGTATCTAACCATGAAAGTGAATCATTTAAGAACAAGAATAAGGAGGTAAACCTTGCTAAGAGTACATATGTTCAATAGAATATGAATCTTAACATGTTGGGGAGAGACTTATAGGCTACTCACAACCCAAGATAGGTGGTCTAGCCTCACATGTCATGAGAGAAAATACATATTTACAAATGATGAAGGTCACATTCCAAGGGAAACAAAAGGAAATGAAAGAAGTAAGAGAAGAAGTAAGAAACACAACAAAATAATATCTATAATGGTATTGGACATCGATGAAGACCTCCTCTTTAGGAAGATGGCAAGGATGATGAAGGCCTTTGCAACCCTTCTCCTCTTGAAGATGGAATAGAATTCTATGGAAGAGATAGCCAATAGGTTGGACTCTCTTCCTTTCCTTCTGATGGGGATCAATGACTGGTTGTAACTTGTCAACACTTCATCGTTGTAGAGGCAATACCTTCTATCAAGGTTGGGTACCTGTATTTACAGCGGTTGGTTTGTTCCAGGTCACTTGAGTGTTTGGGTACTTTTCTTTCCCTCTGAGTCACAACTGCGTTCCTTGAATCACACTATTAACTAATCTCATTGATGGGGAGATTTATAGAGAGTCCACTTGTGTGCAGTGGCTCACAATGCTTTTATCGATGGATGACAATTGGTATGCATTGATGGCACTAAGAAGATCCTTCATTGGTTTTATATGCAGACATGTCATTGATGGTTAAAGGTAGGATGAGTGTCGGGTTGTATGTAGACTAGGCATCAATGAATGTCTAACTCCAAGAGTCGATGTTGAACGCATTCCAAGCATCAGTTGACAAAGGAAGATTGTCTATTGATGGGTGTTTGCAGACTGAGCATTGGAATGGACTTATTGAGGGTTTCTTCAGTTTCTTAAGAAGAATCTTAATTGGTGGGGGAAGAAGGCATTCCATCAGCATGTAACAACAAATAAAGTGTCTGAGTTTCCCCTACCATCGGCGGATGGCTCAAATAGATCCAGGTTCTCCCATCGGTTGATGAATCGATGACTTCTTTATGACGCTTTTTGGTGTTCTCCAATGCTACCCAAGTGATCTTTGGTTACTTACTCCTTCAGGATGATGAAAATGGTGTACAATTGGTATTTTCCTACAAAAAGATATGAAAACATAAATAAGAGGGGGAATGTTTCTAAATGCAAGTAAGGTAAGTTATATCACATTAAAATATAGAATGATAAGGGAAATGAAGGGTAAATTAGGTATGTAACATCTATAAAATTGGATGTTATCACATGTAGGGTGCTTTAGAAGCCTCTAATTCTACTAACCATCTTTTAATAGTAACTTGGATGAAACCATGCTCTCCATTAGGATGGTAACTGACAAACCCAACGAATGTTGCAACATCCAGCATTCTAGAAGAGTAAAAATCAGCTAATTCTTTCAGATTTTTTCTGTACATGGTGTAGGGCATCCATGTACTAATAGTGCCAGAGCCCAAGTGTCATCCAGTGAATTAATTTTGATGTCCTTGTTGCAAGATGAATAATGATCAGAAGGTTGTATTTGCCCATGACTTTATCAAGTCTCATAGTGTTATTCAAATGGGGTGAAGAAGGACGGCTACTACTAAGATCCTTGGAAGGCTCTATGATGGATTATGAGAAAATATAGGAAATAGGGTGATCAAAATAGACACTAAAAGAAGTGGGGAGTCTAATATAGTTTTTACTTGGGTTATCTAATCGCCCTTCCTCTAAGTGTGAGAATCTTTTGGATATTCGAGCAATACAATTAGAATGATGGAGGCAAATGAACGGACACAACATATAAGACTTTTGGTTCAATAGAGTTAAAAAAGATCTACTGGAGTAGGGTTGTTTCTTTTCGTAGTAAAGTTGAGGAGGAAGAGTAAGGGACAAAAAGATTGCCTTTGAAGGGACAATTAGAGGGAAAATGCCATAAATTAAAGTGGAAACAAAATTGTAGACATTGTGTTTAGGGCTCATACAATTACAACGATTGCAACTACAAATGTTTTTATGAAGGTGTTGGGTTTTTTCAATAAAATATTGGTTGCCATGGTGAGTCATCAAGAAAATAGTCATAGCCAATATTTTTAATAAAGAAACCATATTCTATGCTAGAACCAACAATAAATTAGTGATACAACCAAGTCAAATATTATCTTTTAAAAAGGAAATGGTAATCAGCCAATTCAATAAGGAGTGGGACCCAAGAGAGGGGGATCCACTCCCTAGTAAAAAAAATTGAAGAACAAAACATCCATTCCAAACACAATCAAAGGTATGCTGGAATAGGTGTAAAATTGTCAAACTTAAATAAATGGTATTCAAAACAACCAAAGTGTAGCAGCGGAATTAAACAAATGATTATATTCAATTTTCATAATTGATTACAAAAGTGCACCATAATCTCCCATATGGGTTTACATGTAAAATACACCATAAGGATCTAAGTAGAGGGAAGTCTAAACTACTTCAAATCTGTCTCCAAGTAGCATGTCCAAGAGCTAGGTCTGTGTTGGAAGCTATGTTCTCCTTGATCATGTCCAACACCTCGATCAAAACCTGGGTGGTTGGAAAAACACCCAGCAAAAGGGAAAGGAAAACAAATTATGTGTCAACAAATATAAATAGGATATAAAGGAAAAGAAAACATGTAAATAAAGGCTAGTTTTCATCATAAGATGAAGATTTCAAGAGTATGAGGCTATTTTTAAATAGATTCTTGCCATAAACAAAACATAATAAAAGGGTTGCATGCATGATAATTTTGACTACCTTAACTAAGCAGGGTTGAGGCACCTACTGGACCTCAACCTATAGGTGAGGGGAGAATTAATACATTCATAGTCACCTACACATATTTTTATGGGGAAGAATAAGACATTCCCCATGGAGAATTAATACATGCCCTATCTATGGGTGGTTGTACATAAGTACCACTACTATAGATAACTAGTCCATAAAATAAACATGTGAGAAAAGAAATCATGGCAAGTAAAAACATCATATCAATTATAACATGGCAGTGGGGTACAAGACCCAAACAAAAGAGAAACAATACTGATTTAGAAGCATATATAACAAAGGATTCAAGAATAGAATACTTAGGGTTCATTTAAGCCTCATTAGGAAAATATAGGGTTTGGTTGCAATTATCCCAACATAGGGTGTAAGGAATGCACATACCTCTCTTACTGATATCAATTACTAACTTTCACCACTTTTATTGAGTCCAAGTTCCTCTTTGCCTATTTTCAATGTATTAACATGTATTAGAGTACATAATGTGCATTAATAAATAGAAACACTAATTTTAGGAATTTTTAGTAAAACTCAGATTTAGACTCTAAAAATCTCACCAATGAACTTATTAGGTTCTCCCAATCAAGAAAATATATTTTATTTTTAATTTCGGAGTTATGATGATTAAGATGTACTTTTTATGGATCTTATGCATTAAATTCATTTTCCAAAAATCACCCTTCATAAAACTTTGAAATCAAACCTCAAAAGCATTTATAATATAGAGATTAATTTTCTAATTCCAAAACATGTTTATTTGTCAAATTTCAATAAGCAGATTAAAAGATATGAATTTCTCAATTTGAACCAATTAGGACAAGACAAGTCAGAAATCTTCAAGAGAGAGGAAGAGTGAGAGAGGAAGAAAACACCATTTGACCTAAGACCAGGGTTGTAGTTTCATAGGTAACCAAACTAGATCTTCAAGAGAAGGTAAAACAGCAAGAAACCAAAACCCTAGAAGAACATGGTAAATAGAGATGGAGATCATCGATTTTAAACATAGAAGCATGAGTTTTAAGCATGTAGTAAGCAATATATGAGAGGGGAGTTATAAAACTCACCTCTAGGGAAGGTGGAAAAGTTCAAGCAGAAACATTCCCCAGTTAGAGAGGTTGGTTTCTCCAACAAAGCTCCTATCTCGAGCAAGAAGTACCTTCTCCACTTTAGAGGTGAAAAACTCTAGCAAAAGAGCATGGAAATGAGGTGTTTAAGGGCTCTAGGTGAGGTTTCACCATGGAAGGCCATGGTTTTGACCTAGAAGAAGGTGGAAGGAAGACTAACAGCATGAAAACATGGCAAGGAAGGAGGAAACTTACTAGTTTTGGTCGAAATCACCAAGAAGGAGCTTTAGAAACCCTAAATAGAGCAAATTTAGAACCCTAAGAGCCTTCTTCACCAAGGTAAGTACTCTCTTATACCTTGGGACAACACATTCATGGACAAATAGAGTAGGAACTATGCTCTAAGCTAGGATAAAGAGAAGGAGAGAAAAAAAATTTGAATTGGGAGGTGGGAAGGGGTAGATATGGCTTTATAGATAAGGGGGCAAGCATGAGGTGTCTATGGGACTTTCCATGTGTCCTTATCCTAGGGCTTCATGGCCATGCAAGAGGACAACTCCTAGAGGCTTCTTGAATATCAAATGTCAGTTTTGAAAGCCCATGGAGACTTCTAGAATATCCTTACCATCCTCCAATCATAGAAATAACCCCATTGGTTGATAGCTTTTAAAGATAAGCTCCTTTATAAAGAGGGTAATCCCTAAAATGCCCTTGGAGAGAAACACCTTTAAACCAAGGTGCAAATAGGTGCCCCATGGTTAAAAATATCGAGAAGAGTAAGGAAATATCTAAGGGGTTAAAAATATCGAGAAGAGTAAGGAAATATCTAAGGATTATAATGCATGTGATAACTTGCAAAGAAAACCTCTCAATTGGGTAAATTGCATAAAAGTCTTGAATGTACCTAAAATTCCATAACTTGCACAAACAACATCCAAATTGAACCAAATTTGAAACTTAGGCTCATTTATGATTTTAAAACACACAAAAAGTTAGATTAAGGATTATAACACATAACTAAGGTCCTTTAATAGACTTTCACTGAGGCATTTGTGCATAAGCCCTTTTATTGGTACAAATAATGAATAAATGTTCACCAAACCACTGTAAATTCCACTAATTAAACATCAAGGACATGAAGGACAAAAATGAAAAGGAAACTTGGGAAAAAGTATTACATGGATATTACATCTACGATTTAGTATGTTACAACACTCGCCCCTTAAAGAATATTTTGTCCTCAAAATAACAAGCAAAGAGAGGAGGGTGAGTATGCAACATCTTATCTTTAAATCCCTTGTTATTTCCTCCAAACCATAAAACTTCCACCAAAACTTTCACTAACTCAAACTCCTTATTTTTCAACTGCTTAACTTGGGAGTTCAGAATCTTCTCAAGCGACTCCACATAGATCAGGTTCTCATAGATCACTAAGGGTTCCACTATTAAGATTTATTTTATTAGATATAACACAGTTAAGATTTTAGGCCTATTAATATTATATTCATTATGACATTATATCATCCTTATTATTATTTTAATTATGTCATGTTATATTTACTTTATTTCTTAAAGAGTTATATTTTATTATCACACACAAATTTCTATATATTTCTTATTTATCTCATGAAGAGTTTTGGCACAATTAGAGTTTACTCAATTATCTCAATACGCATTATTATATCTGGTCATTATCTTTAATAATTTGTTTTTAGACTCCACTATCACATTATCAAATTATATCAGATTATTTTGTATGAAATAAGACACTTTATCCCATTTGCTACAATTAATCCAAATAATGTCACATTAATCACTTATATCTATATTAAACATTGTCACATTGTTACATCAACTTTCTTACTCACATTAATGTCATCATTAATCATTTTATCATATTTATTCAGTTCTTATCATAGATTATGCACTTTTATGTGAATCCAATTACTTCCTATCCATATTGAAGTCATTATATGTATTTTAGTGAACAACGTGGAATATACTATCTATTAATGATTTGATTCACCTACCAAGTCATGATTGGGTGATTAATTAGGTGTGTATTATAGAACAAGGTGGTATGCATTTCATATTGATGACCTTATTAATTTATAATTAGGTGATTAGACAGCATTAATGTGTATTAAATTATGTTGTCTAATTATGACACCTAATGTCACTAATCTATCAAGAATGTCATTAAGGATTTATAGCTTAAGGTTAGATGACTACAACTTAGGGTTTAGGTCAATATGATCATTATTCTTCATCTATACATTCTTAGTATACATTAAATACAAGATTAGGTTACAATTATACTGCTCATCAGTTCGTTAGGGTTTATTGGTCTAAGAAATGTTTAGCATCATGTGTACCCACTATTAGTATTGATATGTGAGTTACTCATATTATGTGCATTAGGTATTCGTTAGGGTTCAAACATGTGAATTATTCATTAGATGGCCATTATATGTTCTTTGGGATAACGACAAGCATGTGGGGTCACAACTATAACTTGTTTGGTCAAACTAAGGATCCAAGAAAACTATCCTCCTAATCATGGAGTTAGGGTTTCTAGAGTCAGTATAGCTAGATTTTGACATGTTACAGGACTCCATCCCCTTAAAAAGTATTTTGTCCTTGAAATCTGACTACCCAAACATCATCAAAACAACCACTCTCCACCCCTTAAAAGGTTTGACCTACCAAGACAAACTAATCTAGAGGTAAAAGGGTTAGTCTAACTAAGCCATGTATAAGATCTATCATGCTTCCAGTGTGCACTTTGATTGCTTACTAAACACCAAACTTCAAAGTCTAGGTTCTTAGAAATAGACTATCCAAACATGTGCTTCTAGGGGACATGAGAGAACTATATTGGGTATCCATCCTCAAACAAGTTGTTACACCTGAAAGACAAGGTCAACATATTAGGTTCTTAGGATTGTCCTACCTAGGTGCCTAAGGGTAATACTATCTATAGGTGTGCTATTTTGGACATCCAGTATCAGCTCAAGCCAGAAAGGTATCTTACGGATCTGAGAGTCCTCGTAAACTAAGCTAGTGGTATGGAGGAAAATCTTGCCAGTCCCCAAACCCTGATCCTTTCTAGACACTTTTGCTTTCAACTTATGCCCTAATTGATGCCTAATAGGCACATCACATTATGGTAAACTAAACAAGTTTCTAATGTGAAACTCTTATGATCCTAAATAAATTTTTCATCATCTCAAGTGTAGCATAGATCAATTCTAGGCCAAAATGTCAATCAAAGAGGAACCATGTGAGGCAAGGTTTCTAATTAGGGACATAAATTTGAAATAGTCAGATTCTGATTACCATGGGCTCTGATACCATGCTGGAAGGAGTGGGACCCGAGAGGGGGGATCCACTCCCTACTAAAAAATTGAAGAATAAAACATCCATTCCAAACACACTTAAAGGTATGTTGGAATAGGTGCCAAATTTTCAAACTTCAATAAATGGTATTCAAAACAATGAAAGTGTAGCAGCGGAATTAAACAAGTGACTATATTCAATTTTTACAATAGATTATAAAATTACACCATAGTTTCCCATATGGGTTTACATGTATAATACACCATAAGTATCTAAGTAGAGGGGAGTCTAAACTACTTCAAATATATCTCCAAGCAACATCTCCAAGAGCTAGGTCCATGTTGGAAGCTATGTTCTCCTTGATCATGTTCAATGCCTCGATCTAAACTTGGGTGGTTGGGAAAACATCCAATAAAAGGGAAAGTAAAACAAAGTATGTGTCAACAAATATGAACAGGATATCAAGGAAAAGAAAACATGTAAATAAAGGCCGGTTTTCATCATAAGATGAAGATTTTAAGAGTATGAGGTGATTTTAGATAGATGCTTGCCATAAACAGAATATAATAAAAGGGTTGAATGCATGATAATTATGACTACCTTAACTAAGTAGGGTTGAGGAACCTACCAGACCTTAACCTATAGGTGAGGGGAAAATTAATACGCTCCCAGTCACCTACACATATTTTTATGGGGAAGAATAAGGCATTCCCCAAGGCGAATTAATACATGCCCTATCTATGGGTGGTTGTACATTAGTACCACTACTATATCTAAATAGTCCATAAAATCAACATGTTAGAAAAGAAATCATGGCAAGTAAAAGCCTCATATCAATTAGAACATGGTAGTGGGGTACAAGACCCAAACAAAAGAGAAATAATACTAATTTAGAGTCATATATAACAAAGGATTCAAGAATAGAAGATCTAGGGTTCATTTAAGACTCATTAGGGAAATATAGGGTTTGGTTGTAATTATCCCAATGTAGGGTGTAAGGAATGCACATACCTCTCTTACTGATATCAATTACTAACTTTCACCACTATTATGGAATCCAAGTTCCTCTTTTCCCATTTTGAATGTATTAACATGTATTAGAGTACATAATGTGCATTAATAAATAGAAACCCTAATTTTAGACCTTTTTAGCAAAACTTAGATTTAGACTATGAAAACCTCACCAATGAACTTATTAGGTTCTCCTGAACAAGAAAATATATTTTTATGTTAATTTTGGAGTTATGATGATTAACATGTACTTTTTATGGATTTTATGCATTGAATTCATTTTCCAAAAATCACCCTTAGTCAAACTTTGAAATAAGACCTCAAAATATTTATATTAGACAGAGATTAATTTTATTATTCCAAAACATGTTTATTTGTCAAATTTGGATAAGCGGATTAAAAGATATGAATTTCTCAATTTGAAACAATTAGGAAAAGACAAGTCAAAAATCTTCGAGAGAGAGGAAGAGTGAGAGAGAGGGAGAAAACACCATTTGACCTAATATCAGGGTTTAAGTTGCATAGGTGACCAAACTAGATCTTCTAGAGAAGGTAAAATAACAAGAAACCAAAACCCTAGAAGAACATGGTAAATAGAGATGGAGATCACATATTTTAAACAAAGAAGCATGAGTTTTAAGCCTATACTAAGCAATATATGAGAGGGGGTTATAAAAATCACCTCTAGGAAAGGTGGACAAGTTCAAGAAGAAATATTTTAGAGCTAGAGAGGCTGGCTCTCCAACAAAGCTCCTATCTTGAGCAAGAAGTACCTTCTCCACTTTAGAGGTGAAAAATCCTAACAAAAGAACATGGAGATGAGGTGTTTAAGGGATCTAGGTGGTGTTTCACCATGGAAGGCCATAGTTATGACTTGGAAGAAGGTGGGAGGAAAACTAAGATCATGAAACTAGGGAAGGGAAGGAGGAAACTTACTAGTTTTGGTCAAAATCACCAAGAAGGAGCTTTAGAAATCCTAAATAGAGCAAATTTGGAACCCTAGGAGCCTTCTTCATCAAGGTAAGCACTCTCTTTTACCTTGGGACAGCACCTTTGTGGAAAAATAGAGTAGGAACAATGATCTAAGTTGGGGTAAAGAGAAGGAGAGAAAGAGTTTTCGAACTGGGAGGTGTAAAGGGGTAGATATTGCTTTATAAAGAAGGGGGGAAGCATGAGATGTCTATGGGACTTTTCATGTGTCCTTAGCCTAGGGCTTCATAGACATGCAAGAGGAAAAATCATAGATGCTTCTTGAATATCAAATGTCAGTTTTAAAACCCCATGGAGATTTCTAGTCCATCCCCACCGTCCTCTAATCAAAGAAATAATCCCATTGGTTGATAGCTTTTAAAGGAAAGCTCATTTATAAAAAGGGTAATCCCTAAAATGCCCTTGGAGAGAAACACCTTTAAACCAAGGTGCAACTAGGTTCCCCATGGTTCAAAATCTCTATAATGGTAAGGTAATATCTAAGGATTATAATGCATGTGATAATTTGCAAAGAAAACCTCCCAATTGGATAAATTGCAGAAAAGTCTAGAATGTACCTAAAATTGTATAACTTGCACAAACAACATCCAAATTGAATCAAATTTGAAACTTAGGCTCATTTTATGATTTAAAAACACATAAAAAAGTTATACTAAGGTTTAGAACACCTAAATGAGGTCCTTTAATAGACTTTCACTGAGGTATTTGTGCATAAACCCTTTTATTGGTACAAATAGTAAATAAGTGTTCACCAAACCACTATAAATTCCACTAAATAAGCATCATCAAGGACATTAAGAACATAAATGAAAGGAAAACTTGGGAAAAAGGGTTACATGGATATAAAATCTAAGATTAAGTATGTTACACAGGTGAAGTTCCCTTTCTCCTTGAGAAGTATCTTAACTCCTCCGCAGACTCACCCCCATCCTCCTGGCTCAAGCAATTCGCTTGAATTACCTTGAATCACTGAAGGGGAAGTCAAGCCCATTAGAATGAGAAGCAACAAGGTGAGGGGATACATGATGCTCTCATGAAATTAACGTCTCCAATGCATTGGGTACGGCACAAAGGTTATATGGCAGACCTTTTATAGGCATGGGTGATGGTCTAGAGGGTCGTCCCACTTTGCCCTATCTTCCTAGACGGTTTGGGATTTGGGAACTTTCCATATCAGGTGAGATAAAAATTGTATAATGGCATGTTGTATCTGTCTCTTTCTCCCAAATCTGTAGCACTTTATTTCATGGGACACCGTAAAGAGAGTATAGAGAAAGAAGTCAAGGAAGGTTCCGAATTATTTGTTCTATTTCTTGGTCTGATTTTGAGGTAAGTGATGATCCAACCACCCTTGATCACTGATACTATGCACACCAGGGTATGCGATGGCTAAAGAAAGAATATGGGTTCTATTCTCTTTTCCTAATAAAATGTGACATTTAATGTATCAAACCATTAACTCTTCCACTTTCAGAAAACTAAATTAATTCATATCTCTCTCTATTTATCCTTTTTCTCTCAAATTTTAACGGCAAACTCTATAATGACTTAATCTATACATTTTCTGAGTTTGGAACCAAAAATAAAAAATAAGAGGGGTTTTTCTTCATATGCATGTCATCGCTTATAAGGCATGTATTATGCATTAAAATACATCTTTTTCTCTTTCTTTCTTTTCTATTTTTTCTTTTTTGGTCATTATTTCTATTCCAAACCATGTACAAATGAAAAATAATCAATTGTGGCCATATGTGACATTTTCTAGAGAATTCTACACAATTCTCATATATGCACACAATTATCATGTATTCCTTTTTCTTTTTACTTATTATGGGATTTTATTTTATCCTTTTTCCCTTTTATCCATCATTGGATTAATAAAAAGTATACTTCATAAAATTCATCATTCAAGGGAAAATTTGCAAGGAAACCCATTCTTTAAAACAAAGCACTCAAATTTCCATTCAAGTCTCTTTTACTTGCATATTTGCATTTCAATTATTTTAAAATACAAGCAAAATTGAGGTTATAACATCCTTCCCCTCTTATAGAAATTTTGCCCTCAAAATTCGATTAATCACACAAACAATTGAAGGTAAGTCTTTTCCATGTCCATCTTCATCCCCATGTGTCTTCATCCTCTCCATGGTTCTTCCAGAGAACCTTTACCATCTCTATCTTTGTACACCTGAGCTCCTTCACCTTGGTATCCAGTACCCTCACAGGTGACTCAGGGTAAGTCATCCCCCCTTAGAGTTCAATAGGTTTAATGCTCAACACATGGCTCGGGTCCTTCACATAGGGCTTCATATGGGACACATGGAACACATCATGCATCATACTATATTGAGGTGGTAAGGACAAACGATAAGCAGCTTCACCATTTCATTCTAAAATCTCAAACATACCCATGTATCCCGGAATCAACTTTCCTCTTTTCTCAGAGATAGCTTGGAGGGGTTGGATTTTCAAAGAGATGTGTTCACCCATAATGAAATGCAAGTCATTTCACTTCACATCAACATACGACTTCTATCGATCTTGGGCTCTCTTTAGCCTTTTCTTGATCAAAATGACTTTGTCAGCATACAACTATAGTTCCTCTGGCCTCAACAAGGTCCTTTCACTGACATCATCCCAGTGAAGCAGTGACTGACATGATCTCCTATAGAGAGATTTGTATGGAGGCATCTTGATACCAGTCGGGTAGTTGTTATCATAAGCAAACTTAGCTAAGGGGAGGTATTGCTCCCATGATCCACCCCAATCCAGCACGCATGCTCTTAACAGATCCTCTAAATTCTAGATTGTCACTTTTGACTATCCATCAATCTAGGGATGATAAGGTGTGCTAAATTTCAGCCTAGTACCAAATTCTTCTTACACTTACTTCCACAAATTGGAAGTGAACTTTGGGTCACGATCCAAAATAATCAAAATCAGAACACCATGCAGTCTAACTTTCTCTCTAATATAGTTCAGCTAGGTATGTCACCTTGGTAGTGATCTTTAAGGCTAGGAAATGTGTTGGCTTGGTAAGGCGATCTACCACAACCCATATTACATCATGACCTTCTTGGTCTTAGGGAGACCCACCACAAAGTCCATGGTGATCTGCTCCCATGTCCACTCAGGGATTTCAATCGACTGTAGCAATCCATTGGGTCGCTAGTGTTCAGCCTTCACCATCTGGCATGTGAGACAACTGGACACATATCGCTATATCCCTCTTCATTCTAGGCCACCAAAAGTACCAATGTAAGTCCTTAAACATCGTGGTAGTCCCAGGGTGTACCATGTACTTAGAACCATGAGCTTCTTGCACAATATGATTCTTCAAGGGAGAATCTTCAAGAATCTAAATATGACTCTTGTAGAGGAGGTCACCATCTACTCCTAGTGAGAGATGGATGTGAGGTTTCTCTAACAAACCTTTCATCTTGTCAATCTCTGGGCCAGCTAACTAGGCAGCTACCAACTCAGTCAACATGTCTGGTTTTATTTGGATGTTAGCCACACGGATCATGTCTCCTAACGGATGTTAAGTCCACCTATCAAACTCTTGTAGTTCTCTCCACTGTCTAGATAAGATAGTTGTACACCTGAGTTATTTCCAACGAAGAGCATTTACTAGTACATTAGTCTTCCCAGGGTGATAGGCGATGGTGAAATCATAATCCTCCATATAGTCCATCCATCGTCTTTGTCTCAGGTATAGGTTCTTTTGAGTCAGGAGGTACTTCAAGCTCTTTCATCCATTATTTTGATAACTAGATTCACATATTATACCTATAGAATTCAAACTACACTTGATAATTATATCCTCATATGAAATTCCAAACCGGTGATTACCTTTGTTCATTTATTCAAAATCTGCTCATAGGGTGTGGTAATTCCTCCAATTATCATAAAAATATTTCAACCTCATATTGCGTCTATTTTTAGTATGGCATGCGTCTGTCTCATCTCATACACTCATAACAAAACAAAATAAGCATTTGGTTGTAGTCCAAATACAGAGTTCATCCCATTCTAAGAGTAGAGATGGTGCATTTACACATTACCATTTTTTTTCAAATCTAGGTTGAATCATTCTCTACATGACTCCAAACCATGAATACCACCATTCCCTTAATTCCACATATATCGGAAAAAAACTTCTCATAAGCTTTGAGTCTTATCATAACTCTTATTTTCAAACCTTAGTTATTTCCTCAAGGTCTCCAGGGTTCCAGTACTTTTAGGGTGATCTTACCCTTATGCCTCTAGGGAGTGCCTCTCACATTCACCCATAGGCCACATGAACACCATGAAGGTACTAATCTCTAGAGACATGGGTGTTGGCCAAACGTAGTTGTTACCTCTGACCAAATGGTCTTGTGCATTCAGGGAACAATCAACTCCTACTCTCGTCGGTCTCATCCCAACTGGACCTAAGGATTGACTTAGGGTTTTATCGTAACTTTATTTTATTTTATTCACACATTTTTATTGTGTCCCCTTTGATGATATTCAAGCACATTTCATGTTACAACCCACCCCTAGCTTTGTTGATAATCCTAGAGATTTAAGATAATCTTAATGCTTGTCATGCTTTTGTTAGTAATATTCTATGTTGTACTTATATTAACTTTAGTAACCTTAAATACTTGTTTGGGAAACTCATAGTCATGACTTAAGCATACTATAAAGATCGGAGTTGGAGTTAATATAGCATTAACCAATACATGTATGTAAGAAGAGAGTTAATGATATTGGAGTAAATAATTAATAAATAACTTTTCATTTGAGAATATTATCAAAATAATATTGTAGGATTGTAGAGAATTCAATTATGAATCCAACAAAAAAAAGAATGAACCAAATCGGAGTTAAAATGAAAGAGTTATGCTCTTTTTAGTAAACATGTACAGAGTACCGCGACCGCAATGTTGTGTCGTGGGCCACGATCACGACGATGCATCATGTGTCGTGACCGTGGCGCTAGTGTTGCAATGCTGCGTCGTGACCGCGACGGATGCTTCCCATGACAACCAATCGTAAAACGATCATATCTCTGACTATACTTATCTATTTTCAACAAAATGAATTATGTTAGAACCGCAATTCGACCCTTTATCATCTCAAACTCCTTTCTCAATGAGAGGGCAACTTGTAAGGTAATTTTTGGGAAATTTTTTGGGAAGAACATGAAGAACGGAAGAAATCCAAAAGGGTTTCCATAGATTCGACTTGGTAAGTAGTTTTAACCGTGGATTCTTCCTTCTCCTCATTTCCCCTTGCTCAGAAACCTTGATCCATCGAATTTGAGGCTTGGGTTAACCTATGATCTTCATCTTCCACCTACAGTAGACCTCATTTAGGGTTGAAAGGAAGAAGACACTACTGATTTTACTAGGATATTGATATGGATTCAAGATTTTCAGAGATGGGCTGTGTTTTTAAGGTGTTTCTCACCTTAAGGTGAGTGGGTACTTCCTTTAAATAGTAGATTGCACAAAAATCAGTAAAATCATCAATAATTTTCAATTGCTTTGTATGCAAGTACAAACCCTAAATGGTCTTTTTGATCTAGCTTTTGCGAGTTGATATGAAATGGATTATTTATCTGTTGTGATGAATTTCAGATGATGCAATCATATTAGAAATGGGTACAATCCATGTAAATGATAATTCTTAAAGTATTTGCAGAGGTTATAAGAGTAAACTCAAATTTAGGGTTTTTGGTTATGATTGGAATTGTTGTATAATTGAATAAAGAAGTTTGCCTGGTTGAATCTCCTTGGTTACAAATGATTGTTTTATTTGTATGTGTATTACATATATTTCAGATAAGATCTTGAATTTTTTTTCGATTATATCAATGTTTGCTTGATATATCAATAAGGAGGGTGAAACCCTAAATGAATGGAAAGTTGGAGGTTTGAAACTAGACATATTGATTCTATGTTATTCTTGATGTATGATGTTTTAGTAAATGGCATTGAAACCCTAGTTCAGTTCATTACAGGGTTTCATATATATATATATATATATATATATATATATATATATATATATATATATATATATATATATATATATATATATATATATATATATACATATACTATTATACATGAACTACTGAGAGAAATGTTTATTCAATGATGTTATAATGCATTAAATCCTTATGTGAGTCATGTGTTTAGTGAATGAGGTAAATGAAACCCTAAGGATAGGGTTTTTAGTGAATCAAGTATTGTGATATAAATGTTTCTCATTTTGAAATGTGGTTATGCTTAACAATTCAGTTGTGGTAAATGTTATCAGATGGTTTATGAAATGAAAAGTATACAAAGTTGAACTAAGATATGTTGATTTGATGATTGAATTGTGAATTTGAAGAGTGAATTAGACATTTAGAAGCCCTGAATAGTGTAAAATCCTCACATGATGAGGCCTACGCTATGGGGAGAAAATGGTTTCCTGACTGGAGGTAGTCCAGATCAAGGTAAGCTGGAGCGCACCAGTAGGGTGCGGGGGTCTTGACTAGTAGGGAAGACTCCTTATAGTTGTGTGGTACCCAACACCAATCGGGGATGTCGGTGGTACATGTGTTACATGTTGAGTGATTAGTAGTCAGTAGGTCCACTTATGCACAATAAGCATGAAGGCTTTGACTCACCGCCTGAGAACCCAGGTTGAGAGGTGGAGTCTGAGATATCCGGCTGCTCCCATTAGCTGCCGAGAGGAAGACATGCCGAGGCCCACTGCAGACAGGGTCTTACTCGAGAGATAGGCTTAGGAACCCCGTCATGCTTCTAAGCCTTGTACAGTGAGATCGTAGCTTGTTGTGATTCTTTCACATGTTGTGATACACCTCATGTGGGTTTAGGGCATAATAAGATAAATGAGAGGTTAAACAAGTGTGTGTAGTTATTCAATTATTCTTTGTATGTTTTCAAATTATTAGTTCTCTTTATGATCAATCAAGCATGTTCATATAACAATTCACTCTTGTAGATATTTATCTTGCCATATTTATGTTTGTGAATGATTAGTCTCTTTAAAGCTTACTGTTGTTATAATTGATATTAGTTGCTTGACAATATATCTATAATTATATAAGTGCTTTAAACTATTTCTTTGAAGTACTCATCACTGAGCGAGTAGGCTCACCCCTCTACTCACAGTTTTTAGGGATAACTCGTGGACTGAAGATGTCTTTGCATCAGAGTAGATCTGTCACATGAGTTAAGTATGAGATTGGTTAAGTTCATTTGGTCTCTGTCACTCTAGGTCCTTGTATAGAAGTGAGAGAGTTGTAAATGATGATGTGTATCTTAGTTTCTTTAATAATAGAGTATATATCTAGTTATCATGTTGTATGTTCATGGAAGTGAGAGAAACAAAATGAATGTCTGGATGTGTATCATTAATGTTGAGATCATATTAGAGTAATCAAGGTTTAATTCTCTTATAAAGTTTGTTTACGTGATTGAATGCGAGAAAACAAAGAATTTGAAATAAATGAAGAAAAAAAAGTTGGGAGTGAACTTTGCATTATGTATAATCCTCAAACTTATGCCCTAATCTCATGATTAGTGGTAATCATGGGATGTGGGTGTAACAACCTAGTATCAGAGCTTAGGCTGAATCGTCAGGGACCAATATGATAGAAAGTCAGAGTCATAAGTGTGGCAGTTAAGAGGTGGTGTGTTAATAGCTTTGGGAAGTCTAGGTATTTGGATACCCTGTCCCAATATCTAGATACCTAGGTTGACCAGTATCAGGTTACTATATCTATTCTTCTCTGGATGCCCTGGCCAGGTTTGTAGAGGAAGGATGGGCTAGAGAGAAACCCTAGAAATCTTAGGGTTAGGAGACCGAAAAGTAATGAAGGAGTAAGAGATTAAACATAGAATGTGATACAACTCTTGCTTTATATTGCTTCTTTGATTGGAGATCAATATAAATGCTCTTATATGTATGAGTTCATATTATCAGTTTGTAGAATATGTATGGTTCTTTTAGATTACTGTGTATCATGAAGTTGATTTAGTTATTCTTTGTATCAAGTAGACCAAATGTTATCTTTAAATGAGTTTACCATGAGTGGATATTCTTTCTATATGTTTGAGATATATAGAAGTCGGTTAATCCTGAGTAGCTCTTGGCTTCAGGACTGCAGGTTTGGCCTGGTCTGACTGGCAGGATGCATTACTGGGATCTAATGACTCATATTGAAAATATAATAAGAGTAGACTATGTATAAATTAGACCCACATCATAGTGAGAGTGTACATACACTAAGATGTTGAAACATATGGGAAAGATTAGAATATCTAAGAATCAGTTGGAACTAATATCTGAGATCCAACTTTGGGGCCTCATATGAGAAACCCTTAATTGGGAATAAAGGAACATGACATAAGGTTCAGATTAAGTTTAATGATTAGTATTATATGAACTCTAAATATGAAATATGGAAAAGATATGAGAAAATTATGTAAGGGCCAAGATAGTAAGAATCAATCGTGAGGAATGGATCATGTAATTGAGTACAATGCTTTTATATACTCCAAAGCAAAGGGAAAATAGAAGAAAAGAGTTAAGTATACAATAAGTACATAGAAGTGAAGAGTCTTCAGAAGATTTAAAGTAAAGAGAATTAGATTAACATGTAAATCATAAGACTAGGATAACAAACTTAGTTGAACAAAGAGAAAGATAACAAACTTAGTTGAAACAAAGAGAAATGATGAACTTGATTAAGGAATGAGGGTTATGATATAATTGAGAGCATGGAATGTATACCTTTATTATGAAGTTTAATACATTCATCCTTACTACCTTTGGATTCTAAGTCTCTATAGAACAACTAAATAGTTTCTAAAAGAATAAAAAAAGTGTAGCTAAACAAATGGATAAGTCATACAAAGGTAGACTATATTCAGTATGGAAAAACTTGATTGAAAGAGAAAGTAAGTTTGACCCATGCATGAGCTGTTTCATTTAAAATGAAGGATATGTTATGTATTAAACATGAGATGAAACTAGTAGAGAGATTATTGATTTAGAATTTCAACATCACATTAGTAGAAGGATAAAAAGAAATATGTGCAGCATGGTATACATGATCATACACTTGAATAAGCAACATGATCGTAAGAGAAAAATTAGAAGTTAAAGATGACAGGTGGAAGAGTAGTATATGGTAAGAGGATTATGGAAAGTAAGGAAGGGTTTGAAACATGATGGAGTAATATAGATTATAAAAGAAAGAGGTTAGGAGATTCAAGCAAGTGCTAATTAGTCAAGTATCCTTGTTGATAACCAATTAAACATATATATGAGAAATGTATTAAGCGAATGTTTGAAAATAAGAATTCTAAGTCTCAGAATCATCTTCTCTTTCATATATTACTTAATGAAAGAAATGTGGGAATGAAGTGATAAGAAAATGAATCATATATGATGCATAACCACCATGGTAGAGACATCTAGTGAATGTAATAATGACACACAATATGATGATGAAACCCTAGTAGGGTAAATTGAGAATGTAATCTATTTGAATGGCCAAGTAAGAAAAAAGGAAATTCAATTGATAAGGTAAGGAAACTTCAGTAAAACTTGTGAGATCCAAAGTTTGAATTTCAAATTAAGGGAGAAAAGTCACATCACAATAACGTCATGCTAATGATAAGGACCAAACCCTAGAATGTTTAGAGTTGTAATAGTTCAAGGGATGTCACTAGTGATTTGACCTTAAATACTATCATCTCTATAAAACAAGATCATGAGATTAGAACTATGAGAAGTAAACTAGCACTGATAGTAATCCAAGGATTAAAGGTAGCTAATCTAAAAGGTAGATAAACAATATGGAAATGATTCAGAGCAAAGGATAAGAAATAGATTTGAAATATAAGAGGTGTGATTTGAACAAAAGGAGAAGTGCAACATGAGCAAAGTGTAATCTAAAATAAATTCTTGTAGTGGTAGAAAGAATGATGAATAATATATTCTTACCTTGAATGTTTCAATGTTAGGGATGTTTATTCTATATGATCAAAATGAGAAGGATAAGTACTGAGAAGTAAGTAGTAATGAACGAGGAGAGAAATAAGAGAAACAATGGCTTTCAATAATACGTGAATTTGTTTTTAGAAGTGTAAATTGTTGAAGGTATATGAAGGGATGTAAATTGGTTTTACGTATGATTTTAGTTGTACATGTGCAAGAAATATGTTAATTAAAGGTGTCAGATAGTTGTAGTCACTCATACCAATAATCTATCTTAGTATTGTACAATTGTTGTTGAATCTAGTCTTCCAACTCATTAGTGCTTTGCTATTTGAGTAGAACAATAGTAAAATTCAAAATAACATGGTGAACTCTCTTTTGCGACTCAGAGGCAATACATAACAATAGTACATATTGAGTCGTATGAATTAAGATAGTGGTATCAGATTACTAATACTGAGGTAACACCTCAACTGGGTATGGCATGATTCAAGATGGTTGTATATCTTTCTCTTTCCTATTATTGATTGTGACATAGAAAATTCTTCTGTTATCATTGAGAAAGCTTGCTTAAAATCTGTTGTGATTAGAAGAGAAACAAATGACTCAATGTTGAAAATAAAATTCTAGACCGCAAAATTTGAAAGCTTAAAAAGAGAGAGATACCCCTAGTAAAGGATCTTTGGAGGAATCATGATGTAGAAGAAGCTACTTTGGAAGTGGAGTCGAAGATGTTTAGCAAGTATCCTTTCCTCTTTTGGAAATTTCGAGATGAATTTTTTATTAGAGGGGGAGAATTGTTACAACCCATTCCTAGCTTTTCTAATAATCCTAGAGATTTAAGATAATCTTAATGCTTTTCATGTTTTTGTTAGTAATATTCTATTTTGTGCTTTATACTAACTTTAGTAACCTTATATACTTGTTTAGGAAACTCATAATCGTGACTTAAGCATACTATAAAGATCAAAGTTGGAGTTAATATAGCATTAACCCACACATGTATGCAAGAAGAGAGCTAATGATATTGGAGGAAATAATTAATAAATATCTTTTACTTTGAGAATAATATCAAAATAATATTGTAGAATTGTAGATAATTCAATTATGAATCCAACAAAAAAAAGAATGAACCAAACCGGAGTTAAAATTAGAGATTTATGTCCTTTTTAGTAAACATGTACAGAGTGTCACGACCATGACGCTGTGCCATGGGTCGCAACTGTGATGATGTGTCGTGTGCCGCGACCGTGACACTACATCGTGACCGCGACGGATGCTGCCCATGACAACCAATCGTAAAATGATCATTTCTCCGGCTATACTTATCTGTTTTCAACAAAACGAACTGTGTTAGAACCGCAATTCGATCCTTTATCATATCAGACTCCATGCTCAATGAGAGGAAGACCTAGAAGGTGATTTTTTGGGAAGAATGTGAAGAATGGTAGAAATCCAAAAGGGTTTCTATAGATTCGACTTGTTAAGTAGTTTTAACTGTTGATTCTTCCTTCTCCTTATTTCCCCTTGCTCGGAACCCTTGATCCATAGAATTTGAGGTTTGGGTTAACCTATGACCTTCATCTTCTACCTATAGCAGACCTCATTTAGGGTTGAAAGGAAGAAGAAACCACTGATTTTACTAGGAACTTGATATGGATTCAAGATTTTCAGAGATGGGTTGTGTTTTTAAGGTTTTTCACACCTTAGGGTGAGTGGGTACTTCCTGTAAATAGTATATTGTACGCAAATTAGTTAAATAATTAATAATTTTCAATTGCTTAGTATGCAAGTACAAACCCTAAATGGTCTTTTTGATCTAGCTTTTGCAAGTTGATATGAAATGGATTATTTATCTGTTGTGATGAATTTCAAATGATGCAATCATATTAGAAATGGGTACAATCCATGTAAATGATAATTCTTAAAGTTTTGTGGAGGTTATAAGAGTAAACTAAAATTTAGGGTTTTTGGTTATGACTGGAATTGTTGTATAATTGAATAAAGAAGTTTGCCTAGTTGAATCTCCTTGGTTACAAATGATTGTTTTATTTGTATGTGTATTACATATATGTCAGATAAGATCTTAGATTTCATTCGATGATATCAATGTGTGCTTGATATATCAATAAGGAGGGTGAAACCCTAAATGAATGGAAAGTTGGAGGTTTGCAAATAGACATCTTGATTCTATGTTATTCTTGATGTATGATGTCTTAGTAAATGGCGTGGAAACCCTAGTTCAGTTCATTACAGGGTTTCATATATATATATATATATATATATATATATATATATATATATCGATTATATGTGAACTATTGAGAGCGATCTTTATTCAATGATGTATTAAATCCTTATGTGAGTCATGTGATTAGTGAATGAGGTAAATGAAACCCTGAGTCATGTGATTAGTGAATGAGGTAAATGAAACCCTAAGGATAGGGTGTTCAGTAAATCAAGTATTGTGATATTAATGTTTCTCAATATGAGATGTGGTTATGCTTAATAGTTCAGTTGTGGTAAATGTTATCAGATGGTTTTTGAAATGAAATCTATACAAAGCTGAACTGAGATATGTTCATTTGATGATTGAATTGTGAATTTGAAGAGTGAATTAGACATTTAGAAGCCCTAAAAACTGTAGAATCCTCACAAGATCGAGGATTTTCTGACTGGAGGTAGTCCAAATCGAGGTAAGCTAGAGCGCACCGGTAGGGTGTGTGAGTCTTGACCAGTAGGGCAGACTCCTTATAGTTGTGTGGTACCCAACACCAACCGAGGATGCTGGTGGTACATGCATTACATGTTGAGTGATCAGTGGTCAGTAGGTCCACTAATGCACAATAAGCCTGAAGGCTTTGACTCACTGCATGAGTACCCAGGTTGAGAGGTGGAGTCTAAGATATCCGGCCACTCCCATTAGCTGCCAAGAGGCAGATGTGCTGAGGCCCACTGCAGACAGGGTCTTACTTGAGAGATAGACTTAGGAACTCGGGCATGCTTCTAAGCCTTGTACAGTGAGATCATAGTTTGCTGTATTTCTTTCACATGTTGTGGTACACCTCGTGTGGGTTCAGGGCATAATAAGATAAATGAGAGGTTAAACAAGTGTATGTAGTTATTCAATTATTCTTTGTATGTTTCTGAATTATTAGTTCTCTTTATGATCAATCAAGCATGTTCATATATCGATTCACTCTTGTAGATATCTAAAGTATCCTTCTATATTTATGTTTGTGAATGATTAGTCTCTTTAAATCTTACTGTTTTTATAATTGATATTAGTTGCTCGACAATATATGTATAATTATATAAATACTTTAAATTGTTTCTTTGAAGTACTCATTCACTGAGCGAGTAGCCTCACCCCTCTACTCACAATTTGTAGGGACAACTTGTGGACTGAAGATGTCTTTGCATTAGAGTAGATCTTCCACATGAGTTAAGTATGACATTGGTTAAGTTAATTCAGTCTTTGTCACTCTAGGTCCTTGTATAGAAGTGAGAGAGTTGTAAACAATGATGTGTATCTTTATTTCTTTAATAATAGAGTATATATCTGGTTATTATGTTGTATGTTCATGGAAGTGAGAGAAACAAAATGAATTTATGGATGTGTATCATTAATGTTGATATCATATTAGAGTAATCAAGGTTTAGTTCTCTTGTAAAGTTTGTTTATGTGATTGAATGCGAGAAAACAAAGATTTAAAAATAAAGGG
This sequence comes from Alisma plantago-aquatica, assembly GCA_963693085.1. Classification (NCBI taxonomy): domain Eukaryota; kingdom Viridiplantae; phylum Streptophyta; class Magnoliopsida; order Alismatales; family Alismataceae; genus Alisma; species Alisma plantago-aquatica. Next base: position 125,824,343 of record OY856412.1, read on the forward strand.
AAAAAAAGTTGGGAGTGAACTTTATATTATGTATAATCCTCAAACTTATGCCCTAATCTCATGATTTGTGGTAATAATGGGAGGTGGGTGTAATATTTCATCCTTTAGAATCCTCGCCTAAATTTCCATCATCTCGTTGAGCACTCATAGTTTTCCTTATGTCCCTTCATGGGAAACATGGTGACCTACTTTAACATAATGAATCTTAGATGTAATATCCATGTAAACCTTTTCCCAACTTTCCCTCTTATTTCTATCCTTTATGTCATTTATGTTTAATTAGTGGAATTTATAGTGGTTTAGTGAACATTTATTCACTAATTGTACCAATATAAGGGTTTATGCACAAATACCTCAGTAAAAGCTTAATTACCATAATTAAGTTCTATAAACCTTAATATAACTTTTTGATATGATTTGAAAACATAATATTAGGCTAAGTTTCAAATTTGGTTTGATTTGGATGTTGTTTGTGCAAGTTATGCAATTATATGCACATTCTGGACTTTTATGCAATTTACCCAATTGGGAGGTTTTCTTTGCAAATTATCACCTGAATTTTAATCCTTAGATATTACCTTACCATTAAAGAGATTTGAAACCATTGGAGAACCTAGTTTCACCTTGGTTTGATGGTATTTCTTTCCAAGGGCATTATAGGGATTACCCTCTATATAAAGATGCTTATCCTTAAAAGCTATCAACCAATGAGGTTATTTCTTTCTTGCAAAACGGTGGGGATGGCCTAAAATAATATATGGGCCCTTAGAACCGACTTTGGATATGGATGAAGCCTCTATGAGCTATCCTCTTGCATGCCCATCAATCCCTAGGCTAAAGACACATGGAAAGTCCCTTAAGACTCCTCATGCTTCACCTCTTTCTATATATAGCCATGTATACCCCTTCCCAACTCATAATTCGAAAATTCTTGCTCTCCTTTTCTTTCCTATAGCTTAGATAATAGTTTCTTCTATATTTGGCCACGAAGTTGCTGCCCCAAGGCAATAGAGGGAGCCTACCTTGGTGAAGAAGGCTCATAGGGCTTCCAAATTGCTCTATTAGGGTTTCTAAAGCTCCTCCTTGGTAAATTCGACCAAAACTAGTAAGTTTTCTCCATTCCTTCCCTATTTTCATACTGATAGTCTTCCTTACACCTTCTTCTAGGTCGGAACCATGACCATTCATGGTAAAACCCCACCTAGAACCCTAAAACACCTCATCTCTATGCTCTTTTGCTAGGGTTTGCACCTCTAAAGTGAAGAAGCTGATCTTTGCTCAAGAATGAAGCTTGTCTTGGAGCAAACAAGCCTTCTAATCTCGGAATCCTTTCTGTTTACCTTCCTAGAGGCAAGTTTGGTTAACACCCTTCTCATATATTGCTTAGTACATGCTTAAAACTCATACTTTTATGTTGAAAATCGACGATTTCCATCTCTTTTTACCATGCTCTTCTAAAGTTTTGATTTCTTGCTGTTTTACCTTCTCTAGAAGCTCTAGTTTGGTTACCTATGCAACTTAAAACCTGATCTTAGTTGAATGGTGTTTTCTCCCTCTCCCTCTCTCTTCAATTATCTCAATCGGTTTGATGATGTGGCAATTTCTGATTGGTCAATATTGAAAATTTCATATCTTCTAAACCGCTTATCCAAATTTGAAAATAAAATATGTTTTGGAATCAGGAAAACGAGATCTATCCAATAAAAATATTTTCAAGGTCTGATTTTATGGTTTGACGAAGGTTGATTTTTGTAAAACAAATTTAATGCATAAAATCCATAAAAATTACATCTTGATCATCATAACTCCAAAATTAACATAAATATATGTTTTCTTGATTAGGAAAACCTAATAAGTTTATTGGTGATGTTTTAAGAGTCTAAATCCTAGTTTTTCTAAAAATCTCTAAAAATAGGGTTTCTATATATTAATGTGCACTATGTACTCTAATACATGTTAATATGTTGAAAATAGGCAAAGTGGAACTTGGACTCAATTAAAGTGGTGAAAGTTAGTAATTGATATCAGTAAGAGAGGTATGTGCATTCCTTACACCCTATGTTGGGATAATTGCAGCCAACCCTATATTTCCCTAATGAGGCTTAAATAAACCCTAAATATCCTATTCTTGAATCCTAATGTTGTTCATGCCTCAAATTAGATTATAATTTCTTCTTGTTTGGGTCTTATACCCCACTGCCATGCTTATTGAATATTGTGACTACTCTTGCCATGACTACTATTCTAGCATGTGGATTTATGTACTATTTAATTTAAAGTAGCGGTACTTATGTACAACCACCCACAGAGGGCATGTAAATAATCGCCCTGGGGAAAGTCTTATTCTCCCCATAATATTGTAGGTGACTGGGAATGTCTTATTCTCCCCTCACCTAAGGTTAGAGGTCCGGTAGGTGCCTCAACCCTACTTAGTTAGGTAGACATAATTATCTTACATGCAAATCCTTTTTGGTATAATTGTTAATGGCAAGTTTCTTTTGAATATAGCCTCATACTCTTGTTATCTTCATTATATGATGAACCATAGTCTGTTTTTGTTGTTGTACTTATCTTGATATCCTAGATTAGTTTTGTGACGCATACCTTGTTTTCTTTCCCCTTTTGCTGGGTGCTTTCCCAACCACCCAGGTGCTGGTGCTGAGCAAGGAGAAGAACAAGTTTGAAGGAATTCATCTCAGGAGTAGATCTCAAGCTATCTGAAAGGATGTCTAGGTTGCTATAGCTAGACCCTTTTCTCTTATCTTTATCATTTGAGAACAATCATGTAATGAACAATGAAATCCATGTAATAGGCTTAGTTCTTTTATTTCCGCTGCTATTGACATTTTGTAATGTATCTGGTGCATGCTTATTTACTTGGAATATTATACATGCATCCCTCAATATCTTTTATCTTTCTAAAAAGATGGATGTTTTGTACTTCCTTTAAATTTTAGTAAGGAGGTGATCTCGCCTCTTTACAGCTTGGTATCAGAGTCTTTAGGCAACTATTAGGACATGAAGTTGAAGCAAAGGTATCTAGAATGGATCAGGGTTTCGGGGGCTGGCAATATTTTCCTCTGCACCACTAGCTTGGTTTACGAGGACTCCCGTGCCCATATGATACCGGCCTGGCCTGAGCTGATACGAATTGCCCAAAATAGTATGCTTTTAGGCAATAGCATTCTAGATATTCTTTTCTCGTCTATGCTTCTATTCTTTTTCATCTATGATTCAAATACTCCTGGGAACTTAACATATTAACCCTACCTTTCAGGATAGGTGACTTGTTCGACAGTGGGATCAAGGGAAAGGAGTCAAACCCTAATGACTCCAATGTGGAAAACACTCATGTTACTCCTATCGGCCATAGTGTGGTCAACCCTGCTGCTCCAGGCACCGCCTCCTTCACACCGGAGCAAGAGCTGGCAATGCTACGCCAGGTGCTCTCCACCTTGATGGGGCAACTCCACACAGTGGCTGCCGATGCCAACAAGCTGAGGGAGTTCACCCTCACTGACTTCATAAAGATGCAGCCACCCTACTTCAAAGGTGAAAGTGAACACAACATGGTGGATAAAGCAGATGACTGGGTGTTGGCTTTGGATCGGACCTTCGAGGGTATGGCATGCCCTCCTCACCAGAAAGTTCGGTTCACGACGTATGTGTTGGACGGACCGGCACGTGTCTGGTGGAATGGTGTCGCCCGCACTCGAGACACCTCTACCATGGAGTGGGACCAGTTTCTGAAGCTCTTTAGGGAGAAGTATATCTGTCCTGCCTTCTTGAGGAAGAAGGAAGCCGAGTTCTACAGCCTCAGGCAGGGAGGCATGAGTGTGGCTGACTACATCCAAAGGTTCCTACTCCTGGAACGCTATGCCACTGACCTTGGAGCCGAGAGAAGGGAAAAATTGTTCTTGGAGGGCCTAAACTACCAAGTGGATCGAAGTCTTGTTCCACAACTTCCACTCACCTTCCAGCAGATGGTGGATAAGGCCCTGGCCATCGAGTCCTACCCGGGATTCCAATCCTATGGACACAGTAATGGATATAGCAACAATAAGAGGAAGAACCCTACCCAAAATGAGAATCGCGGGCGTGATCGGTGCAATAGGTGCTCTCGTCACCATCCTCCAGGGAGATGTCCTGCCAACAACACACCTGCTCGTAGAGACAACCTGCCTCCTCTGACCTGCCATGAGTGTGGCCAAGTTGGGCATATCCGACCACACTGCCCCCGTATCCAGCAAGGACAGAATAATGCCCAGCAACCGCAACAGCCAAGGCAGAATCCACCTTTGCAGAATAACAAAAACAACAACAACCAGAACCCGAGGCGACCACCAGCGGAGAGGAGGAATGGGAGAGTGTTTGCTCTCAATGCTGAGGAAGCAGGTGAAGATAATGAAGTTATTGAAGGTACCTTGCATCTTAATATGCATCCTATAAAGGCACTATTTGATTCTAGCTCATCCAATACCTTCATATCATGTCAGCTTGCTTCTATGTTAGAAATAGAGTCTGAGTATATGGATCATATATTAGATGTAAAAACCCCTAGTGGTAAGATATGCTCTTCATATCTCCAAACTCCAACCATGGACCTCTGTATATCTGGTATAATGTTTCCCTCAGATTTCATCTTGCTCAACATGACCGCCTTTGATGTCATCCTGGGAATGGATTGGTTGAAGAGGTACAAAGCTATTTTGTTTTGTGAAGAATCAAAGGTTAGTTTATTACATCCTATTGAGGGAAGATTGTGTGTCAAGGGTAGGAAGCGAGAAGATCGGAAATTTGTTATTTCCGCCATCAAAGCTGAAAAGCTAGTCTCGCAAGGGTGTAGAGCTTTCTTAGCCTCTATAGTCCTCGAGGCTACACCTCCTTCTCTCGACCACATAGATGTATTGAAGGACTTCCCAGACGTCTTTCCTGAGGAGTTACCCGGTTTGCCACCAACTCGGGAGGTGGAGTTCTCCATCGAGCTTGTACCTGGAACTTCACCAATGTCGAAGCCGCCTTACCGCTTGGCCCCTGCCGAGCTGAAGAAGCAGCTAGAAGAGCTTATCAATATGGGCTTCATCCGCCCCAGTGTTTCACCTTGGGGAGCCCCTGTCCTGTTCGTAAAGAAGAAGGATGGTTCGATACGGATGTGTATGGACTACCGCATGCTTAACCAAGTGACGGTAAAGAATCGTTATCCTTTGCCTCGCATCGATGACTTGTTCGACCAACTAAAGTCAGCCACTGTGTTCTCTAAGATGGATCTACGAAGTGGATACTACCAGATGCGCGTGAAGGATAATGATGTACCGAAGACGGCATTCAGAACTCGCTATGGGCATTACGAATTCATGGTCATGCCTTTCGGATTGACAAATGCCCCTGCTGCCTTCATGGACTTGATGAACCAAGTGTTCCGCCCATACCTTGACAAGTTTGTGGTGGTGTTTATCGATGACGTTTTGGTTTATTCTGAGACGTTAGAACAACATCGCGAGCATCTGCGGATTGTACTCAACACACTATGAGAAAATCAACTCTATGCAAAATTCTCAAAGTGTGAATTCTGGATAAAGGAAGTGATGTTTCTGGGTCATGTGATTTCTGCCAGACATATAGTTGTTGATCCTGTAAAGGTAGAATATGTGACCAAGTGGAAATCTCCAAAGAATCCCTCAGAGATCCGTAGTTTCCTTGGCTTAGCAGGTTACTATCGAAAGTTTATCAAGAACTTCTCTGAGTTGGCCTTGCCTTTAACCAAGCTGACGCGAAAGGAGGTCAAGTTCTCTTGGACACCAGAATGTGAGAACAGTTTTCAGAAGCTGAAGAAGAGCCTGACTTCTTCTCCCGTGCTTGCCTTGCCTGTTGAGGGCATACCCTATGTCATCTACACCGATGCATCCAGACAAGGCTTAGGGTGTGTTTTGATGCAAGATGGAAAGGTGATCACCTATGCTTCTCGACAGTTGAAACCTAATGAAGCTAATTGGCCTACACATGATTTGGAGCTTGCTGCCATAGTTCATGCTTTGAAGATCTGGCGACACTATCTCTATGGTGAAAAGTTTGAAGTCTTTTCTGATCACAAGAGTCTGAGATATCTGTTGACTCAGAAGGATATGAACTTGCGACAACGTAGGTGGATGGAATATCTTAAAGATTACGACTTCACCATTACCTATCATCCTGGTAAAGCGAATGTCGTAGTTGATGCTTTAAGTCGCAAGAAGGATGTTGTTTGTGCTGCTTTGAGATGTTCAGTATGGGAAAACCTTGAACATGTGGCTAGATGGAGACCTCAGCCTGTTAAATCAGTGGATGAAGACAAGTTGTGTGTTCATATGGACAGCTTGACCATTACACCAACCTGGATCTCAGAAGTCATGGCTGCACAGTTGGAGAGTTCTGAGCTTGAGGAGATGAAAGCTTTAACTGAGAAACCGCAATCTGACTTCTCTGTCAGAGTGGATGGTGTTGTCCGTTTCAAACAAAGGTTGTGGATTCCTAATGTTGGTAAGTTGAGACAGAAAGTTCTGAATGAAGCTCATGGGTCCAAGTACACTATTCATCCTGGCACAACAAAGATGTATAAGGACTTACAACGAAGCTTCTGGTGGAAGAACATGAAGAATGATATAGCTCTATTCGTCGCGAAGTGCTTGACATGTCAGCAAGTCAAGATCGAACATCAACGACCTGGTGGTCTTCTTCACCCTCTTGAAATTCCAGAATGGAAGTGGGAGAAAATCACAATGGACTTCGTTACTGGTTTCCCCAAGTCCAAGAAAGGTTATGATGTTGTTTGGGTAGTTATTGACCGGCTTACAAAATCTACTCATTTCTTGCCTTTTAAAACCAATTACAAAGTTGCAGATATGGCTCAGTTGTACGTTGAGTGGATCGTATGCCTTCATGGAGTACCTGAGGTAATAGTTTGTGATCGTGACCCAAAGTTTACTTCTCGTTTATGGGGTCAGATTCAGGAGGAGATGGGTACTGACTTGTGTTTCAGTACTGCTTACCACCCACAGACTGATGGTCAATCTGAGAGAATAGTTCAGATTCTGGAGGACTTGCTTCGTGCTTGTGTGATGGATTGGGGTGGTGCATGGGATCGGTATCTGCCATTAGCTGAGTTTGCTTACAATAATAGCTACCAATCTAGTATTGGTATGCCACCTTTTGAAGCTCTCTATGGTAGACCATGTCGTTCACCTTTGCATTGGGATGATGTCGGTGAACGTTCTCTAGTGAAGACCGATGACATGCAAATGATGATAGAAAAGGTGCAGTTGATAAAGAAATGCATGAAAGCTTCTCAAGACCGACAGAAGATGTATGCTGACAAGAAGAGGTCCGATGTTAACTTCCTAGTGGGGGACTATGCATTTCTGAAGATCAAGCCTATCTGTTCTATTGCTAGATCTAAAGTTAAAGGCAAGTTGAGTCCCCGCTATGTTGGACCATTTGAAATCTTAGATAAGGTTGGAGACTGTGCATACCGCTTAGTCTTACCTCCTTCCTATGATAAGATTCATAATGTGTTCCATGTCTCTGTACTGAAGAAGTATGTCAAGGACTCATCTCATGTGCTTACCTTTCAGCCTTTGGAGATACATGAGAATCTGACCTATGAAGAGCTACCTGTGAAGATTCTTGACTCCCGAGTAAAGCAGCTGAAGAACAAAGAGATTGAGCTGGTAAAAGTTTTGTGGAAATATCATGGTCTAGAAGAAACCACTTGGGAGTTGAGAGATGAAATGTTACGTACTCACCCTTCTCTTTTTGCTTGAGATTTCGAGGACGAAATCCTTTTAAAGGGGTGGAGTGTTGTAACATAATGAATCATAGATGTAATATCCATGTAAACCTTTTTCCCAAGTTTCCCTCTCATTTCTATCCTTTATGTCATTTATGTTTAATTAGTGGAATTTATAGTGGTTTAGTGAACATTTATTCACTAATTGTACCAATATAAGGGTTTATGCACAAATACCTCAGTAAAAGCTTAATTACCATAATTAAGTTCTATAAACCTTAATATAACGTTTTGATATGATTTGAAAACATAATATTAGGCTAAGTTTCAAATTTGGTTTGATTTGGATGTTGTTTGTGCAAGTTATGCAATTATATGCACATTCTGGACTTTTATGCAATTTACCCAATTGGGAGGTTTTCTTTGCAAATTATCACCTGAATTTTAATCCTTAGATATTACCTTACCATTAACGAGATTTGAAACCATTGGAGAACCTAGTTTCACCTTGGTTTGATGGTATTTCTTTCCAAGGGCATTATAGGGATTACCCTCTTTATAAAGATGCTTATCCTTAAAAGCTATCAACCAATGAGGTTATTTCTTTCTTGCAAAACGGTGGGGATGGCCTAAAATAATCTATGGGCCCTTAGAACCGACTTTGGATATGGATGAAGCCTCTATGAGCTATCCTTTTGCATGCCCATCAATCCCTAGGCTAAAGACACATGGAAAGTCCCTTAAGACTCCTCATGCTTCACCTCTTTCTATATATAGCCATGTATACCCCTTCCCAACTCATAATTCGAAAATTCTTGCTCTCCTTTTCTTTCCTATAGCTTAGATAATAGTTTCTTCTATATTTGGCCACGAATTTGCTGCCCCAAGGCAATAGAGGGAACCTACCTTGGTGAAGAAGGCTCATAGGGCTTCCAAATTGCTCTATTAGGGTTTCTAAAGCTCCTCCTTGGTAAATTCGACCAAAACTAGTAATTTTTCTCCATTCCTTCCCTATTTTCATACTGATAGTCTTCCTTACACCTTCTTCTAGGTCGGAACCATGACCATACATGGTACAACCCCACCTAGAACCCTAAAACACCTCATCTCTATGCTCTTTTGCTAGGGTTTGCACCTCTAAAGTGAAGAAGGTGATCTTTGCTCAAGAAAGAAGCTTGTCTTGGAGCAACCAAGCCTTATAATCTCGGAATCCTTTCTGTTTACCTTCCTAGAGGCAAGTTTGGTTAACACCCTTCTCATATATTGCTTAGTACATGCTTAAAACTCATGCTTTTATGTTGAAAATCGACGATTTCCATCTCTTTTTACCATGCTCTTCTAAAGTTTTGATTTCTTGTTGTTTTACCTTCTCTAGAAGCTCTAGTTTGGTTACCTCTCTCTTCAATTATCTCAATCGGTTTGATGATGTGGCAATTTCTGATTGGTCAATATTGAAAATTTCATATCTTCTAAACCGCTTATCCAAATTTGAAAATAAAATATGTTTTGGAATCAAGAGAACGAGATATATCCAATAAAAATATTTTCAAGGTCTGATTTTATGGTTTGACGAAGGGTGATTTTTGTAAAACAAATTTAATGCATAAAATCCATAAAAATTACATCTTGATCATCATAACTCCAAAATTAACATAAATATATGTTTTCTTGATTAGGAAAACCTAATAAGTTTATTGGTGATGTTTTAAGAGTCTAAATCCTAATTTTTCTAAAAAGCTCTAAAAATAGGGTTTCTATATATTAATGTGCACTATGTACTCTAATACATGTTAATATGTTGAAAATAGGCAAAGTGGAACTTGGACTCAATTAAAGTGGTGAAAGTTAGTAATTGATATCAGTAAGAGAGGTATGTGCATTCCTTACACCCTATGTTGGGATAATTGCAGCCAACCCTATATTTCCCTAATGAGGCTTAAATAAACCCTAAATATCCTATTCTTGAATCCTAATGTTGTTCATGCCTCAAATTAGATTATAATTTCTTCTTGTTTGGGTCTTATACCCCACTGCCATGCTTATTGAATATTGTGACTACTCTTTCCATGACTACTATTCTAGCATGTGGATTTATGTTCTATTTAATTTAAAGTAGCGGTACTTATGTACAACCACCCACAGAGGGCATGTAAATAATCGCCCTGGGGAATGTCTTATTCTCCCCATAATATTGTAGGTGACTGGGAATGTCTTATTCTCCCCTCACCTAAGGTTAGAGGTCCGGTAGGTGCCTCAACCCTACTTAGTTAGGTAGACATAATTATCTTACATGCAAATCCTTTTTGGTATAATTGTTAATGGCAAGTTTCTTTTGAATATAGCCTCATACTCTTGTTATCTTCATTATATGATGAACCATAGTCTGTTTTTGTAGTTGTACTTATCTTGATATCCTAGATTAGTTTTGTGACGCATACCTTGTTTTCTTTCCCCTTTTGCTGGGTGCTTTCCCAACCACCCAGGTGCTGGTGCTGAGCAAGGAGAAGAACAAGTTTGAAGGAATTCATCTCAGGAGTAGATCTCAAGCTATCTGAAAGGATGTCTAGGTTGCTATAGCTAGACCCTTTTCTCTTATCTTTATCATTTGAGAACAATCATGTAATGAACAATGAAAGCCATGTAATAGGCTTAGTTCTTTTATTTCCGCTGCTATTGACATTTTGTAATGTATCTGGTGCATGCTTATTTACTTGGAATATTATACATACATCCCTCAATATCTTTTATCTTTCTAAAAAGATGGATGTTTTGTACTTCCTTTGAATTTTAGTAAAGAGGTGATCTCGCCTCTTTACACCTACCTATCTAGGCATGGCCCCATTCTACCCGTCACTTCCATAGTGACTTTTCTTTATGTCCCTTAGAGATGGTCATACTTGGGTCTATAGACTCATACCCAGACTATATGCTTTTCTATTTCACGTGCTTAATTTCTCAAGTTCTTTTAAGTGACCTTTAAAGTTACCTCAATTTAAAAAAAAATTGGTACTCACTCCTTTAGGAAAGGTCCTTTCCCAGGATAGGAGAAAACTATCACTTGATAGTACCAAGGGTCACAAAAACTTTCTTGAATCCCAAGTTTATTTCATCACATGTAGGCGTATCCCTATCATTCTACCCATGCATGTGGTTGGCAAGTAGACAACTTATTAAACCATTTCTAAGTTTTTTGTTATGTCATACTTGTTCATCATTTCTCAAGGTTGGACCAGTTTCATACACACACATGACACTAACTTGTGTGAGTGGCTCATCAAACATATATCTCAGTTCAGGTGGACTTTCTTTTTATCGAAAACTCGAGGGGGGTGTCATGCTTAATCCCTATGAAGTCAGTCAACATTGTGAGCATTGTATGCACCAGATACCGCTACTACCCCTCTTTAGTCTAGGAACCTCGTATTTACCACCTTCACATTAGTTATCTAAACTACATGACTTAGCCGCTCAAGCACGTACCAAACCAAAACATGATATGGAATATTCTTCCCAACTTACTCTTTCACGTAAACAACCCTTAGAGTCCTACACAAGGACTACTAATCTGAGTCTAAGGCTTCACATCATATTACCATTCATTACCTCTCCAGAATCTTGGGACTCTCTTTCCCTCACCTAGAGGGTAGGTACTCATATCATCTATACATTTGTATAAGAAGCCTCTTTCTCTTTTTAGGGTTTGGTCCCTCCAAAGACATCTAGGGTACGAAAAGCCTCTAGAGATCATGCATGAAGCTACTCACCTCATCCACTAAGGGTAGTCTAGTCTAGGACATGTCATACAAATCTTTCTCATGATTCCTCATGTCTTGGAGTCTAGGCTCCCAACCTTCTCCTTCTGGGTCTCACTCTCTCCTAAGTTAACCCCATAACTTATCCTAGTACTAGAGGTTCCCTCTTTGTATACAAGGTTGATCCTACATATGCACCTCTTATACTCACCTAGCCTACCTCATATGATGAAGTGTACTATCAAATTTTATGTCCAACCAAGGTCATCATAAACCACATTATCTCCTTACGTAACATGAAGCTCCTCATACATTTCCTTCAGTATGCCTATCTCTTACTCATATCTGAGTGGAAACACACTCGTTAGGGTTCCTACTTGGAGGAGTTTAAACTTTTTGGTCACCACTAACCTTCTTATTTAGGGTGTTATCTCACTCATAGATCTTTTCCATTTTTTAGGGACGACCCACTCTAGGTCAGGTCACCGAAACCAAAAGTTGCACTAAGGTTCATGCAACCACTTATTGTCCATGTATCCCATGCATACTCCAGTCCTACATGTATATCATGCATGCCTAACCTACGTACTTTCATGCATGGACAAACTAAGATATCCAACTTATTGAGTTCTCTCTTTCTCTATTCAATGCTTAAGGTTTTAGGTTGAGGTTAGGGTTTACAACCTACACCTTACGTTTTGTGATTCTCATGACCCACTGAGGTTGTTTTCCCCTACCAGCCCTAGTCTATCTAGGATTTACGTTATAGAGGAGAAACCCATCAAACATTTTCTCTTTATCATTATGTCCATTTTTGTTATTTGGTGGAGGATGCCTTAATCCTTAACATTGTTATCCCCAAACTCAGGAGGAGGTAGAGAGAGAGATAAAACCTTAAGCACTTAAAGTTTTTCCAGTGAAAGAGGGTAAAGAAGGGGTGTAAGTAGATGAGAAATCCTAGAGGTATCATATTTCGAGTCAAATCCTCAAATTTTGGCCAGGAAGTCACAGAGATTATAGGAGTCCTCATAAATTGACTAGCGGGGCAGAGGAAAATCTTGCCAGCCCCTAGATCATGATCCTTTTCTAGACACCTCCATCTTTGGAAAATTCTCTAATAACTCCCTTGGGCTCTAAAGAATTTGTAAAATTTAATAATTATTTGAGATTATATGGAAAATCAAGCTCTAATACCAAATGTGACGACCCCACCCCTCAACAACCCCCAATTAAGGAAGGTCAAGAAGCTAGAATCATTATCCCAAAACAAGATCACATGGTTTTACAAATAATAAAAATAATTAATAAATTTTACCACAACTAAGCTTAAAATAGGATAACAATTTTCTTTTCACATAACTTTAAAAAGTAGGATTTCAAAACTTTACCCGTAGAAAGAACTAACTATAATCCTCCGAATATTATTTTGCCTTGTTCTTTTTCAGTATCACCTTTTATTGAACATTCACTTTTCATAAACGTAACTGCATATTTCTCTAAAACATTGACAAAAAAAACATCGGTCAGTATAACAGATTATACTGGTATGTGAGGAAATAAAAAATTTGCATCTAATTGTAACAACATATTGCAACCAAATTATTGTTAAATAGATCAGACTTTACATTTTTAACATAACTACTCAATCTTGGCATATCCAAGCCTCTATGTTGTCCCTGTAGTGGACATGGAAACTACCTTTCTCATATGGTAGATCCCAAATAGCCCCTTTTTGATCCTACCCTAAAGGTAGACCAAGTCATAGAGTTGTATAGTCATATGATCCAACCCAAAGGTAGACCAAATATCAAGTCATGCTAACCTGATGATCCTACCACAAAGGTAGACCAATACCTAGGTCATCAATTCCTCACATATACTTAAATCTATAGAGGAGGACTAGGATCTGAGCTAGTCATGCATATATTTATGGTAATAGCCATATTCACTTTATAATTACAAGAATTAATGTTCATCCAAGCAGTTAATTTCAAGCAACCGGTAAAAACTTAGAAATTTCCGTGAAACTAGAACGATTAGCCATAAGGATAACCATATACCTGATTTGGCAGTCTCAAAAGTAAGCAAGATAGCTAATCCAATAAAGAAGTCCAATCAACCAAGCCAATCAATAAATCAATCAACTTGATCCTGAAAAGTATTTATAACACCTACTTGTTCTAATCGCATCCAAACATCTTTTATTGACTTAGGATTCCATTGTAAGGTTTCTACGCCTTATTAAGGTTTCCTTAGGGTTTCTTGGTTTCCAAACTTTCATTTTCCAATTTTACCCTTTTTAAGTCAACAAACCCTAAAGGCACTTTTCCACTCATAAAAACCCTAATTACTCAAATTATCCAAATTAAGGGTTTTTATCCAAAAATTAGTGTAAGAACATCATTTTCATGCCTTCTTAATTGATTTCCACAAATAAAACCATTAACCCTCATAATTATCAAAATTAGGGTTTCTAAGCCCATTAATGCACTATTATAATCATGGAACCCTAATTAAGAAAATTTTGAACACATATCATTCAATTAGATCTCATCCATCCTTTTTATATCAAAAGGCTAAACTTTGATCATAATAGTCACGGAGCATCATTGGATCCATTAATCTTCAAAACTTAGATTTTCATATTAATTAAAATTATTAAAGATAACATCTTTACATACTTTTCGAGTTAAAAGTAGATTTAGTCTCTGATTATATTTTTATTCAATTCCTCATATTTTTCTGAGAAAAAATCATATATAACATGTCTGCTGGTATGTATGCCCTGAGAGCCAATCATGGGATGATTGGTGGGATACATTAAGATTGATTTGATAAACATCAAAGGCAAGCTTCCAATTCTTTCTGGTTCAGTCATATGAGATAATGATAGAACAGATTGAATGTCTATAGAATGACAATACTCAATGACGTATGCTTTCAGGTTCAGGACCTGAACGGTGAGATCATACGGATGCTAAGAGTTTGTACATTCTTATTATGTCCCTAGTCAGATGTCATTGTGGAAGGTAAATAGACAACAATGACACACAAGACTAGATCATGGTGTTGGTTGATGACAGAATCTCATTAGTCATGATATAAAGATATCAAACCAAATACATATGTACTTGTTAGAGAACAAGTTTACTGGACAGACCCACCGTGAGTTTGACACATGGAACCATGACATGGTAGTCACAGTCAGTTCTCACAGTGATGGTGGTGAGTGTGATTCTTTGACCTGAAATCACTACACTCAACACATATTGTTGGGTACACTTTGACATCATCAAACGCAGTCCTAAAACATGGGTTGTTATAAAGGTAATGATTGGGTGGCTTTGTCACATGGGGCTTTTGAGGGGTGAGTGATAGATATGGGATTTGTCCCTCCTGAGGGAGTTTGCTATCCATGGCCACTTGATGAGTGGGATTGAGATAGGCGTGCACGCATGTGTGAATCAGTATGTGATATTGATGTCATACATATCTCCTCCAATCTACTCCGAGATCAAGAAAGTGAATGAACGTTGACAGGATGACTGTTCCATGCCTTGAGTTCATTCGGGATATTGGTGACAAAGGAATTATACATTCACTGTAACACCATTCACAGATTGTAGGATTGAAAGTTATTCTCCAACTTTCTATTTCACTTGGGTAGAACTGATGTGCGACTAGGCACCACTCTTTGCTTGTGAAGTCATAAGAGTTATGGACTTTCACTGGCAACGTGAAATGGACCTGCAGGGTAACACACATAGGATTTAACCTGGAAGAGGAGTTTATCCACAAATGATGTTTAGATTGATTAATAAAGGAGTTTAGTAGTTCAATTAAACACTTAATCAATTGATAGCTCAGTATCATAGCATTCAAGGTGTTGGACCGATTGATTAGAGTATCAGATTGATTGAAACTGCGATTGACTGATTTTTACGCAGTCTGCTGCCCCAACCGATCGGCTCATGTAATGAACTGATGGGCTCAGGTTGGTGAACCGATTGGCTCAAGACAGGATGAGATGACTGGTTCAAGGGTTGAACTGATCGGCTCAACTGACAAACCGAGATCGTTTGGAAAATCAGAAGACTATTTTGCAAATACAATTTGTTTCACTTGTACAAATTCAATTTGGACAAGGATTAATATTTGATTAATCGGAAACAAATATGGAAGTCAATTTGAGTTGGACCAGGACCATGAACCGATCAGCTCACTAGTGAACTGATCGGCTCAGGTGTCCCAAACGATCGGTTCAGGTGTGAACTGATCGGTTGAGGTCACCAAACGACCATTTCAGGGTTGAAACGATCGGTTCAGCTGGCGTAGATTAGTTGTTTTGTGGAAAATCTTGAATCCTTCTACTCCTGCTTTAATCCCACATTGCCCGGGATAGAGAACCCTATCCCATAACCCTCCTATATATAGGGGTAGTGGGGGCTTCTCAGGAACAACACAACTCATAACACTAGTTGCTATGTAAAGTTTTCATTCTCTCTGGTTTTGGTAATCGAGAGAGAGCTCGAGCAAGTACTACTCGATAAGGGAGGCACAATATGGAAAAGACAATTGTAGAAAAGCAACTGGTTGCAGGAGAGTGTGTCGGTGACTAGTACGCCGACAAGAGGGTGTGACTCCTTCCGATTCCTTATAGGACAAGGATATCGGAGTTCCAGGTGGTCCGTCTGGACTACTACAGAGGCGGGAGACTTCTTCCGCTTGGAGGAAAACTGTCAATCCTGACAGTCCCTGTGAGACCAGGAGCTGCACAGACATTGTCTAAAGACCAGAGGTGAAGACCGCGAAAGCTGTGAGGTAATGTCGCCGAGCAAGCCTCGGGACAAGGTATGCCTCTACAGACCATCCTTCCTATTGTATAGACGTTGACGCGATTCCTTTATTCTGGGTTTGGGAGAAGACTTTTTTTTGTTTCCGTTGCCTTCTCTGTCTCCCCTAAAACCCAACAGTGGTATCAGAGCCACATCAACTGCTCTATACTTTAGGATTATCGATGTGATCGATTTTGGTTTGTCGCCTTTATTTATTGCATACAATGCGAATAAAATTGGCTTTATGCATGTCCAATCCTAAATCCACAAATCCCAATATACATATATGATATGTAATATGAATGCACTCAATATGCGTCGCCCTTAAATGAGTTTTGTGGTAGATGCATAGCGTGGTTATGGCTAATAAATGCTATGTATGTGTTCTTAGTTGAATGTGGTTGCTTACATCTCGATCTGCACACTGATTCCCTATCTCCTATTCCTGATGTAACTCGATATAACTCGAGATTTCTTTCCTACCTTTACTCCCCCTGATTGTAACTTGGGGTTTCCCTATTCAAATGTAAAATAGGATAGATTTTTATATTTCCTATTATATAAAAGAACGACGGACAACCTGACGACAACTGAGACGATCGGTTCAAGGAGTGAACCGATCGGTTGGCGATCCAGACATCCGATTCGAGGAGTGATACGATCGGGTGGCGGCCATGAAGAGATGCACGATGACCAGGCAAACCGATCGGTTGGAGGAACCAATCGATCGGCTGGTGGCACCCAGACGACCGGCCAGGGTGAGCAGGTCATTCATGTGAGTTGATCAACTCGGACGGCTATAGCACATAGTTCATCTTGTATATGTTACATGTGATGTAGACCTATATGACTGTGATTCCTCTTGGCTCGAGGAATCACATTAGGATGGCCATAATCATCGCTTTTATCATTTCACATGTTTTCTGTGGGATATAGCATGTATATGATACGTACTATGTATTGTGGTGATTGGATATGTATATGTACCTATAAAAACCAAATCCCTCATCTAAATATTAAGTCTTTAATGCCTTCCATTAGCGGCACACATTAAAAAAAATTATCGACCAAGTGTAGGTTACGCCAAAGCGTGGTACACCGTCTATCTCGTGGAAGTGTCAAGGGTAAGCATGTAGGTTCTACCAAAGCAGGGTGCATGTTTACCATGTCAGCTTTTGGGTTAGACTTAACTGGTGATTCTTAGAGCGTATAAGCCCAGAGGCACAGAATTTTCATGGCAAGGTGTTGTGCATGTTCATTCATCAAGAGTTGCATATGATGCAATTGGCATGATGGCCTACCTAAATAGTCAAGATTGTGGGCGATCAGCCAAAGCTGACTCATGACTTGATGAAATATGGATCTTGACCCACTAGAAGATTGTACACTGCAATCTTCCGAATTGATGGTGAGGGCTATCAATTTGAACAAAATAGTGGGAGAGATAATTAATAAAAATCCTAATTATATCGTCCACCTTTCAAGTCAATGAAATAAGTCAAAATTGAGTTTTGTACTAAATTGCATATTTTTCCTTTTGTAGTATAAATGACAACAAACAACAATCACTTTTCATTGCGATTGGTCCTTGAAAAGGACAATGTGAATGGGACTAACTTCCACGACTGGTTTAGGACATTGAGAATTGTTCTCACTCAAGAGCGAAATCTCTATGTCTTGGATACTCCAGTTCCAGAGGAACCTGCTCCTACCGCACCAAAGGCAGAAAGGGATGCTTATAAGAAGCATTCTGATGATGCCATTGATGCAAAGTGCTTGATGTTGTGCTCCATGAACCACGAGTTACAGAGACAACATGAGAACATGGGTGTCATTGATATGATTCATCATCTCAAGAACATGTATGAAGATCAAGCACGGCAAGAGAGATATGATGCCTCCAGGGCGTTGTTCCAATGTGTCATGATAGAAGGAGATCCAGTTGGTCCTCACACGCTCAAAATGATTGGGTATGTGGAGAACCTGACAAGATTGGGATTTCCCCTGAGCCAAGAGTTAGCTACTGACGTGATACTGCAATCGTTGCCAGAATCCTACAGTCAGTTTGTGATGAACTACAACATGAACAACTTTGACAAGCCATTGACAGAGTTGTTGGGCATGTTGAGGACAACCGAGACACAGATGAAGAAGGACAAGCCTAAGTTTTTGATGATGATCGGCAACAAAGGCAAGTCCAAGCGCAAGGGCAAAGACAAGGCTAAGAAAGGTTCTGATGCTAGCCAGCAGCCCAAGTCATCTTCAACTCTCAAGGCCAAGGGATGTGTGACCAAGAGAGGCAATTGCCACCATTGTCAAAAGCCAGGACATTGGAAAAGGAATTGTCCACTCTACCTGGAAGAACTAAAGAAGAAGGAGGTGACAGACGTCTCCACCTGAAAGGTGTCATGAAATAAACTTGTAACCATTTTTGAGGTATATGATACCAAGATATAAAATGTAAAGCACTCAATACATGGGGTAAGTGTTGCCACCATAGATAGGAGTACTTTAATTTATTTTCAGCCTTGAAGGCATGTAATAGAGTTATGAACTGCTATTTCATATTTGCCAATGGATAGAAACACTTTAATTTTTTGCATATTGTATGACAATGATAGCAATTAATAAAGTTGATGTTTTAAACTTTTTTTGGCAATGCCTTGTTTATCTTGTAGTACTTGTTATGCATAGGGTTTCCACCATAGTTTCCCTTCTTTTTGGGTCTACTATTCATCTCTATTAGGATTTCATTCAATTATCCATAATTGGAGATTCACTATTCATCCCAATTAGGGATTTACATCTCTTTTCCCTAAATTAGAGTTTCACTTATGATTACCCTAGATTAGGGCTGCATCCTTACCCTGGATTAGGGTTTCATTTAGAATTGCCCTCAATTAGGGTTAGAATTCAATAACCCTGTCAATTAGGGTTTATGTTCATGATTAGGGTTTCATGATCTCTTTACTTAAGGATCATACCCTTAATCACCACATGAATCATATTCATGTTATGAATTCATGCTAACATCATCTCAACTTGATAAGGTCATATCATCCCTTCAATCAAGTACATACAACTATGAATGACATAGTGTACCAAGTCATTGATCCTATAAGCAATTAGGGTTCATCCCTTAATTGACACTAATCACTTAGGTACTAATAGGGTTTCAATCTTTGTACCTTCATTGATTATCATTACTAATCATCATTGGATCAATGAGTCATTCATCATCTCTATTCTCGAGAGATTCAATCACCTTGGACCTCTATTACATAAGGTATCCAATTGAATTTATCAATTGAATCTACAATCAACTTTGACTACTTGACCCCCAAATGGTTTGAAACCGTTTGGTAAAGGTGGTGCTTGAGACCGTTTGCCCAAGTAGGTGAAGACCGTTTGGCCAAGTAGGTGAAGACCGTTTGGCCAAGTAGGTGAAGATCGTTTGGCCAAGTAGGTGAAGACCGTTTGGCCAAGTAGGTGAAGACCGTTTTCCCATCACATCATAAAAATCCAAGTCAACCAATTAGGGTTTGGATCATTGGATTGATCACCAAATCAGCAATTGATTACACTTTAACTTAGTATCATTGGATCATCAATTGCTTAACCATACTCACCCCTAGACCTAAAAACGGTCTTGGGTGACCTCCAAACGGTCTTGAGACCATTTGGATGAGCTCCAAACGGTCTTGAGACCGTTTGGCTCATCCAACCCTTGGATTCTAGTGAAAAATCATTAGGGTTTGAGCTATTGAGTTGATCATCAAATCAGCACTTAATTGCAAAGTGATTTGGTACCTTTAGACCTTCAATTGGTCAACCATGCTTAACCCTAGACCTCAAAACGGTATTGGGTGATCCCCAAACGGTCTTGAGACCGTTTGGGTGATTCCCAAACGGTTTTGAAACCGTTTGGGTCAATCAACCCAAAACATCAACTCATTCCAATGCAAAATCAGCACTTAGCCGATTAGGGTTAACACCATATCTTTTGTCCTTCGATCACTTAACCATATCCAACCCTAGACCTCTAAACGGTGTTGGGTGACCCCCAAACGGTCTTGAGACCGTTTGGGTAATCCCCAAATGGTTTTGAAACCGTTTGGGCTAATTAACCCAAAAAGTCAAATCAGCCAAGTTGAAAATCAACACTTAATCCAATTAGGGTTTACCTAATTGATTAGCCTTCAACTCATGATTCCTTTGGAATTAATCCATAAATTTTGGTGGGTCATCAACCAATATAATTAAGAACAGGATTCTCAAACGGTAAACCCTTGGTCAACTCTTTCAAATGGTTTTGAAACCGTTTTCCCAAAAAGACAAATAAATCAAGTTGAAAATCAGCACTTAATCCAATTAGGCGTTGCCTAATTGATTGGCCTTCAACTCATGATTTCTTTGGAACTAATCCATAAAATTTGGTGAGTTATTAACCAACATCATTAAGAACAGGAATCTCAAACGTTCAACCCTTGGTCAACCCTCTCAAATGGTTTTGAAACCGTTTTCCCAAAACATCAAATTAATCAAGCTGAAAAATCAGCACTTAATCCAATTAGGTTTTCCTAATTGATTGGCCTTCAACTCACAATTCCTTGGGAGTTAACCCATAAAATTTGGTGAGTCATTAACCAACATAATTAGGAACAGGATTCGAAAACGTTCAACCCTTGGTCAACTCACTCAAACGGTTTGGTGAAACCGCATGAGCAATTAACTCAAAACCGTATGAACCATGATTTCTTTGGAAAAAGTATCCAATATGATGTCATCATCATCTAACTTCGTCCCTGAAGTTCTAACATTTTTTGATTTCATGAAATAACCATTTTCAACCAGCAATTAAACAAGATAATGAAGGAATCATTGAAATTTCAACATTAATGGTTGAATAACAATGAAAAAGGGATCAAGTTATAAAACCCGCCTCCAATTGAGATCCAAAGCTCCATGTCCACGGAAACAATGGTGGATGCAACTCCTTTCACCATTCCAAGGCTCGTCCTCAAGGTTTGAGTGAAAAGGAATGGTTAGAATTGAAGAGGAGATCGAATTAGGAAGAAATCCATAATTTATTTTCGATTTCCACCATGGAATCAAGGTGAAATGGATCAAGAACCTTACCAACAGGTTGGGGGTCGTCCTACTGATCCTCCCAAGCTCCCTTGGTCGTTTCCCAAGCAAGGAGAAGAAGTGGGGTCGAAAAAGCCTTCCATTTGGCTTGTAAAGGGACTTTTTATAAGAAATTCAAGGAGAGAGAAAGTGTCTTATAAAAAAATCATTTAATCCAAAAAATGTGGCTGCCTCTTCCCCCTTATCTTCCTTAGGGACGAGGATATCTTGTTTGCCTCTTATTCCTCTCAATTATCCATGATTTAAAGAAAATCAAATTAAGCACCTCAATTCATATTATATTAATATCCATATGTGAGTGGATATTTCTTTTTCTTATAAAATTGTGTGTGAGTTATCCACTCCCTTGGATATTTTCGTGGTCCTTCAAGGCTCAAGGACGTCACATACACATATTAATCCAACCATTTTAATTTTGATTGAAGGCCCTTTAATTAATACATTCATTTTTGCCCTAAACCGAATTAGGGTTTCAATTAGGATTAAATATTGATTATTTTAATATCAAGATTCTCTCTCCTCCAACTTAATTCAAATGAGGCGCCCCTATCATTTTCTTTGCTCTGTATGATTCCAAGAAGCATTAAGGACCTTATTGAAGTGGTAATTTGCATATTGAACCCTAGGTTTTGGGTAAATTGTATTTTACACCAAAACTAGGTTTTAATGCACAAACATTGCTCTATCAGCTCTTTCTTGGTATTCAGGCTTCCATAAGCCACACCTCAGCATCATATTCACTCTCATGATGCTTCAACACATGAGGAACATATTATCATGCACAATTTGCACTTAAACCCTTCAACTTGGGTATTTTGCACATTAGTCCAAAACAAACAAAACATTGATTTCGACAATGTTCAAAAAGGACTAGAATTGCAACATAAGTTCCTCTTGAGGCCTAATTACTTTTCATAAGATGAGATTAAGCATTTAATCACATTTCTTAATCAAAACACCTAGGGTTAAAGTATAACCCAGGTCAGGGTTGTTACATCCATGATCTATCCATTCTATGATCAAAGAGAAAATAAGTATATATTACAACAAGATTAGGATCTAGGGTAAACATATTAGAGTTTATGGTTAGGGTTTATACATGTGATGTCATTCTTAAATGTGTACCACCTATCCCATTCTTGAACACCGAATCTCACTAGTAAGTGTATAATGTGTATTGGGTTTTCAAGAAAATTTCGGCAGCATTTCCCCACTATTCTCCAAGTACATATGTACTTAGAGAACAAACAGGGAAATGCTGCCGAAATTTTCTTGAAAACCCAATACACATTATACACTTACATCCTAAGTGAGATTAGGTTTTCAAGAACAGTCCCAAACCGGGGACTATCCAAGATTTAATGCTAATGAGTAAATCTTGGACGGGTTTCTAGGCCAACAAATACAACACCAGTATCTTGTTCACAACCCCATTCAACACACAAATATATGCAAGCACAAGATTTATTCATATCCTAGGTTGATTTACAATAGCAACATCTAAATAAGTAAACTCAAAACATTAGATAAATAAATATAATTAGTAGATAAACAAATACAAAGCAATAGATAAAAAAGTACATCTCAGTTGATAAACAAATATAAATCAAGAGATGATTAAATAATTTTAAAAAGTAGATGAATAAATATAAAGCCCTAAATTTAAATAATGTGATGAATAAAAATTCATTAGATGAATGAGTAGATAAGTAAATACAAATCAGAGCATCTTGCTCTGGAGCTGGGAGAGAGGGCGAGACAGACGGTTTTTGGGGATGTTTACCTCTGTTTGAGCCCATTCGGGCGTCTTTCTCTGGAGCAGGGAGAGAGGGCAAGACGGATGTGTGCACGTGGAATCCGAACGGGCAGGCCAAGTGGGAAAACGAATGTGGAAGAGCGGTGAGCAGGCAGAAGGCCGGCAAGCTCCTGAACCGTAATGGAAGTGATCATTGAAAAAATACTAGACAATCATATTTTGTTTCATATACAATGTTTAATTTAAATAAACACTCCCTTAGAGGATATAATATTAGGCACAAAGTCATGTCTTAAATATGTAGAAACGGAGATGGTTCCATTACCTTTGATTGGTCGAAGCAGCGGCGGAAGGTAGAAGGAAGTAGGCGCCGGAGTTGGAGCAGTTAGAGAGCAGGCCGTCGGAGAGCAGGAGACCAGACCACTGAAGCGGCGAGCGGCGGCGACAGAGGAGCAGACCAGCAAGCGGCGAGAAGTAGGTGGCCGGCGGCGAGCAAGGAGAACG
Organism: Alisma plantago-aquatica; assembly: GCA_963693085.1. Taxonomy (NCBI): domain Eukaryota; kingdom Viridiplantae; phylum Streptophyta; class Magnoliopsida; order Alismatales; family Alismataceae; genus Alisma; species Alisma plantago-aquatica. Next base: position 125,848,100 of record OY856412.1, read on the forward strand.
GCCAGCAAGCAACGAGCAGCAGGTGGTCGGCGATGAGCAAGGAGAACGGCGGCGGTGGGTGGCGGCGCAGAGGGAGTCTGCTTGCTCACCACCGAAATCGCCAGACCCTAAGCCGATTGCAACACATAGAGAAAGGGGAAGAGTCGGGATCGCTCGCACGATATTAAGTTAACATTCGGTGTCGGTTATTCAACAAAACCGACACATAACACTAACAGTGTCAATTGTAACATCCCTGCCCTGGGTTATGCTTTAACCCTAGGTGTTTTGATTAAGAAAGATGATTATATGCTTAATATTATCTTGTGAAAAGTAATTAGGGCTCATGAGAAACTTATGTTTCAATTTTGGTCATGTTTGAACAATGTTAAAGCAATGATTGCTTGTTTTGGACTAAAGTGCAAATTACCCAAGTTGAGGGGTCAACTTGCAAATGTTGCATGATAAGATGTTCCTATGATTTTGAGACATCATAAGAATGAATATGATGTAGTAGTATGGTTTCCACAAGCTTGGACACCAAGATTAAGCTTGTAAAGCAATCCTTGTGCATTAAAACCTAGTTTTGGTGTAATGTGCAATTTACCCAAAACCAAGGGTTCAATATGCAATTTACCACTTCAATTAGGTCTCTAATGTTTCTTGACATCATGTAGAGCAAATAAAATGAGAGGGGTGCCTCATTTGAATTAAGTTGGAGGAGAGAGAATCTTGATATTAAAATAATCAAGATTTAATCCTAATTGAAACCTTAATTCAATTTAGAGCAAAAATGAATGTATTAATTAAAGGGTCTTCAACCAAAATGTTATTGGTTGATTTTGAATAAGGATGGACGTTATTTTTCCAAGATAAGGAACGAAAATATCTAAAGGAGGTGAAACTCCGCTCACCTTATTATAAAGGAAAGTAATTCCACTCACATATGGGATATTAATATAATATGATTAAGGTGCTTAATTTTCTTTTCTTTAAATTGAGGATAATGAAGGGGGATAAAAGGCAAAGGGAGATTCCTCGTATCCATGGAGTTGAGGGGGGAGAGGCGGCCATAATTTTTGGATTAATTGGATTTTTATAAGGCATTTTCTCTCTCATCAATTTCCTTATAAAAGTGCCTTTTCCAAATCAATTGAAAGGCTTTTTCGGCCCTTTCTTCTTCCTTTGCTTTGGGTGGGAATCAAGGGGACTTATTAGCAACTTTAGGACGAGACCCAACCTGTTTGTAAGCTTCTTGACCCTTGTTCTTCATGATTTCATGGTGGAAATCGAAAATAAATTATGGATTCCTTCTTATTTCGATCTCCTCTTCAACCCTAGCCAACTTTTACAATCAAAAGCTTGAGGACGAGCCTAGGGGGAGTTTCAAGATCTTCATCCACCATTAATGGCGTGATCTTGGAGCTTTTGAGCTCAATTGGAGGCGGTTTTTATAACTTAAACCCTTAAACATTGCTATTGCATCAATTCTCTATGCTTTGTTGATTGATTTCTTCAATTTGATGCACTCTTGTTTCTTGCTGCAATTTCCATCAAGAACGGTTGCTTTTCTTGGTTGTTCGAAGGAAGGGGATGATGACATCATCCTAGATGCTTATCCAAAGAAAAGTACCAAGACAAACGGTTTTTATAGCTATTCCAAATCGTTTTAATTTGATTGGCTATGCGGTTTCAGCAAACCGTTTAAAGGCAAACAGTTTGAAACCGTTTGGGAGAAAACGGTTTCAAGACCATTTGATATGGTTGACAAAGCGTTGACCTTTTGGGAGTTTTGTTCCTAATTATGTAGGATAATGACCCACCAAATTTGAGGGGTTAACTTCAAAGAAATCGTAGGTTGAAGGCCAATCAATTAGGCAAATCGAATTGCATTAAATGCTGATTTTCAACCTGATTAACTTGACCAGTTTGGGAAAACGGTTTCAAAACCGTTTGATTGAGTTGACCAAGAGTTGACCTTTTGGTATTCCTGTTCTTAATTATGTAGTCTGATAACCCTCCAAATTTGAGGGTTTAACTCGAAAGGAATCATAGGTTGAAGGCTAATCAATTAGGGAAATCGAATTGAATTAAGTGCTGATTTTCAACCTGATTTATTTGACCTAGTTGAGCAAACGGTTTCAAAACCGTTTGAGTGCGTTGACCAAGCGTTGACCGTTTGGTATTACTGTTCCTAATTATGTTGTCTAATGACTCACCAAAGTTTAGGGATTAACTCCCAAGGAATCGTGAGTTGAAGGCTATTCAATTAGGCAAACCCTAATTGGAATTAGTGCTGAAATTCCAATGAGTTAATTTGAGATTTTGGGTTGATTAGCCCAAACGGTTTCAAGACCGTTTGGGAATCACCCAAACGGTCTCAAGACCGTTTGGGGGTCACCCCAAGACCGTTTGGAGGTCTGGGGTCAAGTATAGTGGATCAATTGAAGGTCCAAAGGTACCAATCATATTGCAGTTAAGTGTTGAATTGTTGATCAACTCGATAGACCAATCCTTGATGAATTTTCACTAGAATCCAAAGGATGGATGGGCCAAACGGTCTCAAGACCGTTTGGAGCTCATCCAAACGGTATCAAGACCGTTTGGTGGTCACCCAAGACCGTTTGGAGGTCTAGGGTTGAGTATGGTTAGGTGTTTGAAGGTCTAAAGGTACCAAGTTGATTTGCAATCAAATGCTGATTTGGTGATCAATCTAATGATCCAAAACTTTGATTGATTGACTTGGATTATGATGATATCATGGGAAAACGGTTTCAAGACCATTTGGAGGTCATACAAACGACCTCAAGACCGTTTGGGGTCAGGTCATACCCAATTTGGATGATGGTTCAAAAGTTTCAAAGTAACTAGTCTTACATTGATTAGTATTGAAGGATCATCAATTCTAAACCCTAATTCAATTGAATCAAGCCCTAATTGATGACCAATTGAGGGTCAATTGAGTGTCAAATTAGTTGAAGGTTGACCTATTAAACTCAATTTAAGTATGAGCATAGGTCCAATTGATGATTGGTTCCATGAATTCAATGGTTGAAGGTCCAATGCAATCAATTGAAACACAATTAGTAGCATGATTGATGATCAACTTCAAAGCTCTAATTGGTGTTTATAAACCCTAATCCCATTGAGATCAGACCATAATTGAAGTCCCAATTGAGGGGTGAGCCATGATTTAAATGATGATTGAGTTGATGATCCAATTGGTTGAAGTTCCATTGATTAGAATTGAGTGTGGTTCAATGTGGTTAATTCAATTGGATGCCTAATTCAATTGAAGGATCAATTAGTTAATCCAATTGAGTACCTAATGTAGTTGAAGGAACTATGGGTTAATCCAATTGGGTACCCAATGAAATTAAAGACTCAATTGACTAATCCAAATGGATACCTAGTGCAATTGAAGGTTCCATTGGTCAATCTATTTGGATACCTCATGATATTGAAGGTCTAATTGATCAAACCTTTTTGAAAACCTAATGTGATTAGGTGGGAGATACCTTTAATGGTACTAGTCATTAATGCATAACAAATGCATGGATCCAATACATGATGTAGACCCTAATTGAGGCTGATTCCATGTATAACCCTAATAGGAGGTTGTCTACATGTGAAATCACTAACTAGGATGAATAGTAAACCCTAATTGAGGGTGTATCCATGTGAAACCCTAGTTGAGGGTGTATCTATATGAAACCCTAATTGAAGGTGTATCCATGTGAAACCCTAGTTGAGGGTGTATCTATATGAAACCCTAATTGAAGGTGTATCCATGTGAAGCTCTAATTGAGGGTGATTCTATGAGAAACCCTAATTGGGAATGATTAGTAAACCCTAGTTATGGGCAATGTGATATGAAACCCTAATGAAGGGTGATGCTATATGCAATCCCTATTCTAAAGAAGGGAGATGGTATGTGAAACCCTAAATCCCTAATGAAAGAATAGAATTCATACTTGAATATGATTCATGAAGTGATTTAATGTAGCAAGGCCGTGGTGCTCTATAATTGACTTAGAGATTATTTGAAAGTGACCTAATATGGTCGTATACCTTGATGTGTTATAAGTCTAATATAATTGGATGAAGGATACATGAGATATGTGATAGGAAACCCTAATCCTGGTAAAGGAATAAGGGTGATACCCTTGAAATAATGATACATTTGTTTTGCATGGTGTTGATAGATAATTGATGTACTGGTATCATATGTGCTAACCATGCATGTATCATGAGATGATGGGCATAGCCAGGTATGAGCTATGAAGTGTTATTAAATTGAATTGTTTATTGGGCCTTGTTTTCCATAATATACCTTGTTGCCTGGTAAGAGGTAGCAAGAGAGTTAATGGGCCTCAAGTGCCATGATGGATGCTTGTGTACCAAGTATCATACTTACCTTGGTCATATGACCTAAAGGTGTTAGTTACCTGAGAAAATGGTAACAATGCTCAGGTAATGAGCTAAGGGTTTGAATACCCAGGATTACATGGTTATTGTATTGAAATGAGGGATTAAGATCCCAATGTCTTACAGAGATTAAGAAGTATATTGCTGAAAATAAGTACATGTTTCTTTATAGCATTGTGTTAATAAGTTATGTTTGAAAACTTGACTGATGCTAAAAGAATATGATAATGTACTTAATTAATCAAGTGAAATCTATTCATGTAGTGTTCTGACCATAGATCCATCATCGTCAGAAGCAGGTGATGGTGAAACAAGTTTTCCTAAGGGATCACCTAGAATTCGTATATTTTTTAATATACGGGGGTAAATAGGCGAAAATATCCTTACGTCCGTGTGAGGGAGTTGAGGAAAGGTTAATAACAAACCTCTCAATTACTCATGTTGTCAGGTTGGATGTATCACGAGTCTCCTGACGTTGGGTTGGATGTTTCACTATTCCCCCAAATTATGTTGGGTCGATGGAGATAAATATGAAATCTCCCAACTGCCGACGAGAGTACAGTTGCGGCTGTAACTCTATAGCAAAGTTGCCAGTATACCCTGGAAAGCTATTTTAGTAGAGACACGAGATGTCCTGCATGTGGTCTCGCACTGACCGGGACGTGAGAGGTCATGGAAGTCGGCTCTTCCTATGATCTTGTATGGTACCGATTTCAACTCCTAAAAGTGGTCAGTTGGAGTATGAGCGGTATACCTCATCTCCTCAGAGCTTAAGTTATGTTTGTAAAACTTAATCAGCCGAGTAGTGTATTTGCATAAGTTTGAAATACGAGAATCACCGGTTGATGTTATCCTGCTTAGCATGTTCTAGATGCATAAATGTTATTTGTATTATTCAACTCTTTATTGAATAGTGACATGCTGCTTAATCAAGTTATAACTGATATACTTACATAGGAATGTTGCTCTAAACTGCATAGATATTGAGTTATCTGCTGTTGATTACATATGATTCCACAGTTCAGTTTATTTTCATTAAACTGTAATAACAATGTTTTCGGCGGAGAGTTATATCTCTCGCTGGGGCAATTTACATATTGTCTCACCCCCGTGGGATCAACATTTTTAGGTAACCACCGACGAAAAGGCAAAGAACCTATTACAGAGGAAGAGCAGCAACAGCAGTAGCAGAGACAGCAGTAAATCCCAGGTGGGGATATGAGCCGTCAAGTTGTATATAGATAGTCCTATGAGTCGTCTCTGTACTCTCGGGTCCTAGGAGTAATGTTTTGAAGATTCGATCTGAGATTTTGGCTTTAAGCCTCGAGGGTTTTATACTACCTGTGTACAGTTAAGACAGAGTAGTTGATGTTTGTATTCCTCGAGAAGTAATAGTACATGAGATGTATATATGAACCAGGATGTAAAGTTTTACTTTGGTTCTGAATGAAAGAGTTTTCCTATGAATGGATCTCTTTGCAAATGGTTTTAATTTTTAGTGATTTTTTCTAATCCGCTGCAAATGATTCGCTTCCGCAATGTTTTGTTACAGCTGACGACGCTTGTTATCTTAAATGATGGCAGGTGTACGTCACATCAGTTAACAACACAAACAGACACATGTTCCCCATGATAATCGTTAGTTTTAACTAGAAAAAAACCGACGTCTATCTACATATGCCGATTAAAAAATTGGTTCTCGATTAATGACCATAGTCATCGGGTTTTTTTTTTAAATCCGACGCTCAAAGGGTGTGAAAAATTTCCCGTGAAAAGCGCGGGAAAACCCATAAGCGTCGGTCATTGTTGTAAAACTGACGATCAAAATATGCCCAATTTCTGTTTCGTGAATAACCTTTCGTCATCGGTTTATTAGTTAATGACCGACGCCATATGTTAAATTTTTTGAGGTAATTTTTTTCGTTGGAAATTTTGGATTTGGCGGTTAATTTTCGGCATCGGTTTGTTATTAAGTAACCGACACCGAATAAAAGTGATACACGTGTCTAGTCGCCCTTCACAAATTGATGTCGGTTTATTTTATAAACTGACACTGTATTGTTTAGGTGTCGGTGTATTTATACAACCGACACCTTTAAAAGTGACTATAAGGACATTGACCTCCGTTTAGGGTTTACCATATTTGCTTTGCTTAACCTTGATGCTTTGATGCTTGTTAATCACATTTAGTGGTGATTAGGGTTTGTTGGTGCTTTGTTGAGAGTTGGAGGTGCTACTTGCAATTAACCCAAGTCTAGGGTTTGTGGACAAGTTTGTCACCTTGAGTGGTGTTCCTCCCTCTCTTTGTTTCCTCTTGTGTTGAGTAGAAGGTTTGGGCTAGTTGCTTGAGTTCCTTTGGGCTTGGTTGAGCTTGTTGGGCCTTGATGTGCCTTGCCTTTACTTGAATGAACCTTGTGTTGGGCAAGAGGGTGCTTGTGTCGCCCAGGTTGTGTCGCCCAGGGTTGTGTCACCCATGGTGGTGGTGTGTCGTTCAGGTGTTTCTCCCATGGATCTTTGACCATCTTTGACCTCGTTTGTGTCACCACTAGTGGACACTTGGTGCTTGGTGTGTCCATGTGGCAATGGCCCTGGACATGTGTTTAGGGCATGCTATAGTGGTGGTTTTTGCACATGGACAAGTGTCCCTAGGTGGGCAACACCTTGCTTTACTCTACCTTGTTTTCTCCTCTATCCCCTTCTATATATGCATTTCCTTTCCCTTGCTAAGGATCCCTTTTAGTATCCCTCTCCTTGGTGCACGACACACTCTCTTCTCTTGCAAGCTTGGTGGCCGATACCCTTGGAGGAGCTATCTTGGTGGCCGATCCTTCCTTGGAGTCTCCTTCTTCCTCTAGTGGTGGTCGAACCCTAGAGTACCTTGCTCTCCTTCTTCCTTAGTGGTGCATGGAGCTTGGAGCTTGGAGCTAGGAGCTTGGAGCTTGCTTAAGGCGGGTTACATAACTCCTAACCCTAACTACATTACCTTCTTTCTATGTTTTATATGTTGCTATGATCATGTCGGCTATATGAGTTGCTAGTTAGTTCCTTGCTTAAGTTGTTCTTGTTGGATGAACCATGTGTTCTAGGGTTTCTTGGTGAGCAATACTCCCTTCTCTCCTAGGTCTTGAGGAGTGAGCTTGAGTTCTAGTATCATGAGAAACACTCCTCTCTCATTTAAGTTGAGAGGTGAGCTTGTATTCTAGTAGCTTGAGCAACATCCTCCTCTCACCATGGACTTGAAGGGTGAGCTTGATGGTAGTTGTGGACCTCATTTAGGGTTGTTCCTTGTGTTGCTCGATGGATTTTAAGAGATGTGCAAGACCCCTCTCTCGTTTAAGTTGAGAGGTGAGCCATCTTCTTGACTCTTTAGAGTTTGGTGTCCTTGTGCTTGAGGTTAGTGACGATCTTGTGGAGTTGCATCATGGTTGTTATGATGTTGGGGGAGGTGTTGCCTGATACCTCTTGACCTAGATCCTTGCACGACAGGTTGTAATGGCTTTGGTGGGCGATACACTTGGGACCTTGACTTTTGGAGTGTCGGGCGTCACATTAGGCTGAGTACCCTACTCGACACGACTACCCTTGTTATACCCTGACATTATGGATGTTTTGTTAGTCAGTTCTATGGCAGGCGTCACCCCTTGGCCCTAACCGTGTGTGCGTGTTGGCTAATAGCATGTGTTGTTGGGCGTTACACCTTCTTTGTCGCACACCTTGGTTGCCATTATCAGTTGGGTGCCCGATACGCCCTTGGACGACACCCTGTCACGCGTTATACCCTGTGCGGCACATAGGTGTGCGACACGCCGTTGCACGATATGCCTCTTAGGCTGAGCGACACCCCTGTTAGCAGTCTGTTACTCCTTTGAACGACATGGAGATCAGTGGTTAGCCGCGTGATGGTCATGGTGCACGTTACACCTGTACACGACTCAGCGTTGCACGCACGACAGTGCACGAGATGGTTTGGTTCCATGTTGCCCGATTCATATGGTAGCTCGACACCCTAGCTGGTTGTTTGAACGATATGGGTTGAGCCCTACCCGATACTACCTATGGAGATGGTAGTGGGCATTTTTAGTGAGGGTTCTATCCCTTATAGAAACTGGTATGTTGGATGTTGTTCCACTATCACATTTAGTCATGATGGTGATCCTTGCAATGCTTGATGGTAATTGATATGGTAAAGCTCATCTATGTAACTTACAAGACTTTACGTATGTATGTGATCATCTTGAATCATATGTATAAGTGCCAAGGGAATGGTAAGCATGTAAGATGCTTTGCTTGATAATATGATTAATGTCTATGGTCACAAATTGAGGGATGATTAATAGAACATCAATGTCACCCTATGTTAACAATATGAACTTCTAAGCTATTCATGATGATTATGTATACTAACCATGCAGGTCCCACACAGATGCATATCCAGGTAAAGGGCTATGAGGTAAATATGTTGAGTAACTCTGTTTTGATGATTACTCTTGATAATGAGATAATATGTATGATATGTTTGACTAAAGTACTTGGGATTGCTATTTCCATGTTGATGATGTATGCCTTGAGAGGCAATGGCACTATGTGATAAGGGATTGAGAACCCATGGCAATGTGATGATCCTTGAGATGGATCTAGATGATTGGCAAAAGGCCAAGTGATAACATGTAATGTTGGATCCTTGTGATGGATCAGTATAATATTAAGTTCATGCTGCTTATTCTTGTGGTAGTTTGCATGTTATACAACTTGGTTGAGTATTGCAATCCACTTAAAATATACTAATTAATCATAGTAGAACAAATCATGTAGATTGCCCTGGCCATAGATCCATCATCATCAGGAGTTGGTGATGGTGAAACAGGTTCTTCTGCGGGATTACCCGGAGCGCATATTGTTGAATATGTGAGGTTTCTCCTAGCCTAAAATAGAGAGAGAATCGAGTGCAGCTACGGTTGCAGACTCAGATATATATATGGAGCATGGTGAACAGGCCCATGGCTCAGAGTTGATAGAGCATGAATGTGTTCATGGCTCAGAGCACGGTGAATAGGCCCATGGCTCAGATATACTAGCGCCGTGACCTGTACCAAGGCGGGCTAGGTAGAGGGTAGCCTACGGGAGCTGACCCTGTGGTTGAGGCCACTTAAGCAAGAGACTGTGGTCCTGCTTGTGTTGTACTCGTACACTGACCACGAGGTGGGAGGTCGTGGAGTATGACTCTTCCATTTGACCTTATATGGCATCGGCTCCGGGTTTTGCAGTCGTCGATTGGATCTGAGTGGTACGACTCACTTCCTCAGGGCATAATAATACATAATCCAGCCGAATAGTATTTACTGCTTAAGACAAACACGAAACATTGGTTGAGGCCTTGCATGTGTAGATAATCCTGTCATATCTTGCAATTGCTTTCATGATCCTCATATGTGGTAAGACCTTATAAATCTTATATTATTAATCATGTTCCATGAAGAAATGCTTGTGTATATGCTTTTTGTACATCTGGTAAGCTTGCTAGTATGAACAACTTTTCCTTATAGACTGCTCTTGTTATACTTCTTATCAGTTATCTGCTTTATCCTTCTGAGGTTTTGTAGTTTTGACGGGGAGTTATGTTACTCGCTGGGACTATGTGTCTCACCCCGCTGGTTTACACTCTTTTTAGGTGGTCGATCTAGGCGTGGTGGTGGTCGCAGAGTTGCGGCCGAGCAGCAAGATGAATAGTAGAAGGCAAGCGATGGATATGCTGCTGTTTTGGATGTTTTGTAGTAGAGTCTAGAGTCATCCTTGTACTCTCAGGTCCTTGGGAGCGTTTTGACGTTGTTTCACGATGTATACTTGTTGATCCTTTATTTATCCTGCTGCTGGCCGGATGTGGGCTTTTATGTACATATAAACAGGTGATGAAATCATGTGATGACAAGATAGATGTTTCTCTAAGCTGTGGACACTTATCAAGGCTTGTAAATGTTTATATAACATGTTTCCTTGGAGGATGTGGACTTAAATGTAATAGTTTTCTCAGTTTACCTGCTTTCCGCAATCGGTTTTAATTAACCCGTATTTTTGATAATCTGTGGTTATGGATATTTCCGCATGTTTTCATGTAACACCTCGCTGTCTGTGTGATAGTGAGATGTGTTGCCACAAGTTTGGTATCAGAGCCCTAGGTTCGCTGAGTCTATAGGGATTTAGGACTAGGTTGTGTCTGTTCTTGTGAGTTTTCCAGATTTTCTTACAATCATCTTCTACCCTCAACGGAAGAAAAGCCAAGATGTCTGGAAACCATGAAGAACATGCTGTTGAGAACAGTGATGCTGCATCTGTTGATGGAGCTATAGGGCAGGCACATGAAGATTGGGTGCCTGAGGTCCCTCAACCTGACCCAGCCATTCTTGAACATCCTGCCTATCAATAGCTTATGGGGCAAATAATGGCTACGATGAATCTCATGGTAGAAAGATTGCCAGTGCCTCCGTCGAGAGCACATGATCCCCATGGTGAAACATCTGGTATTGGGAAGACCTTTGAGCGGCTTCGCCGAGTCAGAGCTTTGGATTATGCTGGAACGGCTGATCCAGCGGATGTAGATCTGTGGCTGACAAGTCTCGAGAAGGCTTTCCGAATCCTCAACATCCCCAAAGCGGACAAAGTAAAGCACACTGTCTACCTTCTGAAGGGTAGTGTTGGTCACTGGTGGACCATCGAGGAAGAGAAGCGACCTGGTGAGGTGATCGGTTGGGAGGTTTTCCGACGCGAGTTCGTCAGTAGATACTTCCCGAAGACGTATTTGGATGAGAAGATCAGTCAGTTCGAGAGCTTGCGACAGGGACCGATGAACATCACTGAGTATGATGCCAAGTTCATGAATCTATTAAGGTTTTGTCCTCACATGGCGGCAACATACGAAGAGCAGATTAGACGCTTTGAGAAGGGTCTGAGTTCTGAGCTGACAACACCTATTTCTATGTTGGAGAATCGAGAGCGGTTTGCTACGTTTGTGGAATCCATCTAGAGGATCGAACGAAAAGTAAGAGAGAAAAGAGAGTCTATGTCTAAGAAGAGGCCTGCTCAGTTTCAGGGACAGAGGTTTGGTGGCTTCAAGAAGCTAAGGTTTGCAGCACCATCAGTGATGAGAGGTTCCAGTGCACCGTCGTAGTGGTCTCCAAGTAAGGGAAGAGGTTATGTTTCTTCACCATCAAAGGCACATAGCACAACTTCAGTGGCAGTGACAGGGCCATCTAGGCCACGGTTCGAAGTTAAGACATGCTATATATACGGTCAGATGGGGCATTTCAAATCGAACTGCCCAAGTAGAGATGTTGAAGTGACGTAGCAGCCGAGGCAGAATCCTCCAGGATCAGATAGACAACAGCCCAGTGGTAGTAGAGGGCGAGGATGTAGATAAGCGTCGCAAGTGGGATCGTCTGCTCAGGGAAGTAGAGGGCGTGGACAGCAAGCAATGACTCGATTCTATGATATGAGTCAGCCAGAGGCGATAGTCAACCCGCGAGTAGTGACAGGTCAGATGGAGTTATTTCATTCTGATATGTCTTCTTCTTGCTTTATATCTGTTCTGGTTGACCCAGGTGCTACACACTCTTTTATCACCTATAGTATGCTTGAGAACTGTCATTTACATGTTAGTTGTTAGAAAGATAGTTTGTTGTTAGAAACCCCTCTTGATGGTTCCTCGATGCTTCGAGATGAGTGTCCATCTTGTGTCTTGTCTTTTTCGGGACACAACATTCAAGCGGATCTTGTACCACTTGATATGCATGGTTTTGATGTTATCCTTGGGATGGATACCTTAGAGAAGTATAAGGTTGTTTTGGACTGTGGTTCCAAGAAGATTGTGTTTGATGTTGATGGAGAGAAGTGGATCTTCCAAGGAGATAGGAAGATTCTTCCAACATGTCTGGTATCAGCTTTGGTGGCAGATAAGTTTTTACGACAAGGATGTGAGGCGTTCTTAGCTCACGTTGTGGATACCGTTGTGGACACCAAGGCTAAAGGTCCTAGTCTTGAAGAGTTATCAGTTGTCCGAGAGTTTGCCGATGTGTTTCCTGATGAGTTTCCTGGTGTTCCTCCGCCCCAAGAGATTGATTTTGAGATCAATTTGGTTCCAGGAACACAGCCAGTTGCACAGAGCGTTGGGAACGCAATTGAGGTTTAGTACTGCCTTCCACCCACAAACCGATGGACAGTCTGAGAGGACTATTCAGACTTTAGAAGATCTCCTTCGAGCTTGTGTCTTGCTGTTCCTAGGCAGTTGGGACGTGCATCTCAGTCTGATAGAGTTTGCCTACAACAACAGTTATCAGCGGAGCATTGACATGGCTCCTTATGAGGCCTTGTATGGAAGGAAGTACAGATCTCCTTTGTGTTGGTATGAGTCTGGTGAATATCAGCTTTTGGGTCCTGAGTTAGTGTAGCAGACAATAGAATAGATCAAAGTGATACATCAACAATTGAAAGCAGCACAGGACAGGCAGAAGTCTTACGCAGACAATCGCCGACGACCTTTGGAGTTCTAGGTAGGAGACAAAGTGTATCTTAAAATCTCTCCATGGAAAGGTGTGCTAAGGTTTGGCCGGAAGGGTAAGCTAGCACCTAGATATATGGGGCCTTACCCAGTCATAGCACGTGTTGGCAAGGTAGCTTACGAGTTAGAGCAGCCGCCAGAGTTGCACATGTTACATCCAGTGTTCCATGTCAGTATGTTGAAGAAAAATCATCCAGATTCAGGAATAGTGATACAGCCAGTTGAAGTTGAGCTTGATGAAGATGTGACCTACGAGGAAGGTCCTGTGGCAATCCTTGATAGAAGGGTTAAGAAGTTGAAGAGGAAGGACCTGGCTCTTGTGAAGGTTCTTTGGCATCATCGTGGCATTGAGGAAGCCACGTGGGAGCTTGAGGAAGAGATGAGGAGGAAGTATCCCTCACTTTTCTCTTCGGATTTCGGGGACGAAATCCCTTTGTAGGGGGTTAGCTTGTAAGGACCCTGACCTCTGTTTAGGGTTTACCCTATTTGCTTTGCTTAACCTTGATGCTTTGGTGCTTGTTAATCACCTTTAGTGGTGATTAGGGTTTGTTGGTGCTTTGTTGAGAGTTGGAGGTGCTACTTGCAATTAACCCAAGTCTAGGGTTTGTGGACAAGTTTGTCACCTTGAGTGGTGTTCCTCCCTCTCTTTGTTTCCTATTGGGTTGAGAAGAAGGTTTGGGCTCGTTGCTTGAGTTCCTTTGGGCTTGGTTGAGCTTGTTGGGCCTTGAGGTGCCTTGCCTTTGCTTGAATGAACCTTGTGTTGGGCAAGAGGGTGCTTGTGTCGCCCAGGCTGTGTCGCCCAGGGTTGTGTCGCCCATGGTGGTGGTGTGTCATCCAGGTGTGTTGCCCATGGATCTTTGACCATCTTTGACCTCGTTTGTGTCACCACTAGTGGACACTTGGTGCTTGGTGTGTGCATGTGGCAATGGCCCTGGACATGTGTTTAGGGCATGTTATAGTGGTGGTTTTTGCACATGGATAAGTGTCCCTAGGTGGGTGACACCTTGCTTTGCTCTACCTTATTTTCTCCTCCATCCCCTTCTATATATGCGTTTCCTTTCCCTTGCTAAGGATCCCTTTTAGTCTCCCTCTCCTTGGTGCACGACACACTCTCTTCTCTTGCAAGCTTGGTGGCCGATACCCTTGGAGGAGCTAGCTTGGTGGCCGATCCTTCCTTGGAGTCTCCTTCTTCCTCTAGTGGTGGCCGAACCTTGGAGTACCTTGCTCTCCATCTTCCTTGGTGGTGCGTGGAGCTTGGAGCTTGCTTAAGGCGGGTTACATAACTCCTAACCCTAACTACATTACCTTATTTCTATGTTCTTATATGTTGCTATGATCATGTCGGCTATATGAGTTGCTAGTTAGTTCCTTGCTTAAGTTGTTCTTGTTGGCCAAACCATGTGTTCTAGGGTTTCTTGGTGAGAAATACTCCCTTCTCTCCTAGGTCTTGAGGAGTGAGCTTGAGTTCTAGTATCATGAGCAACACTCCTCTCTCGTTTAAGTTGAGAGGTGAGCTTGTGTTCTAGTAGCTTGAGAAACACCCTCCTCTCACCATGGACTTGAAGGGTGAGCTTGATGGTAGTTGTAGACCTCGTTTAGGGTTGCTCCTTGTGTTGCTTGATGGATGTTAAGAGATGTGCAAGACCCCTCTTTCGTTTAAGTTGAGAGGTGAGCCATCTTCTTGACTCTTTAGAGTTTGGTGCCCTTGTGCTTGAGGTTAGTGACGATCTTGTGGAGTTGCATCATGGTTGTTATGATCTTGGGGGAGGTGCTACCCGATACCTCTTGACCTAGAGCCTTGCACGACAGGTTGTAATGGCTTTGGTGGGCGATACACCCGGGACCTTGACTTTTGGAGTGTCGGGCATCACATTAGGCTGAGTACCCTACTCGACACAACTACCCTTGTTATACCCTGACATTATTGATGTGTTGTTAGTCAGTTATGTGGTGGGCGTCACCCTTTGGCCCTAACCGTGTGTGCATGTTGGCCAATAGCATGTGTTGTTGGGCGTTACGCCTTCTTTGTCACACACCTTGGTTGCCTTTATCAGTTGGGTGCCCGATACTCCCTTGGACGACACCCTGTCGCGCGTTATACCCTGCGCGACACATAGGTGTGCGACACGCTGTTGCGTGATATGCCTCTTAGGCTGAGCGACACCCCTGTTAGTAGTCTGTTACTCCTTTGAACGACATGGAGCTTAGTGGTTAGCCACGTGATGGTCATGGTGCACGTTACACCTGTGCACGAC
This sequence comes from Alisma plantago-aquatica, assembly GCA_963693085.1. Classification (NCBI taxonomy): domain Eukaryota; kingdom Viridiplantae; phylum Streptophyta; class Magnoliopsida; order Alismatales; family Alismataceae; genus Alisma; species Alisma plantago-aquatica. The sequence continues at coordinate 125,863,310 of OY856412.1, forward strand.
TCAGCGTTGCACGCACGACAGTGCACGAGATGGTTTGGTTCCCTGTTGCCCAATTCATGTGGTAGCTCGACACCCCGGCTGGTTGTTTGAACGATATGGGTTGAGCCCTTCCCTATACTACCTATGGAGAGGGTAGTGGGCATTTTTAGTGAGGGTTTTGTCCCTTATAGAAACCAGTATGTTGGATATTGTTCCATTATCACGTTTAGTCATGATGGTGATCCTTGCAATGCTTGATGGTATTTGATATGGTAAAGCTCATCTATGTAACTTACAAGACTTTATGTATGTATGTGATCATCTTGAATCATCTGTATAAGTGCCAAGGGAATGGTAAGCATGTAAGATGCTTTGCTTGATAATATGATTAATTTCTATGGTCACAAGTTGAGGCATGATTAATAGAACATCAATGTCACCCTATGTTAACAATATGAACTTATAAGCTATTCATGATGATTATGTATACTAACCATGCAGGTCCCACACAGATGCATAGCCAGGTAAAGGGCTATGAGGTAAATATGTTAAGTAACTCTGCTGTGATGATTACTCTTGATAATGAGATAATATGTATGATATGTTTGACTAAAGTACTTGGGATTGCTATTTCCATGTTGATGATGTATGCCTTGAGAGGCAATGGAACTATGTGATAAGGGATTGAGAACCCATGGCAATGTGATGATCCTTGAGATGGATCTAGATGATTGGAAAGAGGCCAAGTGATAACATGTAATGTTAGATCCTTGTGATGGATCAGTATAATATTAAATTCATGCTGCTTATTCTTGTGGTAGTTTGCATGTTATACAACTTGGTTGAATCTTGCAATCCACTTAAAATATACTAATTAATCACAGTAGAACAAATCATGTAGATTGCCCTGGCCATAGTGCCATCATCGTGAGGAGTTGGTGATGGTGAAACGGGTTCTCCTGCGGGATTACCCGGAGCGCATATTGTTGAATATGCGAGGTTTCTCCTAGCCTAAAATAGAGAGGGAATCGAGTGCAGCTACAGTTGCAGACTCAGATATATATATATATATATATATATATATATATATATATATATATATATATATATATGGAGCATGGTGAACAGGCCCATGGCTCAGAGTTGATAGAGCATGAATGCGTTCATGGCTCAGGGCACGGTGAACAGGCCTGTGGCTAAGATATACTAGCGCTGTGACCTGTACCAAGGAGGGCTAGGCAGAGGGTAGCCTGCGGGAGCTGACCCTGTGGCTGAGGCCACTTAAGAAAGAGACTGCGGTCCTGCTTGTGTTGTACTCGTGAACTGACCACGAGGTGGGAGGTCGTGGAGTCTGGCTCTTCCATTTGACCTTGTATGGCACCGACTCCGGGTTTCGCAGCCGTCGGTTGGATCTGAGTGGTACGACTCACTTCCTCGGGGCATAATAATATGTAATCCAGCCGAATAGTATTTATTGCTTAAGACAAACACGAAACATTGGTTGAGGCCTTGCTTGTGTAGATAATCCTGTCATATCTTGCAGTTGCTTTAATGATCCTCATATGTGGTAAGACCTTATAAATTTTATCTTGTTAATCATGTTCCATGAAGAAATGCTTGGGTATATGCTTTTCGTACATCTGGTAAGCTTGCTAGTATGAACAACTTTTCCGTATAGACTGCTCTCGTTATACTTCTTATCAGTTATCTACTTTATCCTTCTGAGGTTTTGTAGTTTGGATAGGGAGTTATGTTTCTCGCTGGGACTATGTGTCTCACCCCGCTGGTTTACACCCTTTTTAGGTGGTCGAGCTAGGCGTGGTGGTGGTCGTGGAGTTGCGACCGAGCAACAAGACAAACAGTAGAAGGCAAGCGATGGATATGCTGCTGTTTTGGATGTTTTGTAGTAGAGTCTAGAGTCATCCCTGTACTCTCAGGTCCTTGGGAGCATTTTGACGTTGTGTCACGATGTATATCTGTTGATCCTTTATTTATCCTACTGCTGGCCGGATGTGGGCCTTTACATACATATAAATAGGTGATGAACTCATGTGATGACAAGACAGCTGTTGCTCTAAGCTGTGGACACTTATCAAGGCTTGTAAATGTTTATATAACCTGTTTCCTTGCAGAATGTGGACTTAAATGTAACAGTTTTCTGAGTTTACCTGCTTTCCACAATCGGTTTTAATTAACCCGTATTTTTGATAATCTGTGGTTATGGCGATTTCCGCACGTTTTCACGTAACACCTCACTGTCTGTGTGATAGTGAGATGTGTTGCCACAATGACGTTATAAGCCATTTCTGTAGTAGTGGTGATGGCTCCGCGAGCTTCGCCCACCTCGACCGATCATGTCTAGCTACTCGTCACCATCCTTGGTGTCGAGATTGGCGGTCCCTGAAACGACCGTCAGCCTATAGGGAGAGCCAACACAGATACATGAACAAAGTAGGCAGAGTTCCCTTTCTCCTTGAGAAGTATCTTAACTCCTCCGCGGACTCACTCCATCCTCCTTTCTCAAGAAATTGATTTGAATTGCCTCGAATCACTGAAGGGGAAGTCAAGCCCACTAGAACGGGAAGCCTCAAGGTGAGGGGATACAACGATGCTCTCGTGAAATTAAGGTCTCCAATGCGTTGTGTACGACACAAAGGTTCTATGGCAGACCTTTTATAGGCATGGGCGATGGTCTAGAGGGTCGCCCCACTTTGCCCTATATTCCTAGACAGTTTGGGATTTGGGAACTTTCCATATAGGGTGAGTCAACAACTATATAATGGCTTATTTTATCAATCTCTTTCTCCCAAATCTGTATCACTTTTATCCATCATTGGATTAATAAAAAATAGAATTCTCAAAATTCATCATTCAAGGGAAAATTTGTAAGGAAATCCATTCTTTAAAACAAAGCACTCAAATTTCCATTCAAGTCTCTTTTACATGCATATTTGCATTTTAATTATTTAGAATACATGCAAAATTGAGGTGTGATGACACATTACCACTTGTCAGGGAATTTAGATACTAAATTAACTTACTTCCGATTGTTTTCCCACAAAACTAGTGACAAATGGTATTTAAGTACTTTTTTTCCCCACAAAACTAGTGACAACTGATATTCAAGTAGTTGTTTTTTTTAATATATTTTTACTTAAAAGCGATGCACCAGTTGATGCTTTTTAATTCTGTTTGTTTTTCTTATATCGGTAGAGAATGTAATAAAGTGGCTCATGAACTCACAAGGGCAGCCATCCTGGATGATTGCCTTAGTCTTAGAATTGCTGGGGATATACCTCCTCATGTTGAGTATATAGCTTTATTACATATTGAATGAGTAGTGGTTGAGCATTCAAAAAATTAGATGGCATGCGTTTTTACCCATGTCTACTTACAGCCCTCCGTCCTTCTAGATGCACAACAGCGGAACAACATCCCAAACGGAGTTGTTGTGAGCTAGATTTGTGTGACGGCTCAAAAGAGATGCTGTTACCCAGGAATTTTGTTATTATACTGTATGTTAGTTCTAGAACCATTATTACGTTCAGGAAAATTCCGCGACCGCACATAAACTCTGGTCCTTACTCCCCATCCTCCGCCGTCCCCGTCACCGTCCCCGTGGTTTTTACTCCCCACGTGAAGACGAGAACACGGACTACTACAGCTTGCTCGCTCGGGACTCGGAAGAGGCGACCAGTGCGCCACGGCGACCGCAAGCAAGCCCCCAAAAAGCCGAAAAAGGTCGCAGGCAAGGATTGGTTGGGATGGCTGGCCGCCTCTGTGCGGGGTTGGATTTGTATATATATAATGCTAAATAAATGTGCACCTCATCTTGGCCATAGGAAAATCTCGTATCTCATCAACCCGACTGGCGACGCAAATACCCAATCCCTGAAATCTTCCCCCAATCCGCTGTCTCGTTAGGGTTCTCTCGCGTCGAGGAATTAGCGGTAGAAGAGAACACACCCAATCGGATTCATACTTCCAGCCGGAGTGAGGTCCCCCCACCTCCAGTCCCCCGTCTCTCTCATCCTTTCTCTCACTTGGCCTCTTCATCTCTCCCTTTCTCTCTCCTCTTCTGATTTCCTTGCTCCTGGTTTCTCCTGTCCCTACGGGCCGCGAAATCCAGCCAGGGCGACTCTCAGCCTCTACCCTGACCCCAATCCTTATCCGGAGAAATCGAGCCGCTCGCTCTACGCTGCTGCTGCTGCGCCCTATCTGACACACACCACATCTCCTCTTCTCTTCTATCGCCTCCGTCTATCTACTATACCTCTTGCGCAGAGTCCCTCTGCCGATTGGCCCGCGCAACCCTGCGGTTTTATCTGAATTCCCCTTCCCCCCAAAGGGGGCCGAGGGCGGCCTCGGCCCGTCGCAGACAAGCCCCTTCTCGGAATCGACGCAACTGGGTTTAAGCTGCGCTTGCTCCGATCAATCAAAGCCGGGGGCTTTTCTCTTTGCTTCTTTACCGGTGCGGTGTGGTTCTACTGAGTTAGAACCAGCCGCCGTGCCGTGGCTTGGGTAGAGGGGCTGGTGCCGCTATCCTCGTCTCGAATGGCAGTGGTTCTGGAGACGTTGCTGGAGCTGATCCGGAGGCCCATGTCGCCGACAGCGGTGGCGTCCGAACTCATGCTCATATGCGGGCCGCTGTGGGCCGCGGTGCTCGTCGGCCTGTTCGTCGGGTGGATGTGGAGGCCCCGCTGGGCGGCGGACTTGGTAGGAGCAGGAGATGCTGCTGCTACTAAGGCCGCTGCTGGAGATGGAGGGTCACCTTCGCAGGCGTGTGCGGTGGGGTTCCCGAGCCTGGACTCGTTCAAAAACATCCATCTACCCAGCTGCCTAGCATCCTTCGTGCCGGCGTCCAAGACCACCGCCGAGGAGAAGGCCGCCGCCGGGGGAGACTTCAGGTTAGGTGCCCGCTGTTCCTTTTTCACTTTGCTTGTTTCGAAAGGTTAGGCCGTCGTTATCTTTTACTGTTGTTACAGCACTAGTTTATGTATAGTTTCGGTTGGTGGGTTATTAATTAATAGATGATATGTTGTTGTTTCAGGGAGGAAGAGGAAGAGGTTGGTGCCGGCGGCGAGAGGCTTGCCGTGACGACGGACGATTTCCGACACCTCTACAACCTCGTAGACGAAACGGACGGCGGCCCGGCTTGGATCCCCATGATGGACCGCACACAGCCAACCTTTTCTTACCAGGCTTGGAGGCGAGATGTAGAGGTATGTGACTGCTAAACGGCGGCTGTTTGCTGCTTCTCATCTTGTCCTTCCTTGTTCCTTAGCCAGACCCAGAGGGAAGCGGGGAGACTACACCGCCTAATCCTATTGTTTGTCGGGATAATAATTGAGAAATGTTAAAACATTTCCCTTGCCCTTCTGAGGATATCTGAGAGTATTTACTAATTTGCCGGTATCGTCATTTAACGAGGAAAGGGCGGATGGGGAAACAGAACCGACTGATTTACTCGAGACTTCACTGACTGCTGATTCCTTGAATCTTCCTTTCTCCTTACCCAACATTTCTTGCCTCTCTCTGCCCACAGAACGGACCTCCGCAGTACAGGAGCAGGACGGTTTTTGACGATGCTACGCCGGAGATGGTCAGGGATTTCTTCTGGGATGACGGGTACCGGTACCAGTTCAAGTGGGATGACATGCTCCTTTATCATGAGACTCTACAACAGTGCGATGCCACAGGGACCATGATTGTACAATGGGTCCGCAAGGTGAGGAGGATACGAGCCACTCTCCTTCAGTCCTTTAGTGTTCATCCTCCAGTTTTGCTGATAGGCTGACTGTGGGAATGTTTCTGTGTTTTCCAGTTCCCCTTCTTCTGTAGCGACAGGGAGTACACCATTGGAAGGCGTATCTGGAATTGTGATGGAGCTTACTACTGTGTCACAAAGGTACTCTACTTCACGTCCTGTAAAACTAACTAACTCTGCTACTTTTTGCACTTTTGCGCTGATGGCGTATACACACTCACGTCATTCATTATGCTGGTAAACCGTTAATAACCGGAGTGGTTGTCCTTGCTGCTCCCTAAAACCCCCCTGCTTATTTACTGAAAAGGTTTTGTCATGTTCTTTGATAGATAGGTAGGTATATCTAAACTGTTACTCCTATCTACCAGTAAGCCACAGTTATTCCCACCCACACTAGGATTTCGACCATGTTGGTACCAGGGCACTGAACAAACTGCAAGAACGGGTGCAAAAAAGCAAATTGTTAAAACACAAACAGTTTTAAGTAAAAATTTCAGTCTTTGTTAACGAACTAGTAAAGCCTTAGAATTGTATGTGTGTGTGTGTGTTTGGTAAGCTGTGAAACCACCCTAAACTTTGAAACTTACCATTGTCAAACAAAAAAAAAGTCAAAACTTTTAAGTTAGATAGGTGATAGAACTGTTGGAAAGGGAAGTGGTTAGATAGCTAACTAATAGCTAAGTAATAGCTTTACCCGTTTCTTCATACTTCTATTCAAAATTGAGGGAAAATTGTGGAGATTGGTTTGCGGTTTTCCTTGTTAACAGTTTTCTGCCAACACTTCGAAAATTTGTGCCTATTCTAATTGATTTTGTACCTAGATATCCATAACTAAGAAAAAATAGTATTTAAAAAAAAAAGAACTCCGCTTAATAGTAACTATCAATTGTTAGTCTCTGGGTAAGCAAGAACGTCAAGGGGTTGTGCAGTATTGTGTCTGGCCTGAAAACCAGGAAACTTGCAGGATTGTAAGAAAATCAAAACATTTATACACTGTTTGATGTATCAGATGGCCTGTATGTGAGAATTAATGGGGTGAAATATTACCAAATCTAACATTATTGTATTTGTGTACACTTCTGTTACTATTTCTGATTCTGTTTCTGTTATCTGCTACTCAGGGTGTGCCATACCCATCTCTACCCAGGAAGAACAAGCCACGCCGTGTTGACCTTTACTATTCAAGCTGGTGCATTCGTGCTGGTAACTTTGACACCCCTCTCTGTATGACTCGTATCTTTTAAAATAGCATATAATCTCTGTTGTACTAATTCTTCTGCTGTCTGTCATCAGTGGAATCAAGAAAGGGTGATGGCCAGATGACTGCCACTGAAGTTGTTCTTTTCCACCATGAAGACATGGGCATCCCTTGGGAGATTGCAAAACTTGGCATCAGACAGGGAATGTGGGGTGCTGTTAAGAAGATCGAGCCCGGGTTGAGGTTGTACCAGAAGATGAAAGAGTCAGACCCATCTCTATCAAGGTGTGCCGAGCTGGCCCACATCAACACCAAAGTAACTAGCGATTGCTTGCGGCAACTCGACAACAAGATCGAGTCCTTAGACATTGATGACGATCTAAAGAAGGAAAAATCAGCGGGTAAGAGCTTATCCAGGTACATCTTAGTAGGCGGAGCTGTCGCGCTCGCTTGCTCGCTTGATCGGGGGTTGCTGACAAAGGCAGTGATCTTTGGAGTTGCTAGAAGGTTTGCCAGGCCAGGGAGGTGAATGTCCATCCTGCTATAGGGCTTTCCCAGGAGCCTGCTCTCTCTATCTAGTAAATGTTCCTGGCCGACTGGTTGCTGTCGGGCCTGCTTGAGCTCCCCTTCTTGATTGAGATAGGGTATTTAGAGCCAATCATTGAGCTGAAACCTAAGAGGAGAGGAGACTGTGTATGTATGTAGTAGTGCTTCCCAAAGGAAAATAATTATTCACACTTGTTTTGGTATAATATCCACTTATGAAAATTTCTTGTTTTGGCAACGGCTGTGTACTGTTTCAGCTCATGCTTGTTTAAAACATCAAGATTGAGATATAAGAAAAAATCATTTTAGTTTTGGTACTGTGTATGGAATTATCATACAAGTTCATTTGATGACGCTACAATTGGCTTCTGGTCCTGCCTTGATACGGCCTACCTATCTTAGACTCTAGACGATTGGTTTCTTCTGTTGGGATTCCTGCCATGGCACGTTCATTGCTCTTATACCAAATTTGAGGAAAACATGTAAGGGGGTAAGGGATTAGTTATGGTAGATTTATACATTGAATTTGAGAGGGCAGAAAGTCGGTTCGTGCTCTTCCTCCTCCCAACTTGAATAAAAAACTAGTTTCCCTCATCAACTGCAAATGAGGGTCTATTTTATCGGATGACAACCTAGTTATCAAGCCCCAAACCTGCATCACAGTGAGAATTCAATCTTGTCTCTGGTGTACCATTGCAGCCAATTCACCTCTCATCATTTGCCATGTATTCTACATGACAATATATCTTTTTGTCTCGTTGTATACTAATAATCTTGTCTATCATCAACAAATGAGGGTCTATTTTATCGGATGCCAACCTAGTTATCAAGTCCCAAACATTCATTACAGTGAGAATGCAATCTTCTCTCTAGTGAACCGTTACATAGGCAACTCAGGCGCGGTTCACTGCCTTTGATTATTATATTGGTGTGAGGTATACATGGCAACAATGGTAAGTTAAAAAAGAAATTATATCTGCAAGTGTCATTGCAATTATAAGAAAGCATATATATATATATATATATATATAGAGAGAGAGAGAGTCAGGCTAGAATACACTCGAGTGTATCCGGAGCGGAATACACTCAAGTAGTTTTTCATGATGCAATATTTTTTTTTGAAAATCTAATCCGTTGATCTTCTTAAACATCTCGTGAACAACTCATACGCAAAATTTGAGCACATTTGGATATGTATAGCTCATGTTATGAAGACCGCAAAAATTATGCATTTCAAATTAGTTTCGCACGTCGATTTTGCTGCCCTTGGATGAGTGACTTACACTCATCCAAATGGGCTCAAAATTTGTATGTAGCCTAGTTATAGTATGACGGTGAAGATCAACGGTTTATATTTTGTAAAAAATAGTCTTGATATACAAACACACTTGAGTGTATTCGTGTGATCCGTACACTCGAGTGTATTCTAGCCTGACTCATATATATATATATATATATATATATATATATATATATATATATATATATATATATATATATATATATATATATATATATATATATATATATAGTCAGGCTAGAATACACTCGAGTGTATTCGGAGCAGAATACACTCAAATATTTTTTCATTATGTAATATTTTTGTTCAAAAATCTAATCCGTTGATCTTCTTAAACATCTTGTGACTAGCTCATACGCAAAATTTGAGCACATTTGGACATTTATAGGTCATGTTATAAAGACCACAAAAATTATGCATTTCAAATTAGTTTCGTGCGTCGATTTTGTTGCCCTTGGATGAGTGATCATCAAAATAGACTCAAAATTTATATGTAGCCTAGTTATAGTATGACAGTGAAGATCAATGGTTTACATTTTGCAAAAAATGGTCTTGATATGCAAACACACTTGAGTGTATTCGTACGATCTGTACACTCGAGTGTATTCTAGCCTGACTATATATAATAATAATAATAATAATAATAATAATAAAATAATAATTTTTCCATCTTATTCCCATCACAACCGCAAGGCTTTTTTGTTGTTGCTTTCTCTCCATTTAGGTGTACCAAGGAGTTTCAAACCCTCAACCTTCTCTATAACATGTAGCATACTATACCGCTAAACCAAGGGGTTAAGCACATTTTTCCCTTCATATTTGAAATCACCATTTAAATACAACATAATGATCAAACAGTTTTTCAATGGAAGATTTCACATTCCTTGTCACTTATAGAGAAATGCATTTCATATCAATGATTTTAATTAGCACGAATTCCTCAATATACTTCCATGTGGTAAGAACATAAGGGTTGTTCTTCAAATGCGCATCCACAAGGTAAGAACAACGAAATGCTTCACAATCATATCTTTGTGCATCTTTCCTTGATCAAATTGATCAATCTTTCATTCTCAAAATCTCTACAAAATGAGTTTTATATTTTATAGGGGAACTAGAAAATATTTTTTTGGCTGAAATAGCTTTGCATATTTCTTGATAGATTCTCCTCTATGTCATGAATACCAAGTTTCACATGTAAATCATGAACTCCATACATGTATGATATATTTTGCCCCCACATGAGATGTTTACCTTCAATTTCTGGAATCATTCATTACATGGGTACAAATTGTCAATAAATATCTTTTTAGGCTTGAGTTAAATTATTCATATGGATTTTTTTTGTATCTCTTGCTTATTTTTCTTATGTAAGAAGATGTTAATGTATCACTACCCATGAAATTATCTCTTCATATCATTTTTAGGTCACTTCTCTTTAATGAACATTATTTTTGGCTCAGGTTGAGTTATGTATTTTAAGGTCGTAAATTTTCTTTTAGCATGAATGGCTAATGTTAGGGATGGAAAAACATGACCGGATCCGACCCGGCTAAAGCGGGTCCGAGCCTTGATTTTTTGACCGACCAAAAATAACCCAAACTCAAAAACCCAATTTTTTTGCGGGTGGGTCTGAGTTTGCAATTGTCGACCAACACAAACCTAAACGACCCGAAATTAGATCTATATTATTTTACAATTTTTTCTCCATGATGTAGGGATATACAATTTCGATATGTACAAACATATGTTTATATTTAAAGGAGAAATGTGACTATTATCTTTTGAATTACAATAGTTTATATAAGTCATTGTTTACAAAACAATATTTAGCCATCAAATATCTTCAGGAATTTTGGATTTAGTGTGTTTGCATTTTAGGTTTTTAGGGTTTGTGTTTAGGTTTACATTCTTTTTCGGGTTTGTATTTTCTGGTTTGAATATAACATGATATTTTTAGATCCATCGAATCTAATCGAGTTGGACCCACAAATATAATTTTTCAGTTTGGGTCAAACAAGTATGATTAGAAATTATTTTCAGAGCGGGTTCGGGTCGAGCATTCTTGGGCTGATTCGAATTGACTCAAAAATAGGACCCGCTCAACCAGGACCCGATTGCTACCCCTAGTTAATGTAGTTCATGCTTGAATATTTTTGCATCCATATATGATATCTTATAATTCTATTGAATACATAACTTCCTTCATCTCTACATAGTTTGGTGAAGACTACTTGTATGGGCCATATAACCACATCTTGAAAATCTCAATTCTTGAATCTTGGCATATTCTTATTTTGCACATTTATAGTGCCATTAGACTGTAGTTTCTCACTTTCTGTATCCAATATATATTACATTTTTAAGGGGAAGTGTTACGATCAAGGGAACGATAGTTAGAGTTTCTATATATCTCTTCCCTACATTTATTATTTTGACAGGAGGATAATAGATAAAAGAAATTGTCCTTTCACGAGTTTAATTACCATCTATTATAACTTATGAACATCATGAGTTTAGTTCTCTATCAAGATATGTGTGTGGTTCTCATTCTAAATCTAGAATTTGTTTGACGCAATATCTTAAAGCCTCAAGCTATCAGATATAAGTCCCATTCTATATCTCTTGGGTTTGATTCAATCACATCAATGGACTACCACTAAATTTTATATATTGATTCACAAACACATGTATGGCCTCCGAACTCTTTAAGTACAATTCTAGATATTGATTTTTTTCTTCAAAAATATTGACAAAATGGGGATATTGTAATCACATGGGTATTAGTACTCCTATTTTTACTATTGAAATATTTTCTTATTTATTCAATAACATTGTTATTGATTGTTCCATGTCAATTTCATCCAGACACAAGATAGAAATGGAACTACATTCCAAATAAACACAATTTATATTTTACATGAAATGTCATTGATGTAATTTCCCTTTAATTTTAAGCTTGTAAAAGGTCAATTAGTTTGTTAGGAAATTCCCTAGCAATCCCTTATTTATTGTGGAAGACATGCTTCCAAGATAATGCTATATATTGCTAAATTAGATTGAGATAAATTAAAGTTTTGATTGAGAGACCGAGTGACTGATTTTATTTTAGTTGTAAATTCAACTAAGATAGTAGTTCATTGGACTGCTAGTTCAAACAGAAATAATTTAGAGAGTTCCTAATATTATGGTCATTCTTGATTGAACTCTAAGTGTGATCAAACACCACCTTAGAAGATGTACTTCTTGACCAATATCATGGTCAAACAATTCTTTTAATCACGAAGATACTCATTGGGTTAAATCACTCTTGGTAGTTATTCAATTTCATTCAAAGTTAATTTTGACTATAATGCATCTTGTTTGAAGTCATATTTTGAACAAGAAAGACTATCGAATATCCATTTAGTCATAAAAATGAATTTGACCTCCTATTGCTGACACCCAATCCCTAGATGTCAAAAACTACATTATATTATTACAAAAAAACCAAATAGATCCTAATTAATATCATAACAAAGGTGGAAGGAAAACACTAGACACAATTTCATGCACAAGTCCACATGTATCCATTAAGGGGCCATCATTTTCATTTTCATAGTCACATATACATTGTGTATAACACATGACTAGTGTTACATTTTTTTTAATCAAAAATATCTATTTGCCAAAGTTTAAGACATGAGCATATATACATGACATACATCCAAAGATAGAGTCATAGATAAATTATGTTATGAAATGCCCTACTCAGAAATAAGTGTACATGGATGACAAATATCTCTGAAAAGCTAAACACCAACGTTCATCTTCTTCTCATTTGCAAAAGTGTCTCTTCATCATTAAAGTCTTAGTTACTATGTTGAGAACCTAAAAAGATGCATAGAACCATTACAGTGATACCCATGTCCTAGTGATAGATATAATAGATGTCAATTATTTTAAGCATACAAGTCCACATTTATAAGCTAAATGAAAAAATAGGCGTTAATCAGTGAAGTCCACAAAATTTAACCAACAATGGATTCAATATGAAGATAAATCATACAAAAACTTGCAAGGAATATAAGAAAGTAAAAACATCACAATGTGAATCGCCAAAAATCTTATATAGATAAGACTACATAGATTAACGACATATTTATCATTAAATACCTGGGTAGTTTGAGTGTACCACTCAAACTACTATCCAATGAGTGTGAAGTCTCCTAGCTTACCATACAAGATCTAGGATAATTTATACCCATAATATATCACCATGCTTAGGTCGGTCTGAGTGCAGCAAGTAGGAGCACATCTTTTAGAAGCCTACATAACTGACTCAACTCAGTCTGGGCACTGATCCCATGTAATAGATCTCATGGATGTCACTTGTTTCTTAATCATAAAAACATATAACTAGAGATACTACTTCAACCACATTTAAATACATATCAACATTAAGGTAACAAGTGGCACCGTATCCAATATGTACCCTCGATTATCCATGTATACTCAACAATGAACGAATCCAAGTACATTTTTAGAATCCAAGATTTCTTTGAGGTTACCCATTTCACTACTCAAAATTTGAAACATCAGAGTAGATGTACGATTACATGACACTACATGAGTTAGGGTTCACTTGACTAAATTATCATTTTACTTGTCTTTCTAGTATAACCAAGCATACAAAAAAAAAATTAAAACAAGCTAATAGGCCAATAAAGCATTGGAAATTATGGGATACTTAGAAGGGGATCATCCATGGAGAACTTGGTTGGAATAAAGGGGACTCGACCTAAGTTGAAGAACCCCCAAAAAGGTTGCGTTACTAAAACCCAAGAATTAATGACTGACATGCATGGATTTTCCTTTCTCTTCAAAAAATGTCCATACAAAGATCAAGCCCTCAAAGGTCCAACTTTGTCATGAAAATATGCATATATCTTCTTATTTCAATAAAAACTTTATGCCAAAATGTGTCCATAAGATCTACAACATGAGAAAGTTATCAACAAAGGTAGAATAAGGTATATATATTTATTCTTTAGAGAAATATCATTAATCTTACAAAATTTTAGCATTATAAAAGCAAGAAAAGTTCAAATCCACACTCTAGATTCTCATATGAAACCATAAGAAATGTGTAAATATCAAATTCTCCTAACTTATAGGTCTACCATCAATAAAGTTGCCATTTTATGAGAAAGAACATGAGCTACCGAAGAATATATAAGGAAGACAACTTAGTATATCTACTCATACCCAACATGCAAGAGTAAGGGATGTGAGAATTCATCAAATTCCCCATTATCCAACCCACACAGTTAAGGTAGTATTCCCTAAGAGCCATTTATATGATTACAATGACATACTCTATAACTGATTTGATTTTTATTAAATACAAATCCAATTATTATGTTTTCTTAAATATGAAATAATAAAAAATATAATTATTTCATAATAATAATGACTCAATGCCATGTTATTTCAATTTCAGTACCTAAACATGAGAACATGTGTATGATAAGAGCATCCATTCTTGTATAGGTACCTAGTTAGATAATATTTTGGAAATTCAGATGAAAATTCTACATTAAAAATAGTACGTGTGTTCATTGATGACTACATCACGTTAGTCATGATAGTGGATATCAAGTCAAATATGTAGGTACTTGTTATGAATAAGTGTATCAAAGATCCACCTTGAGTATGATACATGAAAGCCATGAATGACAGTTGAAATCATATCTCATGTGACAATGGTGATTGTAGTCCTTAGACCTAAAGTTACTATAATGATCACATGTTGCTCTGTATACTTTAACACTACCTAACATGACCTTGAAAAAGGCTTTCCATACACGTAGTGCTTGGGTGCACTATGACACATGTGGATTATTTTAAGGGATGTAGATGGAATTTGTCCTTCATATTGGAGTGAGATTCCATCTAGTTAATGAGTGAGACTATGAAATATATGACCATACTCATGTGAGTCAACATGTGATGTTAAGATCATATGTATATCAAATTATCAATCCTAAATAAAGGAAAAAATATTTCACATTAAGAGGATGACATTGCCATGCCTTAGATTCAATATGGATATGCTAATTGCTATAACACTTGTTATGATACTAGGTTGAAGTTGTTATTCAACTTCTCCAGTTACTTGGATGGAAATGAAGTCATTCGAGATACCAATCATTATCTATGAAATCATAATATGATTATTGATATCATTACTAATGTCATTTGGAGCGTATGTGGTCACACACATAGGATGCATAGGGAAGAGGTGTATAATAATGGACACACAATTAATTGGTTTCTAAAAGGTCTAGTAAATCAATTGAACCATTGATGGACTGATTGAATCCCAATCAGTCGTCTGGAAAGTCCAGTCACCCAACTAGATAGACTTTTCCATCAATTATATGTTCTACTTTATTAACTCATCCAAGATTCCTCCAATCAATCGACTGTATAGCCCAATTTATCAACCAGTCGACTGGCTAGTCCATTCGATCGACTAGATTGAGTCAAAAGATTGGCCAATTGGATCTAGTATGGTTTCACCCAGTCAAGTTGGTCCACTGCACTGGCTAGTCGCTTGATTGGAAGTCTGAACGGGCTGCTAAAAAGTAGCCAGGCCCATCCACTCAAACAATTAGACTAAGATAGTCGATCGATCGACTGTACATGAGTGGGATGCTAAAAGGCGGTCGTTAACCTTTTGTTTCTAATAATGTAATGGAAATCCTACTTCCCTACCTTTCCTATAAATAGGGACATGACAACCAAGGTTTTGGACACACCTTTGGTGTATCCATCATTATTCACAATGAGAGAGAGAGAGAGACAGAAGAGATCATGCAATGATAGCACATTGCCAACAAGAAGATTGCTCCTACCCTGCCGACTCTTGGAGAGTAACATGGAGTTCCCCTAATCCACAAGAATGAAATAGAGACGTAGACACGTTTGTGTCTTTAATAAGAGAACATCATCAACTTCCTCCTCCATCCATGATCTTGTGAGCATTCTCACCAGATCTACTCCATGATAAAGGTATATCCCACATCCCTTCCTTCCCAGTATGATGTTGTTGATGAGATATATTTGTGGAAACATGGATACATATTTATTACTTACACTATGCCCATCACATTTACCAAACCCTACACAAATACCATGAAAGTTACATATGTAAGATTACTTGGCATGTATTTAGAATTACAAAAAGGGTTGCATAGAAGATTTGTAATCATATATAGAAAGCAAAACAAGTGCCCTGTCTTTCGCCTATCGTTAAAAATGCCACATATTGACCAATGCTGATAGGAATTCATATGATTGAAACCTACATAAAAAACTCATGTACGTCCTAGGTGCTTAGTCCATGACACATATTCCATTGGTAAATAGACTCGCATTGTTATGACCATATCTGAGCTTAATTGGCAAACTAGGGTTTACCTAAATGATTACATGCTTTATTAGATTGAACATCGTTTAGACTTAATTAACGATGGTAGATCAATTGTGATGTTTCAAACCTAAGAAGGAACTATAATCATGATTTTAGTTTGAAGGATTAGAGTTTGAGAAGTGTAAACCCTAATCGCTAAAATTAGGGTTTTGATAGTACATAAATATGAAACTTGATCAGGATAGTAGTATGGTAAATGATTTTTAATATTTTCTACGTAACTTGGATTTAATTAAAATTTGGATATGTTACAGATAACTCAACCATGCATGCTATTGCAAAACTTCAAAATATTTGGATGTTCTTTGAATGTTGTTTTTGATTGAATACTATAAGAAACTGGAGTATTAACGTCAAGCTTCACGACCAACTTAATATCTTGACGTAATTGCTACACAAAAGGCGACAAGAGTTTCTATTTGAAGAAACACTAGAGGGGAGGGGGGGGTGAATAGAGTTTTAAAACAATTTTAACAATTATTTAACTCAAACAACCAACCACAAAATATTGGACAAGGGGACAAGGATTTAGAGTGGTTCCAACTTTAGCAAATACTAAAGTTGTCAGTCCACTACCCGGTTGCTTACCCAACCGGGATTTGGAAAGAATTTAATTTTATTACCTCACAAGGACTTTACATAAAATTACAATTCTCTCCCTAAACCCTTCAAGCATCCTTCACCTAGAAGTAATCACACCAACCTTGAAGCAGCCTTCACCTAGAAGTAATTGCACCAACCTTGAAGCAACCTTCCTCCTGAAGTAGCTTCCCGTTGCAATAGCCTTCTTGAAGTAGCTTCCCGTTGCGATAGCCTTCTTGAAGTAGCTTGAAGTCCACCTTCTCCTCCGAGAAGAACCTTCTCCAATCCGCAGCCTCCAATCCTAGGAGTAGTAAGGAGAATACAAAGAATAAAAGGAACAAGAAGGAAAACAGAAATTACAACTTATCCTTTTAAGCACAAGGCTTGATTTGCCTATATCAAGCGTATTGATCTCCTAACCAATGAGTGTAGAAGTGTAAGTGCTGTGGAAAGGAGATGCTAGCCTATAGGACACGAAATTAGAGCAATGGGAATGAATAGCCAATGTGGGAAATGCTCTATTGCTCAAAACAGATTGCCAATGAGTATTCAAGCTCAAGTGTAGCACAAGTGTAGCTTAGGTGTGTTTTGGTGTCCTATGGCTTGTCCTATTTATAGGAATAGCCTATGAATGCTTAAGGACATTCTAGACACTTTCTAGGGGGTTCTAAGTGCTTAACTAGCCGTTATTTGTCCACTAATTGCATTTGCAACGGCTAGTTAATTGACCCTGAAAAGTGCAGACAGAACTTTTCTCGGTCGAAGATTTGTCGACCGAGAGTCCTTCTCGGTCAAAGATTTGTCGACCGAGGGACCTCCTGAAGCAAGTGTTTTCAACATTCATTTCCAACTCCCAACCACTTTGTCTGCTGGGTCTAACGGCTAGTAGGGTCTATTCTCGATCGAAGATTTTGTCGACCGAGAGTTTCTCGGTCGAAGTTTTTGTCGATCGATATTTTCTCGATCGACGATTTGTTGACCGAGAATATTACTGACTCAATGTATTCATTTACTAAGTGTGTGTATCAATGTGCAATTGTGATACTATCTTGGGGAATGGCCTATCTAAGTGTTGTGAGTGGATAGGGAAGATCTAAACGCTTGATTTACATGATATCTAATTACTTATACATTATATACTTGTACAAGCTTTTACATTTGATTACAATCATGAAAATAAAGCGATTTTATCAAATTGTTCTTCCAAGTCTTTGTTATCCACCACCTGAAATACTCAAATAGCACGTTAAAACCACAAGAATGAAATGTTTGTCATTATCAAAACAAAGGGATTAACATAATGTCCAATTTAGCCAACACTATTTGCCACAATAGGTGTACCCAATAATGATGAAAAGTTTATTCTAATGTTAATCATGTAAATTTTTCGTTGTTAAAACTTCTCACTCCCTTCCATTAAATCTAAGTCAATACATCCTAAATATGCACTATTCTCATTGTTTGTGCATTTTTTTATGAACTTCTTATGGTTTGTTCATTTAGTACCGGTCTAAATCACAATCTTTATTATGGCAACTAAAGTGTTTTAGTTCTTTTTAACATTTTCATTGCCCAAAAATATATATATCCTAAAACATTTATAACCCATCAACAGGAGAGCTTGAGATCGATGAAGTAATATCCTAATATCAGTACAACTAATAATCAAGTTAAAAAATACTAATAGTGTGATCCCAATACCCGATGCCCACTACCCAGCCCTAGAAGCGAACATTGTTCATTGTTGTAAATGTGCAGCCCTCGCGTTCCGTCATTCCTCCCACAACCTACTCCAGCCCGACGTTGCATAGGTCACCGACTCTGTATGCCGGACTGGCACCACCTGCTTCAGCTCGCCGCCGCCTAGGTTCCCGACCCGCAACTCTCCACGGCTCGACTGGCTCCGGACCACCGCCGAGATCCCATGATGGGTGCCCGCTGGCTCCATCTGCAGTTCCTCGCCAGGTCGATGGTGCCCAAATTTGTGGTATTTGTCTAGATAAACATCTAGACCGACAACCATCCTCCTACAGTGATGCACTTTCAGTCACGACCACAAAATATGTGTTTTAGCTCCACCTTACCCTCTCTACCTCATCCTATCCCATCCTCTCCAGCTAAGCCGTTATTGTTGAAAGGATCAAGATCATTATCGTGTTGTAGGCATCCTTAAACAAGAATATCTAGAGATCCTGTCTCATGATCCTGATTGATTTTTCATAGGAGCAAAATGATCACAAACTGAAGTTTTGGGACACCTTTCAAGTGTTTGGTTCTTTGTGTCATACAAAATTTACATTGTATGCTTTTGTCTTCCTTTCCAAGTGGTGCCATCTTGTGCGTACTCAAGCTATTCGGGCTCTTACAGTTCTAAAATGAAAATAGTAGCATTCATTTTTCTCATGATGATTATCTCAATCGTGACAAATTTTAATTGCCCCTAAACGAGTAGAGGCAAGTCACCGTTACATGCAGTTGCCTACCTACTTCTATTTAATTTAAATTAAACAAAATTGATCTCTTTTACAGACATTCTTTATTTTGTGCACGAATCTTTGTAGCATATAAGATGATTGTAATTTCTTTTCATCTAGAAAATGTCATTAATCATTACATAGTCTGCAGTATGTATAGTATACTTTCTCATACATGTAATTCATTTTTATTTTCTTTTCCCTTTCATCAATTCCTTACATATTTGGCAATGTTGTTACATAAGAGAGAAACAATATCATGCCTAATTATTTGATTGAAAATGCAAGTTTGCAACCAGTTTGATTGTGAATATTTGACTAATTATTTCACAGTACCTTTATAACTTGAATAACTCTTATCATATGAAGTTCATTTGATTGTGATACTGAAATAGAGTATCATATCTTATCGTGAAATGTACCTTTGTTCTGATCTAGTTGATATCACATGGGATCTTCTTTGGTCAAAGAATCTAATGTTTTCAAGATTCTATACATTGTCTTTGCCTATCTAATTAAAATCCCATTATTTTTATGTCATATATTTCTTATTACAAGTATGTGCTATGTGTGATACTAAATTTATTAATAAGAAAGGGCCAATCTATCTAAATAGGACCTTTCAATTTAAACCAAGAGAGAGAAGAATATTGTTTCAAAAATGGGATTTTGGATTCCTTTGTTCTCTAAGTTGATTGTACCATTGATTATGTCAACCCCGTCCTAACCTTCTTTTCTTAGGTTTGTAGGGTGTTGCGTGAAGACATGACTTCTCAATATATTTTATCTAGCTGCCGAACTATATATATATACGAGAGGTTAATCGATACCATCAAATCTTTGCATCATGTTGGTTACCTCTTGTCTCACTTTGGTGCAGTTATGTATATTGGGAGCTGATGGATATTAACAAAGCATAGCATCACACTGCTTACCCCTTGATTATTTATTTTAAATTTTAAGGTTTGGTTCTTAATGTTTATTAATATGATTGTGCTAATTTATTTTAAAAATGCACCTATTATGATGTTGGGTAGTTCCAATACTTCTCAAATTATCTCTTCTTTCACATTGTCAGTATCTGGTACCCCTAGAAAAACATGATTCAAGTTTGAAATTAATTACTCAACATGTAACAACTACGAAAACTATAGAAATGAATGAAGTTAACACATGAGACATATGTTGTTTTCATGGAATATGTTCCTAATATGTCATTTTTTGTAGGTTTTGATCTAAATTGTGTGATGATGATCAATATTATATGATAGGTGCACACTCATTATTTGACTGGTCTGTATAGACTATGCATTGGTGCTATTTCCATTTCCTTTGAACTCTCTATTTGTAAAGATCAACACTACCTTTGGTAATGCCTTGGTAAGCATCTACTACTACACACATTATATGTTTAAATTATCACGTCATCTAGTTTTATTTTCCTTAATTTGTTTATTTTTGTTGATTTCATAATTTCCACATGCTTGTACAAGTCATGTATTATCTAGTCATTTTTTATTTGTGTCATTTGTTGTGAATTCAACCTCAAATTCAACATGTTTTTTTTTCTTTCAGATTTTCATTATTCACAACAATGTATTTCTCCTTGTTCTATGCTTAAGATGTATGACAAGGTCTTACCCTAAAGAAATGGCGATATGATACTACAAGATTTTCTAGGTAAATGGTCATGCTACCCTATTTTTATACAACGTATTTGTGGATGAAATGTATCTATGAGTTTAAAATCCCTCCATGCAAAAAAATTTTAAGTTTTTGAAAATGAGTTTGTTTAGATGAAATATGCAATCATTATTGATACACTTCATGAGGTTCATTCTTTCACTTGAGTTTGATCAAATGTTGTTCTATGCACGTTGTTCTTCTTGTATTGTCCTCATCTTTATATGTTTTTTCTTCTAAATTTAGGTTTTAAATCATAAACTAACTCATTCTTTTTCTTTAATATATATAGATTCATAGTTATGTTCAATATATGGTCATATGTTTCTTTGCATTTTCAGTTTTTTTTGTTGATTTACATGGAAAAGATCAAGTGAAGTCTTGTATCAAAACACTTCTTGGAAAACCGTCTCCATGTCTAAACTTCTAGACACACGCCGTTTTGTTTTTGAATGCACAATGTATATGTTGTTTTAGTTTTCGAGTGAGCATATGACAAATATGCCCCGTAGCACATGCAGAAGATGTGTCCGTTGCACATCTGGAGATATGTGTCTGTTGCACATTCATCTTTATGTGTCCGACGCACATCCAGAGATATGTGCATTTCATGTATTGTGTTTCTAATACATTGGACTTTCTTTTTTAGGTTCTCATTTATCATTAATTGATGACATATGATATTCACATGATATGTTACACGTAGCAACATGACTAGAATATATATGGCTTTCTTCTTCTATACGTTCTTCACTTTTATGAACACCTCATTTCTTTGGTGCAAGAAAAATCAAACATGAGCATTGAAAAAGTAAGCACTCTTACATATTGATTATGCGAATGTAAGTGCTTTTCATCTATTCATAATACATATATAAAATGGATTTGACTATTATAATAAACATATAAATTGTCCAACAATTTACACATAGTACTCAAACATGCAAATAATCTATGTTGAACCCACTTGATTTTACCTATGACTTACATACATTGTATTAGAAGTTACATCTTTAGATCTCACTAAATTTGAAGATATTGGCCTTATCACTTTGTAAATATGGTGCATTGGACCAGTTTTTGAAACATAAAATTGTTTTAGACTTTTTTTTTTGAAGTCACTTCCTTTCATTCATAAAGAGAGTCAAGAAACAAAGAATACATCATTGTCGCCAACTAACTAGCATAGAGTCTCATCTAATACTATGGCCACTGAGTCAATCACATCCCAAGCCAGTGAGTTCTGGGCCCTTTTTACATGAAAAACCATAGAAGAAAGAAAACTAGAGGCTAAGCTACATATGTCATCAACTATCAAACCCCATTAGTCAGGTCTTTTCTCTATGTCTTTGCACCGCCCCCAAAACTCCCCCTTGCCATCCCACAACACTTCCCCAAGACCACAATGACCATTCTCCCGCACCGCAACATCCACGTACAGCCATTGCCAGCTGCTATCGACACCCGCAATACCCAGAGTGCTCGCATTCAGCACCCCACCCCTTTGTTTAAAAAATGAGACAATTTTGGAGGTCATCTTTTATCCTAGATCAATCTCCAAAGTTCATGTGGGACATCCCTTTCCCTTTCCCTTTCTCTTTCCCTTTTCCTCAGGCATGCACCCCC
Organism: Alisma plantago-aquatica; assembly: GCA_963693085.1. Lineage (NCBI taxonomy): Eukaryota > Viridiplantae > Streptophyta > Magnoliopsida > Alismatales > Alismataceae > Alisma > Alisma plantago-aquatica. Next base: position 125,885,942 of record OY856412.1, read on the forward strand.
CAGTTTGCCCAACCAGTATGTCGAGTGGACTGAGAAGACACTGTTATTGCTTGGCCACCAAAATGTACCATCCACTATCCCCTTGAGAGACAAAGGAATAGACTTGATTTGTGCCAAGGGACATTGTTTTAGACTTTATCATTCATACATGTAATAGACATTTGTAGATTACGTCTTATGATACGCTATCACACAAATATGTATGCTTTCACATTTTTATATCAATAATTAAAACCAGTGTTTTGAAAAGCGGCCCAGACCCTTGGCCGCTCAAAATTAGCTTTAGGTGGCGGTCAGGAAGATCTCCAATAAGCGGCCACCTCAGACCCACTCAGCCCGCTTAAGCGTCCGCTTGAGCACTGCTTCTGAGCGCCCGCCTGAGGCCGCTCAAGTGAAAATTGGGTTTTGAACATTATTTAACATGTTAATATAATACTATTGCACTAAACAACTAAATAAGTATCTAACAGTTAATTAGTGTGTAGTACTACAATGATTTTGCTTTTTAAAACATAACTTATGCTTACAAATCAAGGTAAGTATGCATTTTGAATTTTTAATTGAGTTGTACATGCATTAAAATCGTCCCTACTTCATACAAGCTCTGTATGTATATACTGTTGCACTCATGTTACATCTATATGTATGAACTGTGACACCTACATCACATATTTATCATTTATACATACACTGTTGCTATGCTATTGACTCAACTATTAATATTTACTAATAAACTATATTTGTATCTATACTACTTATACATTCATACGTTAATTTGTCTTGTGTTGTCATGTATTCAACTAATGTACTAACTATGTAGATGTACATTGTATTATCCAATACGTATAACTGTATAATGTACACATCATGTACTGCCTACTATTGTATAATGTATATTCCATACTATGTAGCATGCACCTCTAAAGTATAGTGTATTGCATGTATATCATGTACCGCCCGCTACTATTATTCATGCACTATGTAGAATGTACCACTAGTACATCATGTATTGACTACTGCTGTGTATATTTAATTTTATATATTACTACTTACTACATTGAGTATGTCATAATTTAGTGAATTCAATTATTTTATACTCATCACATGGTTTATATTTTTATAAAAGTTCCTTAGAAATATCTTATTCATATACATATATGTGTAATTTTCTCTAATTTAGCAAAGTATTGTCCATGTGCCTCCTTTTTCTTGCTTCTCTACATCTCCGTCTCCCATCCCCTTCTCTTATCCGTGCATCTTAAGTAGCACTTAAATGTATTTCTCTTCCCTCTCAACCTCCAAGACACCTTATTCTTCATCTTTTCCATCACCACCAAAGTATTTCCTTACCTCCTACCATTCTTCCTCCTAATAGTACATGTTCTCCATTACTTCACAAATAAAAAAACTATTGTCTCTAAAATTTTACTTCCTTCAATTTTACCATTTTGTATATTCTTATGCAACAATTTTATAATTAAGGATCTTAATATATGTTGTGAGTTGATTCATATTTTGACTTGTGGCCTACATTGTTGGAAATTATTGTGCCCATAGACTGTTGGCTAAATCCATGCCTACGTATGCGTCCATGCTTCCTAGGTTTGAATCCTAGTGTGTTCCAAACATGATAGACAAATTTAGAAATTAAGTTTTTTTGTCATTATTGCTAGTCACGACGGAAAAAAGACGTTGCTATTGAACTTTGTGATCAAGCCTGCCAGTCGTCATTACTAGTATAAGCGATAAGATTGCATGGTCATAATTAGTATCAACGTCAGACATTTAATATAGTCGTTAAACTATTAACGACAAACTATACAAGTCATCGTGATTTGCATTAGAGACGAACTGAAATTTTTTGGCGTTATCTTTATTAACGGCAAGACCAATAATGACAAGATGCGATGACTTTTTTTCTCATCATTAATAGTTTTAACGACAAACTTATTCACATTTACGACCAACTTTTTCCGTTGTTATTGCTAACTTTTCCTGTAGTGTCGAAATATTCTTTGACCGACCATGCTGATAGAATGTTGTTCAACTATAACAGACTGAATCTTAGGGTCTCTTTTGCAATTTACCCATTTTCAAGCTTTTATATGCTTTCATGTCCTTTTGGACATTTTTCCTAAATTTCCCTATCTTTGGTATCCTTTTTGGCCTCAAAGTTGAATTTTAGCATTATTTGATGGTGTAATCTATATTTACCCACATTCATGTCAATGAATGGGTTTTTGCATAAATGTTCCAACTAATGTGTTAATTGGAGTCTAAAAATACAAAGTGGCCATTAATGAGAGATAATTAGTGATAATGTTAATTTGGAGCTTTTATATATGTTTGGGATAAGAAATGAGTAATAATGTGTAATTGAGTAATAATGGAGAGAATGACTCTCATTTATCTCTCTCTCCTCCAATGTGAAAATTGTAAGGACCCTGACCTCCATTTTGGGCTTATCCTATTTGTTTTGCCTAAACCTTGTGTTTAGTTGCTTGCTAATCACCTCTAGTAGTGATTAGGGTTTTCTTGAGCTTTGTTGAGAGTTGGAGGTGCTACTTGCAAATAACCTAAGTTTAAGGTTGATGAGCAAGTTTGTCACCTTGAGAGATGCTCTTCTCTCTCTTTGCTTCCTCTAGAGTTGAGAGGAAGGGTTGAGCTCGTTTCTTGAGTTGCCTTGGGCCTTGTAGAGCTCTGTTGGACTTTGTTTCACCTTGTTTGGACCTTGCCTTGCCTTGATGAGCTTTGTATCGGGCATGAGCACCTTGTGTCGGCCACGGGGGTGTCACCCATGGGTTTGTCGGCCAGGGTAGTTGTGTGTGTGTTGGACTTTGACCCCTTTGACCTCCTTGCTTTGGTTGTGTCACCATACCTTGGATATGTGGCCGATCTCTTGATGAGTGGTGGAATAACATGTTACATGTGGTTTGCAAGGTGGTAAGATGTTGGACAAGTGTCTCTAAGTAAGATGAAACCTTTCCTTGGTTCACCTTTGATCCTTTTCTATATATATCTTCCCTTTCACTTCATTAGGATCCCTTTAGCTCTTTGTTGCTCTTCTCTTCTTTGGTGCACGACACACCTTCCTTTGGTGAGCTTGGTGGCCGATCCCCCTTGGTGGAGATCTCTTCTTCTTCCTCTAGCTTGGTGGCCGAACCCTAGGTGGACCTTGCTTCCTTGGTGGCCGAAAGTGGTGTGGTTTGGAGCTAGAAGCTTAGAGATTGGAGCTTTGGAGATTGAGGATCTTACTTAAGGCAGGTTACATAACTTCTAACCTTAACTATACTACCTCCTTTTATGTTGCATGTTCATATATGATCATGATCGACCATGCATGTTGTTAGATATGTTTCTTTCTCTAGCATGTACCTTTTAATCTTGTGGATGTAGTGATCATGTTGTTGATGATGTTGTTGGTTCTTGTGTACCTTTGGACCTTGTTGGCCGAACCTTTGGAGTAGGGTTTTCTTTGGGGCAATACCCCTTTCTCTCTTTTGGTCTTGAGAAGTGAGTTCGGATCTAGGGATATAGGCAACACCCCTCTCACATGGTTGTTGAGAAGTGAGTCTATACTCTAGTTTCTTGAGAAACACTCTTCTCTCACCATGGATTTGAGAGGTGAGCCATGGTTGAAAGTTGGCCGATATGGAGATGATCCATCATGTGCCCGATTGGTGATGAAGGTTGTGCAAAACCCCTCTCACTTGGTTGTTGAGAGGTGAGCCAATCCTCTTAATCTTTTAGGGTTTTGATGCTGATGATCTTGAGGATGATGATGACTCTGTCGGGCTATGCTCATTCTTTGCATGACATACTCTTTAGTAGTGCTACACGATGCCTCTTTGTGTAGGGTTTAACCCTTGGCCAATAAATCAAGTTGTATTGTTGGCTTTGTGCCCGATATGTCTCTCTTGACCTTGATGATGAGCTTCGGTGATATGCCTTGATTTAGACGATCTTTTGACCTAGTAGTTGTAGCCCCCTTGGCCGATAGAGTGCCTACCTGATATCTCTATTTGGAGTTTGGGGGGATACATGTTGGGTCGGGTTCTTTCCCAACATTGGTTGAGTGGTGCACCTTAGTGAGTACCTTAGTGGTGACCGTTTTGAGGTGTTTGGTTGGACGATAGGCCTTCTTGTGGTGCCTTAGTACCAGTTGTTGTAGTGAGCATGGTGGACATTACAAGGCTGAGCTTGGGTGCCATGCTGCTGGCTGATACAAGCTTTGAACGATAGGGTAGTTGCTGCCCGTCACAACCCTAACCCTAAACATAGTGGGCCGATAGGGCTTTGCCCGTTTCAGTGGTTGCCCGATATAAAGGGTGATGACATACCAAAGTCAGCTTTTAGGATTAGGTATGGTCACTTTGAGTTTGTGGTTATGCCGTTTGGGCTAACCAACACGCCTGCTACTTTCATGGATATGATGAACATGGTGTTCTGTCCATTTCTAGATCAGTTTGTTGTGGTTTTTATAGATGACATCTTGATCTACAATCGAGACAGTCAAGAGCATGAACAACATCTTCGACAAGTGTTGACTCTTCTTCGCCAACACCAGTTGTATGCCAAGTTCAGTAAGTGTGAGTTCTGGTTGAAGGAAGTGACTTTCTTGGGTCACGTGATATTTGCTGAAGGAGTTAGGGTGGACCCCAAGAAAATAGAGTCATTTGCAGATTGGGAGCAACCAAAGACGCCGACAGAAGTTCGTAGTTTTCTAGCTTTGGCAGGATACTACTGGAGGTTTATAAAGAACTTCATTATGATCACGTTGCCAATGACAAAGTTGACCAGGAAGGATGTACCTTTTATCTGGGATGATCGTTGTCAGCAAGCTTTCCAAAGTTTGAAGGAGAAGCTGACTAGTGCTCCAGTGCTAGTGCTGCCAGAGCCTGTAAAAGGCTATGTTGTTTTCTGCGATGCTTCCAAGAAAGGCCTAGGAGGTGTGCTGATGTAGGAGGATCATGTGGTTTTTTTGCTTTGCGACAACTTAAGAAACATGAAGAGAACTATCCAACACATAATTTGGAGTTGGCAGTGGTACTGCATGCGTTGAAGATTTGGAGACACTATCTTTATGGGGAAGTGTGCCAGATCTTCATAGATCATAAGAACTTGAAGTACATCTTCTCACAAAGTGAGTTGAACATGCGACAACGACGCTGGATGGAGTTGATCAATGATTATGATTGCACCATTGAGTATCATCCTGGTAAGGAAAACGTTATAGCTAATGCACTCAGCAGGAAGTTTTCTTCTCTTCCCACGAAGAAAGCACAGTTGGGTTCTTTGGAATGCCATATGCGGGATATGTTTGTCTCCTTACGATAGATGAATGTGTAGATGGAAGTTTCCTTGTTGACAGGACTGTTGGCACAGGTGCAAGTAAAGCCTACATTAAGGCAGTAGAACAAAGATACACAGTAGATAGATGCTTCAGTTCAGTTGATTAGATCAGAGTTCAGTAGTGAAAAGCGTGATGGGTTCCATGAGTCCGAGGATGGACTAGTTTGTTATCATGATAGGATGGTGGTCCCCGATGTTGATGATCTAATAAAGCCAGTACTCGAGGAAGCACACCCATCGATGTATGCTATGCATGCAAGAGTCACCAAGATGTATCATAGTCTGAAGGATCTGTATTGGTGGCCTGGCTTGAAGAGAGATGTAGCCGAATTTGTGGCTAGGTGTGCAGTGTGCTAGCAAGTTAAGGCTAAGCATCTGAAGCCGGCAGGTATGTTACAACCCATGCCAATACCGCAATGGAAATGGGATCATATAACCATGGATTTTGTAGTTGGGCTGCCTTGGACAACTAGGAATCATGATTCCATTTGGGTGATAGTGGATAGATTGACAAAGTCTGCTCATTTCATACCTGTAAAGACAACATATACAGCCGAGAAGCTTTCTCAGGTGTATGTAAATGAGATAGTGCATTTGCACGGTGTACCAACAACGATAGTTTCCGACAGAGGTCCTCAGTTCATGAGTCGTTTCTGGGAACAGTTGCACAAAGTGTTGGGAACACAGTTGAGGTTCAATACTGCCTTCCACCCACAGACAGATGGGTAGTCTGAAAGGACTATTCATACTTTGGAGGATCTTCTCCGAGCTTGTGTTTTGTAGTTCCTAGGCAGTTGGGACGCACATCTCAGTTTGATAGAGTTCGCCTATAATAACAGTTACCAGCGGAGCATCGACATGGCTCCTTATGAGGGTCTATATGGTAGGAAGTGAAGATCTCCTCTATGTTGGTATGAGTCTGGTGAGTATCAACTATTGGGTCCTGAGTTAGTGCAACAGACAAAAGAGAAGATCAGAGTGATACGACAAAAGTTGAAAACGACACAGGACAGACAGAAGTCATACGCAAATAATCGCCGACGACCTTTAGAGTTCTAGGTGAGAGACAAAGTGTATCTCAAGGTCTCTCCGTGGAAAGGCGTGCTAAGGTTTGTCCGGAAAGGAAAGTTGGCACCTAGATATATGGGGCCATACCCAATAATATCACATGTTGGCAAGGTAGCTTACAAGTTAGAGCTGCTGCTAGAATTGCATAGGTTACATCCGATGTTCCACGTCAGCATGTTGAAGAAAAGTCATCCAGACACAGGGACAGTGATACAACCGGTTGAGGTTGACCTCAATGAAGATGTGACCTACGAGGAAGGTCTAATGATGATCCTTGATAGGAGAGTAAAGAAGTTAAAAAGGAAGGACCTGGTTCTTGTAAAAGTTCTTTGGCATCATCGTGGCTTTGAGGAAGCCAAATGGGAGCTTGAGGAAGAGATGAGGAGGAAGTATCCCTCGCTTTTCTCTTCGGATTTCGGGGGTGAAATCCCTTTGTAGAGGTTTAAGGCTTGTAAGGACCCTGACCTCCATTTTGGGCTTATCCTGTTTGTATTTCCTAAACCTTGTGTTTAGTTGCTTTCTAATCACCTCTAGTAGTGATTAGGGTTTGCTTGAGCTTTGTTGAGAGTTGGAGGTGCTACTTGCAAATAACCTAAGTTTAAGGTTGATGAGCAAGTTTGTCACCTTGAGAGATGCTCTTCTCTCTCTTTGCTTCCTCTAGAGTTGAAAGGAAGGGTTGGGCTCATTTCTTGAGTTGCCTCGGGCCTTGTAGAGCTTTGTTGGGCTTTGTTTCACCTTGTTTGGACCTTGCCTTGCCTTGATGAGCTTTGTACTGGATAGGAGCACCTTGTGTCGGCCATGAGGGTGTCGTCCAGGGTGGTGGTGTGTGTGTGTGTTGGCCTTTGACCCCTTTGACCTCCTTGCTTTGGTTTTGTCACCATACCTTGTACATGTGGCCGATCTCTTGATGAGTGGTGGCATAACATGTTTCATGTGGTTTGTAAGGTGGTAATACGTTGGACAAGTGTCTCTAAGTAAGATGACACCTTCCCTTGGTTCACCTTTGATCCTTTTCTATATATATATATATTCCCTTTCACTTCATTAGGATCCCTTTAGCTCTTTTTTGCTCTTCTCTTATTTGGTGCACAACACACCTTCCTTTGGTGAGCTTGGTGGCCGACCCCCCTTGGTGGAGATCTCTTCTTCTACCTCTAGCTTGGTGGCTGAACCCTAGGTGGACCTTGCTTCCTTGGTGACCAAAAGTGGTGTGCTTTGGAGCTAGAAGCTTAGAGCTTGGAGCTTTGGAGCTTGAGGAGCTTGCTTAAGGCGGGTTACATAACTTCTAACCTTATCTATACTACCTCCTTTTATGTTGCATGTTCATATATGATCATGATCGGCCATGCATGTTGTTAGATATGTTTCTTGCTCTAGCATGTACCTTTTAATCTTGTGGATGTAGTGATCATGTTGTTGATGATGTTGTTCGTTCTTGTGTACCTTTGGACCTTGTTGGCCAAACCTATGGAGTAGGTTTTTCTTTGGGGCAATACCCCTTTCTCTCTTTTGGTCTTGAGAAGTGAGTTCGGCTCTAGGAATATAGGCAACACCCCTCTCACTTGGTTGTTGAGAGGTGAGTCTATACTCTAGTTGCTTGAGCAACACTCTTATCTCACCATGGATTTGAGAGGTGAGCCATGGTTGAAATTTGGCCGATATGGAGATGATCCATCATGTGCTCGATTGGTGATGAAGGTTGTGCAAAACCCCTCTCACTTGGTTGTTGAGAGGTGAGCCAATACTCTTGATCTTTTAGGGTTTTGATGCTGATGATCTTGAGGTTGATGATGACTCTGTCAGGCTATGCTCATGCTTTGCACGACATGCTCTTTAGTAGTGCTGCATGACACCTCTTTATCTAGGGTTTAACCCTTGGCCGATACATCAAGTTGTGTTGTTGGCTTTGTGCCCGATAGGGCTCTCTTGACCTTGATGATGAGCTTGGGAGATATGCCTTGATTTAGACAATCTTTTGACCTAGTAGTTGTTGCCCCCTTGGCCGATAGAGTGCCTAGCTGATATCTCTGTTTGGAGTCTTGGGCGATACATGTTGGTTCGGGTTCTTGCCCAACATGGGTTGAGTGGTGCACCTTAGTGAGTACCTTAGTGGTGACCGTTTTGAGGTGTTTGGTTGGACGATAGGTCTTCTTGTGGTGCCTTAGAATCAGTTGTTGTAGTGAGCATGGTGGACATTACAAGGCTAAGCTTGGGTGCCATGCTGCTAGCCGATACAAGCTTTGAACGATAGGGTAGTTGCTTCCCGTCACAACCCTAACCCTAAACATAGTGGGCCGATAGGGCTTTGCCTGTTTCAGTGGTTGCCCGATATACCTTGCCTTTGGGTTGGCCGACAGGCCTTTGGCGAGGGACGTCACCCTACCCGATACCACCTGTTGTGAGGGTTGCCCTACCCATCACACCTCTAGTGAGGGTAGCGGGCACCTTTGGTGAGGGTCATACCTAGTGGTCTTTTATCATGTAATCGCATCTTTGTTGATGATGACATATGGATGCCCATGATTTGATAACAGTGATGTAATTAATATAGTATGACACACATATTTATAATCATGACATGTGCATATGAAAATCCTAATAACATGATAATCAGTAAGAGCTATGCCCAGTGATTTTAAGATATCTCTCTTGATGTGCATACTAACCATGTAGGAATATTAGATGGATTCATAGCCAGGTAAGAGCTATGAGGTATATGTGTTTGAATAACACTGCATCATGATGATAACTCTTGTTGATGAGATAACATGCATCACCGGTATAAGAAGATAGGTCTGAGGACCTAATAAAGGGCTGAGTGCCTAGTTTAGGTGTTATCCTCTAATGATGAGTTAAGGGATTGCTATCCCAAGATGTTGATACAAGATGTTGATGCCTTGAGAGGCAGTGGCTTTCTGTGATAAGGGATTGAGATCCCATGATAGTGACAGTGATAATGTAACTCGATGTTGTATAACTTGTTTGCCTCAACAACTCACTTAAAATATACTAATAAATCACATTGGAACATATCATGTAGTTTTCCCTGGCCATAGATCCATAATCGTCAGAATTTTATGATGGTGAAATAGGTTTGTCCTGCGGGATTACCTGGAGCGCATATTGTTGAATATGTGGGGTTTTCTCCTAGCCAGAAATAGGAGGATTAGAGTACAACTACGGTTTTAGACTCCGTATGGTAAAGAGCATGGTGAACAGGCCCATGACTCAATGAGATAGAGCATGAATGCGTTCATGGCTCGAGAGCACGGTGATAAGGCCCGTGGCTCAAAAAGTATACTAGCACCTGTGACAAGGTGAGCTAGAGATATGGGTAGCTTGCAGAGCTGACCCTAAGGCTGAGGCCATATAAGCATGAGACTGTGGTCTTGCTTTGGTTTTCGTACACTGACCATGAGGAGGTGAGGTCTTGGAGTACGGCTCTCCCAATGACCTTGTATGGCACCGGTTTTGGGCTTCGTAGCCGAAGGTTGGATTTGAGCAGGGACAACTCACTTCCTCAGGGCATAATAAATCATAATCCAGGCATATAGTATATATGTTGCTTAAAGCAAAACATGAAACATTGATTGAGGCCTTGCTTTTATAGTTGATCTAGTTACACCTTGTAGTTACGTGTACGATCCTTATATTTTGTGATAAGTTCTTATAAAGCTTATCTTGTCAATCATGTTCCATAAAGAATTACTTGGTTATATGCCTCTTATATATCTTGGTAAGATTGATGGCAATAATAGTCTTGCTCAGTATGCTGCTCTTATTATATGTGTTAACCAGCTATCTGCTTTATCTGCTTTAACCTTTTGAGGTTTTATAGTTTTGGTGGGGAGTTATGTTTCTCACTGGGACTGTGTGTCTCACCTTGCTGGTTTATAACCTTTTTAGGTGATCGCTCTAGACGTGGTGGTGGTCGAGAGGTTGCGGCCGAGCAACAAGAAGAGCAATAGAAGGCAAGAGATGGACATGCTGCTATTTTGGTGGTTTTGTAGTAGAGTCCTAGAGTCATCCCTATACTCTCAGGTCCTCAGAGGTGTTTTGACGATGTTTCATGATGTATAGCTGTTGTACCTTTTGTATATCCTATTGTTGGCCTGATGTGGCCGTTATGTATGTATAAACAGGTGATGAACTCATGTGAGGGAAAGACAACTGGTTTCTGTAAGCTGTGAACTTATATCAAGACTTGCGTAGGTTTCTATAACATGTTTCCTTGCAGAATGGGGATCTGGTCATAATAGTTTTGTTTTATATGTTTTTTGCAAATGGTTTTAATTAACCCGTGTTTTTGGTAGTATGTGATTTATGGTGTTTCTGCACGTTTTCACGTGGCATTTCGTTGTCTGTGTGATAGCGGGGTGTCACAAAAACAATACATGAAAAGAGAATATTATGGTGATATATTTCTATTGAAATTAAAATATGTTGCCAATATCGAATATTCACCTAATGTTTAATTAGAAAAGCCCTTTCACATTAATTCACCATGTTATTACATTAATATATACATTAATGACCAATATAGTGATTAAGGAGAAAATCTTGGGTGAAATGAGAATCTAATTATATAACATTGTTCTAGACAATAATTTTAGCCTATGATCCAAATTTGGGGTCATTTGGACCTAGTTTGACCCTTTAAATCAATTTTATAAGAAATGAATATAGTGTAACTATATTGCTTTGATCGATATCATTTAAATCATATATAACGCCAAATTCTTTTGGGTTTCCCTTGTCATGCAACCCATACCAAGGTGGACCCATCATTCCAATGGCCAAAATTCACTTCCCACTTGATCCAATGGACGAGGCACTGTCTTCTACCTCTGTCTGTTCATAGGTCACTAAACAATGACGACTGCCGGGTTCCTCAGACCCATTCTCCCTCTCTCCTTCACCATTTAACGCGATTCCTTCACCATTGGCTTTGCCTCTCACCACCAATTCGAATGATCCCTAGCACATTGGATACCTTGGGCAGTAGGTGATACACCTCTTTCAGTTCTTGTCTCCATCTCCACTGAGATATGGCAGAAGGGTCTAGAGCCTACCCCTCGCCTATATAAGGCTAGAAAAAACACCCCCGAGCCTCGAGTTCCCTTCCTCCTCGCCCAATCATACCCCTAGTTTCCTCTTCTTCCCTGGCCTCCTCACTTTCCATCTCCGGCAACCCCATCCATGAACCCATGCTCCCGACCACCTCGGTTTAATTCCGGGCACGGTAAGCAACTTCAACCCCTGCTCTTCATTTTCCTAGTCTCTATTTGTCTCGTAGTAGCCTCAAGTGAGCCAACCTATAGCTCAGTTCTGGATCTTCGCTGACACCTTGATTTTTCCCGCTTCCAGCCACCTCTACCCTAGGAAACACATTCTTTCACTTTTCCTTGCATCCACGATGATGTACGAGTCTTCAGTCGAAGTTTTCTTTTGGTTTCCGATGGTTTGATCACAATTTTTTTCTCTGTTCTCTGGTCTTCACCTTGGTTTGGGTGTTTTCGGTGCCAAGTATCTATATTGTTGATCTCATCTTCACTGCCAACGTTTAGTGAAGGCTTTTGGGTTGATCCCCGGATCAGAGCTCCCTCAAAGATCGAGTTTGGCTTGGAAGCTTGGCTCCAGTAGCAGCTTTCGTGCCATGGCCAAGGCAAAGAGATGCCTGGTCATGTAATGACTAGGGCATCCATGTCCTCTTGATTGGATTCATTTATCTACCATGGGCATAAAAGAGATTTCACCTTTTGTTTTATTTTCTCGTCATATCTATTTGATAAGTTGTAAAGTACCTTGCTATCGTCGTGATTTTAATCGTATTAATCAACCCGCAAGGGTATTTTGGTAAAGTTGCCCTTCGCTCAGTCGCCCTTTGACCGGAGCCACGCGAGCGTGGACCGACTGACTGGGCCAAATGTGATTGGCCCACGTCAGCATGGGTCCGGCCTCCGTGGCCCGCGTTTGTGCATATTTATTTGCCTATGTGGCATTTATCGAAATTCTGATTGGTCGATTTAGTTTAATCCATATTAAATCGATGCCTTGTCAGAAAAATCTGAACAAATAGTCGTTGGAAAGAATTTTTCATGTAGAATCTGAATTTATGGTTTTTGAGTCTTGATTCCCATTACTTGTTTAAGGTTTATCATGGAAATCATTTTGATTATATAAAATGTTCTAAAAATGATAACTAATTCATTTTAACTCCAAATTGAGAAATTAAATATGTTTTCTTAATCAATGAAGTCTAACTAATCCTTTGGTCCTAGTTTTGAGTTCAAAACCAATGATTTTATTATAAGGTCCAAAAGTGATATTTTCTTATACTTTATACCTTAATACATACTAATACATGTGAAATAATTGTACTAGGATAAAGTGGATTTGGATACAATCTAATCAGTGAAATTGATGTTTATCAATCTACAATAAGGTATGTGGACCCTATTTATATATGTGAAGCCTATGGATGTATGTGAAAACTTATGTATGTGTGTATATGTGCAATTTCACCTATCCTTCAGTTGGATAATTTGTCCCCTCCTAAATTCCTAATGAGGCATGTTCTTAGCCTTGGAATATTTCTATTGCCTTTCTTTGGCTCATGTGATTGAATTACTTCTTGGGTTTTGAAACCCAAAGCTATGATGCTATATTATTTATATTTTCACGCTGCCAAGTGAACTATTCAACATGATGAATTATTGACCAAATAACAATGTAGTGTACATGAGTAAAAACCACCCATAGAGGGCATGTGTAATTTCACCCTAGGGGAATGTGACCACTCTTCCTAGAGGAATGTGATCACTCTCCTCATATTATATATACTTGTAGGTGTTTGGGAATATGACCAATCTCCCTCACCTATTGGTTGAGGTCTGGTAGGTGCCTCACCCTGCATTTGTTCATTTGTTGTCAAAATGTCATTCATGCTTGCAAATGATTATTGTGATGATTATGGTAGAATTTCTATTTCTTATTTGATTACTTGCCTCATACTTTTGACTCTCTTAGTATAGTTAATCTTTTATTATGCAATGTTGTAATTTATAATTGTCCTTATTTCTCTTGCTTGACACATACTTTTCTCTCCTCTTGTTGGGTGATCCCAACCACCCAGGTATAGGATTAGAGTGTGCATCAGAAGCATGGTGAACCAACCTAAGGCTAAGAGAAAGGAGTTAAACCTTCTAGCATGGACTTAACAATATACTATGTTGTTTTTTTTGGAGACATGTTGATGTAGTTTTAGTCTTACTCTACCTAGATTCTTTATATGTATAAAGATTGTACACCCTTATTGGGAAATTTGTAATGTACTCTTTATACAATTGAATATAGTCAAAGTTTAAATTCTGCCACTATTCATTGGTCCTTGTTTGCCATATTTAGTAGAGGGTGGTTTTCACTCTTTACATCAACAATACAGTGTTTGATTTTTAACTATTTATTGGAAGCTAATGATGATCTAATTTTTTTACTAGAGCTCTTAAATTACATTTAAAGTTTCATAATTTTGGAGAAGGTTTGACCTCTGAAGTAAACAAGTTACAATAACAATTTTATGACAAAAATATGTTGAAATAAGAGAAAGTATAGTGAGGGGTCAATGTGCAAATTACCCAAGCACCTCAATTGTTCTATATGATCAAGCTAGCACCCAAGGAGCTATCATATTCCATGATCCATTCCAAAGTACTTGCAGAGGTTATAAGAACATACTACAATCTAGGGTATTTAGTTATGCTTGAAATTGCTATATAATTGAATAGAGAACTTTGCCTATTTGAATATTCTTTTTTATAAATGACTGTTTATATGGATGCATAGTACATATATGTCAGATTCTATCTTGGATTTCATGTAATGTTAGTAGTGTTTTTTTGATATCTCAACAAAGAGGGTGAAACCCTAGATGAATAGAAAGTTAAAAATTTGTGAATATATATTGTGAAATCCATTTGAAATGATTCTCTTTGATTTCATATAATTTATTTATTGAATTTTATTCTTGACGCATGATATCTAAGTGAATGGTGTGGAAATCCTAATTCATCTCAATTCTAGGGTTTCATATATATGTTGATTGTATGTCAATTGTTGGAAGCGGTCTTTTTTTAGTGAAACATATGATGCATAAAATCCTTATCTGATTTGTTTGATATGTTAATGAGGTGAATGAGACCCTAAGGATAGGGCATTAGTGTAGCAAGTGTTTTCAATTTATTGTTCTTTAGTGAGATAAGTGGTGTTGCACAGTTGCTCAATTTCCAATTTAAGTTGTTGATAATTTATGAAAATAATTATTTATGAGGTTACACTAAGAAATGTTAATGTGATGATTGAATCATGAATTTAAAGAGAGAATTAGAAATTTAGATGCTATGAACATTGTAGAATCCTCATAGGATGAGGCCTGCATGTGAGGAGGAAACAATTTTCTGACTGGAGGTAGTCCAGATCGAGGTAAGACGGAACACACTAGTAGGGTGAGGGGGTCCTGACCCGTAGGGAAGACTCCTTACAGTTGTGTTGTATCCAACACCAACTGGGGATACCAGTGTTACCTATGTTACATGTTGTAGTGATCAATGGATAGTAGGTCTATTGATGCACATTCATCCTGAGGACTTTGACTCACCTCCTGAGTACCTAGGTTGAGAGATGGAGTATGAGATATTTGACCGCTCCCATTAGCCACTGAGAGCCAGAGATGGAAAATGCCCACTTTAGATGGGGCAAGTGAGACTATAGGATTAGGAACCCAAGCATGCTTCTAAGCCTTGTACAGTGAGATCGTATCTTACTGCAATGCTTTCGCATGCCATGATACACTTCATGTGGATTCAGGGCATAATAATATGAATGAGAGATTAATCAAGTGTGTGTAGTTACTCAATTATTCTTTGTAAGTTTTGAAATTCATAGTTTACTTGTGATTTTTTAAGAATACTCAATGATTGATTTACTCTTTGTAGTCATCTAGTGTAACCTGCCATACATAAGTTTGTGAATGATTAGCCCTTTATAGCTTGCTTCCATTCTACTTAATATAAGTTTCTCAACAATATATCTATAATTATATAAGTGATCGAAACTATTTCTATGAAGTACTCATTCATTGAGTGAGTGGTCTCACCCCTCTACTCACAATTTTTTTTAGGGAAACCAAGAGGATTGAAGAATGCCAATGCCAAAGTAGATCTACCACAAGAGCTATGTATTAAATTAGCCAAGTTATGTTGGTCCCTTTCACTCTAGGTCCTTATAGAGAAGTGAGAGAGTTGTTAATGATGTTGTGTAAATTTGATTCCTTAATAATAGAGTATGTATCTGATTATCATGTCGTATGTACATGGAAGTGTGAGAAATAGAATGAATATTTAGATAATTATCTTTATTGTTGACATCATATTAGAGTAATCAAGTCTTAATGTCCCTTGTAAAGTTTTTTTATGTGATTGAATGTAAGGAAACAAAGAGTCTAAAATCAAAGAAAAAGTTGGGAGTGAAATTTTTATTAAGTATAATCCTAAAACTTATGCCCTATTCTCATGATTAGTGGTAATCATGGGATGTGGGAATAACACATATATATCATGATGTCACATAGTTCTTAATCACATTGTTACATATAACTAGAGATACGAACCTGACCTCACTTATATACATATCAACATTAAGGTTTCAAGTGTAACCATATCGTATGGACCATAAATTAACCATCTATACTCAAAAGTATATGACTTTACATACCTACTCACAATCCGTGATTTCTACAAGGTCACTCGTGTCAATACTCAAGCTTCTAAACACTACAATAGATGTACAATCAAAGGGATCTACATGAGTCAATGTTTAGTTGATGAATTTGTGATAAATTCATATTCAGGTATAACCACACATATAGCATAGAACATAATAATAAGACAACAAGTTAATGATACACTATAAAACACAAAATACAACTAAAGAAAGTGTCCATCAATGGGTGACCTTGACAGAGGGAACCCAAACCTAGTTGATAACCAAGAAAACCTACATTAATGAGCTTGGTTGGGGTTCACTAGGTCAAAATCGTGTTTGCAAGGAACAACTCTAGATCCATATTTTTCTTTACAAAATGGCCATATGAGGATCAAGGCCTAAAATCTCCACTTTATCATGAAAAGATGTGCTTATCTTCATAATACAATACTAAATATAATGACAAAACTTGCCTGAAAGATATGTAACATGAGAATGAGATATTCAAAGGTATAAGAAGGCATAAAAAGCATAATTTTTAGAGAAAGAACATACATTTTATGAAATTTATGTAATATAATGGTAAGAAAACATCACCATTTACACTCTATTTCCTTATGGAATCACAAGGGGGTATAAATCTTGGATTCTCTTAACTTGTATGTCAAACAACCATAATAATGTCATGGTTTGAGACATGTATAACAAAGATTACATCATAGAAGCAAGACAATTTAATACTTCCACTTAGATCTAACTGAAGGAGTAGGACACATAAGATATCATGAAATTTCCCATTAACTCAAATAGACAATAAAGTTACATATTTATCCATACATGACATGTATTTAGCATTGTAACATGTTTCATGCTAGATTTCAAAGAATATAAAGTAAACAAGTGCCATATTACTCGACTCTTGTGAAAAACCCAAGCTACAACAAGGAAAAACCACTATTTAAGCTCCAAATCACCTTTAATAATCCCACAAATGGCCCACACTATCCCTCCTACCAAGATCTAGATTGTATAGGACAAAGAAGGTAGGAAAAAGAAGATCTTAGGTAAGATAAGGTGTTTTCACCATGGTTTTGTAGAATCAACGACCAAAGATACTATACGATAAAGGAAAAACAAGGTAAATGTGAGAAAAGATGGGGATCATAGAAAATGGGTAGAGCTAGCTTGGGGAAGCTTAGATTAGATCTTCAAGAAACCAACCAAAATATCATATGCAAGCTTCAACTCGAGATCTATATTTAGAAAGTCTCTCATCTCTCTCTAGAAGAACCTCAACAACAAATAAGGGTGAAAATGGGTTGTAGCAATGTTTGAGTTGTCTATTTATAGGCATGGGTTCAAGCCAATCTAAGATTAGAGACAATAATCCATGCATCGATCACTACCTAATATGAATGTGATGAAGGCAATCCTACAAAGTTAGGGAACCCCACTTGGGTTGGCAAGCCCCATCCTGAAACCAAATCCAATGAATCTGGCTTGGGTTCACCTAAACCTATGCTGGGTTCACAACTAACCCTACAAAAACTTCTCTCACATCATACCAACCCACTTCTCACTCAAAAAAAAACTCTAGTTCACCTTGATCATGGACCCAACCCAAGTTTACATGAACTCGACCAAATTCCCACACACTTAGAAAGAGAATCTTCAATTCACCTACAAAACTAGGTCAACGAGCAAAACATGGCATATCCCTAGGTTCTCATGAACCCGATCAAGTTTTGGCCCAAGGGCCAAAAAACCCAAACTGAATTTAGGTGAGTTTAGCCAATTCAACACCCACCAGAGCCCTAACAGAGGACCAAGTTTAACAAACTTGATTCATACAAAAATAAACCAAAGATGATCGTATGCAAGTGAATCAGACTATACAACATTGATGTCACATATGTATCACAAGATAAAGAAACAATATACCTTATGGTATCGTATGATTAGGGTTATATCATAATCAAATGTGTGAATATTTGGATCTTCCTTAGGAGTTCCAATGAAAAAAGAGATCATCTACATTTTAGTGAGACTAACGGAGAAATTATTGAATTCAATATCAGGATGATCAATGACTCCACATATATTGATGGGGAGTCGACACATCGAATTCTTTAAGCGGGTGGTTGTCCTCCATCTCTGATTCTTGATAGTGATTGGGTGAGTTTGGTGGTGAAGGTGTTGAGTGAGATGATGATGGTTGTGATCCCTCGAAGTTTGTAGAGTAATTACGTCTCTTTATTCTCCTTCGACTACAAAAACTTCGCTCAATTCAAGGGTCCAAGAACATTGATGTCTCAAGGCCCCTCTTATAGCAATGCATGCTACCTACAAAAGCAATAGTTAAGCGAGATTCACAAAACTAAAAAGGAATCACAATATCAGATGATGGAAAATGATGACTTAGTCTAATATACTAACTAGCTCTTTTACTCTAACTCATATTACTGTAGCTCCTTGGCAACAGTACGAAAAACTTATTGATTGCCTAAGGCAAATAATTTTTAAATCTTACATGTATCAACTCGTCAATCACCTACAAATATACGAGATCAATTTTACTAGAGGTCAAACTATAGAGATCTAGGCTATCTAGGCTTAAAAGAACTAATTTTTAGAAATCTAAGTCGGGTTACAACAACTGAGTTTGGTTGCAATTAACTAAAAGGCAAGTAACAGTAAAAGATTAAACTTGAAGGTTGAGATTAGGTTTTAGAAATTCTTGGACATGATTTCACCACCATACTATCAAATCACGTGTAACCATGAATTTGGATATGCTAATAAATCTGCAAGGAGGTTGTCATCCTCATACACCTCCTGGTGACATGAAACAGTTCTCATATTCACATAGCATTCCCGTGCCTATGCTTAGATTCGAATGCGACCTTGGACCCTCAATAATCTCCAGCCACTCAAGTGGTCAAGAAGATGTTTCCATGCGATCTACTCCCTACTCCCTCACACATTCTTCCAAATAGCACAAGGAAGCATAAAATATGTACAATTTGTGGCCAACCAAGTATACAAACAACAAAATGCCATAGAAGCTCACGGAAAAGCAAATTAACTAGCATAAGATATAAACTACGAATTCACATGAGTCATAACATGGGGAATGCTATTTAAAATTTTTGGAATCACGTGGTGGAATAAAGTTCTTAACAAAACACGCACCTAAATTTCCCAGTGATGCTTGGATCACTAGAAATAGTCAACTACTCTCCTAAATTTGGGGATGCATGCAGCTCAACCTAGAAGTTAAATACATGTGGCACATGAATGCAAAACTCATGTGAGAATAAACAAAATAGTTCAACATGCAAGAAGATACTTGCATGTGCTTGTGCAATGCCATCTATGATATTTTCTCAGAATGGCAAGGCAATAATTCACTGTCAAAATAATTTGTTCCTATGAAATCTCTTACAAATTAAAAGAACCTTTCCCCACCTACTCTACTAAAGTTACCTAGGAGAGAGAACTATCATTATCATGTGCATCTTAATAGTCTTCATCATCGATATGCTACAATGCATCAACTTCTTCTCATTAAAACCATTCTTCTATCCATGGACCATGCATATACATGTTTGTCCCAATTTGATATCGTCTCTACTCAAGTACTTCCCAATGATGCATTTGAATCCAAAATAAAATTCATTATACCAACCAGGGGGACATGTATGGTGTCGTGGCTCACACAGTGTCCCTTGACCAAAATGCACCTATTATGGAAAACTGTGCAACACTGAGAATGTGTGTCACTCCAAGCATAGATACTATGCACACTAGTAGTGAATATGATAGAGGTTCCACACATGTTTCTCAGGCTCCCACTCTAACCATTGTCCAAGTCCCTCCTATAGTACATATGACTTCTACTCTGACTGGATACCTAGTGTCTCACTGGCAAAGGTGGAGTATGAACATCTTCATCAAACTACACTTCAATATAATGACTCTCCTCTTCACAATAGTATGATAACATTCTCCCTTGGGTAGCATGTCGGTGACCCACCTAATTTGACATATAGAACTCATCTAACTGCTCATCAAGGTTACCCAAGATCATTTATGCTTTCCACCAATTTTATCTAGATAGTAAATTCAGGTGCTACTTAGCACATGACCGGTATGCTACATCTTATCACCTCTTCAAAGTCTTTTATTCCACACTTCACTATCAATCTGGTAGATGGTTTGCTTAAATGATTCCCTAAAACTAGTTTTATCCCTCTCTCATCATAATTAAATTTATTTGTTGCTCGCTTTGTTCCTAATTTCCCATATAATGTCATGTTAATGGCAAAACTAGTTGATTCTATGTATTGTTCTCTAACCATTAAATATTCTGGTTTTATTCTACATGATTTCCAGAGTTTAGTGATGTGATTAGATAGGGGGTATGGTCTAGTGCTCTATACGACTTCTTCATCCATAGCGTCAAACTAGTCCTCTTATTGTGGATTCTCCTCTATGCTACATCTATGCTTTGGCCATCCTTATCTGGACAAACTCTAGATCATATCTAGTTATATATCTTCATGTTCTTCTATGTCATGTGATGCTTCTCAATTAGGAAAACACCTCATGTATCTTTCCCATCTCCTACATTCAACAATCTTCAAAATCATTTAATTTGATGCATAATAACGTGCATGGTCTATTTTAGATAACAAGGTCTAATGATTTCAAATATTTCTTATGTTTGTGGATGATTTATTAAGAAAGACTTGGTTTTATCTTCTTCAATCATGATGATGTTTTCCCCTTATCTTTGCATTTCATAAAACAATATCCGTTGTTCCACGCTCACAAAGATCCTGCACAACAACCATGCCTTTGAGTACACGCAACATAGAGTTTCTTCCTTTTGTTAGGATAAGGGAATCATCTATCAATTCTCTTTTGGTTAATCTTCACATCAAAATGGTATTGCAGAGAATACAAATTGCCACTTATCTAATATTACATGATACATTACCATTCATGCAAATAATATGAAAAAACTTTGGGCCAATGATGTTCTTGGAAAATGTTTCTAAGTCCCATCATGTTTATATTTCTACTAATGTTACCTTTCACAAGGATGAGTTTTCTTCTCTTTGTGGTCACCACCCTCTGATCATACTCAATCAAACACCACTCTAATGGCTCTATCGAATGATTAAAGGTTTGTATTATTGCTAAGGATTTTACTCAAATCTTTAGTGTGGATTATTTCTAAATTTTCTCTGCACCGACAAATGGTAAATCCGTCTATAGACATTACTAAAAAATTTAGAGTCATTCAACTAAAGTAACTCTTAAGACACACACACACACACACACATACACACACACACACACACACACACACACATATATATATATATATATATATATATATATATATGTTGAATACTTACATGATGCACAATCATGTGCGAGAATCATTGTCGCTGATAGCTTTGAGCCTCTGAATGTTGGGTGTTATTGAAAAAGACCACAATACTTTAATTTTTTGATATTTAACAACAAATATCAACAAATAAACACACTCAAATCTGGAAAGCAAACAATATATTGACGATGTTATGTAAATATATTAAAATCAACTAAAGAATGAGAAGACAAACATGCTTTGCATATTATGTCACCGCACATAAGAAATCCGTTGTACTTTATTGACCCATTATGGGTTGGTAGTCAAGCGTCAATTTAAGAGTCGAGAACACACGAAATTAACAAAAGTAGATATTATTTTAATTTGCAAACCTAACTTTTGTGTGCTCGCCTATATGAATAGGGGTGTCAAAAAGTAGGTGTGGATTGAAACAATTTGCCCAAATTCTTTGACCGTCAAACTCAGACCAGTAGCAAAACCAGTAAGTTATGCAGACTTCTCAACCCAAAACTGACTTAGATTGATAAATGTGAACCCATAATCAAATCCTAACCCAGACTATTAGATGATTTCATCAAAAAAATAATTTTGTGATGAAATTACCTATATTTTTAATAAATTTTATTATATAGAACCAAACTCTTAAAAGTATCAACGATAAATAAAGATAAACT
This sequence comes from Alisma plantago-aquatica, assembly GCA_963693085.1. Lineage (NCBI taxonomy): Eukaryota > Viridiplantae > Streptophyta > Magnoliopsida > Alismatales > Alismataceae > Alisma > Alisma plantago-aquatica. The sequence continues at coordinate 125,908,202 of OY856412.1, forward strand.
AATTACTCAACTCAATATCATCTATGTCTTATTTTATTAGAGACACTTTAGCATCAACCAGAAAACCATTGCGTAATTAGAATGAGTCTCGACAAGTCACTATGCGTTATTATGTTTTTGCATGAATGGAAGGCAAGTCGTTCTGTTGAACTAGAGCAAGATGCTAAAAATTAATTTTGATTTATATATACAAATCTAACCCAATTTAGATTTAGACACAGATTCATTAGTCGAGAACCGACTTAGGACGTGAACACCCGACCCAAGTTTTTCTAGAATGTAGGGATTTAGATTAGTGGCGGAGCCAGACCCCGGGTGAAGGGGGCACACATAAAAAACAATGAAAAGTATTCATGCGACATTGATATTGAGTGTTGACATGTCTCAAAGACATGTTATTTATCTATTTTTTTGGAATTAGAGAGGAAAATATATGGATCTTACATAAATAAAAAAGAGGCTGAAGATATAACTCATCACTTGATAGAGTTCTTAATTTTCTATCTAATCAAAATAATTTTCTATGTATATGTATTATTGCATAGGATTATATATATTATAACATTATATATAGATTTAAGACTTTTTTACATTTAAGATAAGTTTGAAATGACAACTACTGATAATGAAAATATTTAATCATTTTTTTATAAGATCACCTATTGCACTAAATTCATTTTTCATAAATATAGGTAGTTTAAAAAAAACCAAAAAAATTTAATGTTCAATATTAATTGTGTGGATTATTATTTAATTTTTAAGATCACACAAGTAATTTCCTATGTGATGAGTCTGTCAAGTCAGATTATTAAAAAATAACATAAAGTTAAGAAAATTGAGTATATAAGTAATACCACCTACAAAGTACTATTATTATATATAAATCAAGAAAACAACACTATAATAATTTACAGTTAAATTAAAATACTTATCATGATGTTAAACCTATTCATTAATTTTACATAATATACCAATAAATGTTACGACAATTTATTATTCACTAAGTTATAAGGATTTTTATTTCTACGTTGTATTGAAAATAAAAGAAATATCAAAATCCATTAACTTTGACATTATGATAACATAATATTTATAATTTAAAGAAACAATATTTGCATATAACTTGCAAATAGAAGTATAATTTTAAGAGTTAATTTCCTAAGATAGACGACACTACATTATTTTTACAAGTATTTATTGATGTATTAAAATTCAAAATAGTACATATATTTTAAAAATATTATTAGTAAATTGATCGTGACACCATGTACTACTAGGAATTATCATATTTCATTTTACGGTACCTTCTTTGGTATATATTACACTCATAGTAGAAAAGAATCAACATACATCATATGCACATGTAAAATATACACCAATAGAATTTTTCAGGTATTGTATTTGTTATACATTTTGATATTTATACATAATATAACACTATTTGTTTTCTGATGGAGTATATTATTCATTATAGACATCAGTTTTTGTTTTCTCTTTACCTATGTACTTGTTATATATGTTACACACTTAATTATTTATATATTATATAAAGTATTTAGTATTTCATTAAGTATATAATTAATTATAAATATGAATTTTTGTTTGCTCATTACCCATACAACTATGTACTTGTTATATTTATTTAACATCTAATTATTTATACATGATATAAAAATATTTGACATTTCATAAAATATACTATTAATTATGGATATCAGTTTCTTATTTAATCATCACAAAATGGATATAAAGTATTAGTTATCCTATTGATATTAACATATGTACTTTTGATATAGTTGTTAATATGTTTAATAAAAAATATAATTTGTTAATTATGAAACATTGAGATATATTTGTAACAATAAAAAACGTCATTTATTTTTATAAAATTTATCATTTTTAAATGTATTATAATTATAATTTTAATTTAAAATCACACTGGTAATGATATTATTAATGAAAAATAATTTATATACTTCAAAAAAAGGTTAATGAGTACGTGCATCAGATAACATATAAAATTAATTATTAACTTTGATACCATGTTAAATATACACACATATATGTGTTTAAAATTTTAGAAAATTAGAGGAGGGGGACGTGCCCTTGCTTGCCCCCCTCGCGCCGCCACTGATGTAGATTCACGGGTTTGGAAAATTTTAGCAGTCCTATATATCAGCACCGTAAAGTTAGATTTCCCCTGACCTATATGTAATATAGTTAGGTATTTGATTAGATGCTTTGCAGACTGCACTACTACAGAAACGACCTTTGGCGTCGGTCGTTTAACCCCATTTGGCGTCGGTTTCCGACCGACGCCTATGTGGGCGCCGCTAAAGGTCGAACACTTCGGCGTCGGTTTTTTAACCGACGCCTATTTATTCTATAGGCGTCGGTTGTTTAGTAAATAACCGCCGCCAAAAGTGTTCGCGCCACAGAAAATGGTGTCATCTAGGGAACTTTGTGCGTCGGTTATTTAGCGTCGGTTATTTACTAAACAACCGACGCCTATATAGAATATAGCGTCGGTGTTTTAGTAGATAACCGACGCATAAAGTGCCCTAGATGACGCCATTTTCTGTGGCACGAATACTTTTGGCGTCGGTTATATACTAAAACACCGACGCCTATACTTCAAGACGACACGGCCGTGCTTCCCTGCACGGCCGTGTTTAGTACTATAGGCGTCGGTTTTATATGAATTACCGACGCCTTTTCCACCACGGCCGTGCTATCCTGCACGGTCGGGTTGTTTGTACTATTAGGCGTCGGTTTTTATCAAATAACCGACGCTGTATGTCTTTGCTGACGGTTTTCTATAAATAACCGACACCTATTTATATATATATTTTTTTTCATATCAGTTTGCAGGCCTGCTGTGGATGGTCAGTATGATGAGAACCTACAGTTCAGTTTTTTGAACTGCAGGTTTACGACATCCATTGATATCAGCCTACAAACAGGCCGCAAACCTGCAAAAGTCACAAGGAAAATTCTACACAAGTACATACATTCAGACATCAATTCAATTCTCACATTCACACATATAGAAACATTCAAATACATGTATTAACATTCAGAAATATTCATTTACAAAGTATCATATATTATCGCTATCAACATCCCAATTATATCTTACAGTTGCCACTGCTTGTATGGCTTTTGCCCATTCTTCTCTTACTTCATTTAATGCTTCCATCGTATATGGAGCATATATATTTTTTAAGCGTTTACCTATAGTGTGGTCAGTTTTAAACACCTGCAAAGAGAATGATGTATATATATAAGTAATAATATAAAAATAAGATAAGATTGATATATTTCATACTAACTAATGAGACTATATATAATACCTCATGTATGGTATCGATGTCCAATGCGGCATATTTGATAATCATCTGCATAAATCGCATCACATAGTATGCGCATGCCCAACCATTGTCTTGTGTAGCACACTATAAATTGAAACATACAAAATAATACAACTAAGCACAATTCACATCAATAATATATATATTCGAGTCGGGAACTTACTTGTACGTTCTGCCAATTTATTGGCTGGTTCTTTTTCCTTGGGACCGTTCCTCCAGCCTTTTTGAATGCATCTAAACCCCTACATGTTAATATAACACAATAAATTGCATAAGTAAATAGTAATGTAATAAAAGATGTTAACGGATATAAAAATGAAATATTTCTCACCAGAATAATGGCATTCTCATTACGTGTCCAATTTTAGTGTTCAATGTACTTCCCGCAGGATCTAGATAATAAACAGTGAATGTCCCGGGGACAATAACTAGTAACTCCCAATGTCTACCGCTATAAGTAAGAAGTTAACAATTAATAACTCAAAATGCAAAATAAAAATGGAATTTTATTAAGTCCAAATTATAAATAAAGTAAACTTACTTGACATTGAATGGAGCTATTATTATCGTCTTCTTTTGCTGACCAAAAATTATAAAAGCATCTATACAGTATTGTTGAACATTATCAGGGTCTTTAGATACCAAACTAATCAATGATGGAATCAAAAATCCCACATGATCAAATGCAAATTGTTTGCAATGATCTTCGACTAAGTAGCTGAAAAACATATAGGCGTATGCATTAATATATAAGAAACCAGATCACCGGATCTTACACAAGGTATATGGATGTATAAACAAGATCTCACCTTATCCATGTCTCTACCATTGATGTATTCAGCCAATCATACATAAACAGCTCAATAATATCTTGTATAAATAAAGAGCTATCGTATGATTGACCTGCATAATCTGCATCTAAAGAAACTATTATAGGGCAATGTATATTATGTGCCCGTAGCCAACATGCCATTCCCCTACAAGCAGGACCTAACAAATATGTTAGGTCAGTTGGAACCCAAGTTGGTAATGCGGGAAGTGGAGGTGGAGGCCTAGGTGCTCCTGGTGTCTTCTTTTTAACCTGTATATATAATTTCAGATCAGTTGACATCATATATACACATTAACAGTCTAAATCAATGTAAATTTATCTTACAATTTCAGTCGTGTAGACGACATCTGCTTTGGGCCACAATATGACCCCGCCTTCTGCGTCACCAAGTGTATCAATATCTGGGTGGGCATATGGCAATGCAACTTCCCTCCAATCGGGTAATACATGTAGCGGGCTCACACGAATGTAGCCCTGCGGCATTGGAGTCCCATGAAACGTTGCCCCAGGAAGGGACTGGTAAGCCTGCGCCTCTGCAACAACATAGTCTCCTATTCTTAAGCGGCATGGCTTCAATGCCTACAAATTTACGTAAAGAATGTTATACATATATACATATAATCTTGAAAACATATCATCTTGAAAAGACTAGCTACAATGTCATAAACAATACTTACAACAGACGTGCTAGGCGATGGGTCTCCAGGATTACTCGTAGTCTGTGCATCAGGAGAAGAGTGGGTCGCCATAGGCTGATTGGAAGCCTGAGATGCCTGCCACCGCAGCAATTCTTCCTTGACCTTCTCAGCAACTACATCATTGACCTTCTTAGCAACTAAATCCTCAACTCTCTTATTCTCCTATACATGGATAAAAGAAACATTAGCTTCTTATTAATGAATTTCCTTTTGTAGTAACATTATAAAAAAAGAATAGGTTACCTCTTCTTGAGAAAGTCCCGCTCTGGGTTTGCGCTGGGATGGCCCAAAGAATGCTTTGATGCCAACACCAGCGCCGACACCTCTAACACGTCCAGGATGCTCTGGGTTACCCAGAGCAACTGTCAATTCATCCCTTGTACCCTGAGGGATGAACATGCCTTGTTTCCTCTGCTCGTGCAGCTCCCGCTAATCACCATAAACAGAAATTGGTAAGTTAACACCACAAATAATCAATATTCAAATGATTTCTCTAAGAGTTGTATTTTACCATTTTTGCAACCGCCTCAGCAGTTACAGGCTTCTTTATTTCACCCTTCTTGTTTTGCCTGCCAACTATCCAGATATCATGGCGAGGCATGGGTGTGGCAGACTCCTGAGTAGGAGCAGACTCCTGAGTAGCAGCAGACTGCTGAGTAGCTGTAGACTCCGCCTGTAGTCTTTGGCGAACGCTTGCATAGCCTTTTGGACCCATAGTGTGGTCATGCACATTCAGTGCACGCCTTGCTTTTTGTGCGTCACTGAGGGCCTAGTTAATATGCACATTAATGATTTGGTTAGTAGCACTAAATGTTAATCTTGAATAGGTGAATACAATGTATATTAATTAAATTGGGAGTGACGCCTAATACCTTGAATTCTTCAGATTTTCTTGAAGCAACAAAATTGTCCCAATCTTCTTTGTCCAAGAAGTTCCATTGTTTAAGGGCTGATTTCTTCTTCTTATCACCCTCTTTTATGTATTCTCTGTTCAGATTTGTCCTATAATTCCTAAGCATCTTTCCAACGCGTTGCATCACACTTTTACGATGCAACTTCTCATCCAATGCAAACAGATTCTGTAAAATAGAAATGTTATTAACTAGTATCCAAAATAGAATTGCAAATAATAGAATTTGTAATCTACAAAATAGAATTGCAAATAATAATAACTCACGCATAAATCCTTCCATATCAAGTCTTTTTTCCCTTGAGGAACTTTATGCCAATTATCATACTTAACACCACAATGGCTCCGAGTGGTACACCCAAGATAGTTTACAAAATTATTGCGGTTCACTCCAATTGCATTTCCTCCATTATCAAACTCCACCACCAATTTGGATCCACTACCACTTAGCGCTAATAACTTCTTCAACAGAGTGATGCCCCTTTTCTTGTTAAGTGTTTGGTGCTGCGCATCAAGTTGCTCCAGTGCTTCAGTGGGTACAGGTACATCATCAACCTAAAATTTGACAAAAATAAACACACTAAATTAGCCCAATATAGAAATATAGGATATATGACATAACTAGAAGATAATGAATTTTATAGAAATACAGGATATGTTTTTAGAACTTACATTGGTATCCTCGCCATGCTCGTCATGGACAACATGCTCATCATGGACTTCATGCTCATCATGGACATCATGCTCATCATGGTCAGCCATCTGAAAATGTCATTAAAAAGGCAAACATTTAGCATTTGTATTAACTAGAAAAAGGCAAACATTTAGCATTTGTATTAACTAGAAAAGGCAAATATTTAGCATTTGTATAAACATACATGTCTCTAAAATTGTGATCTTTTATCAATTAACAATCCTTCATTTTGATCTCCGCGCACATATAAGTCATCATTAGCTTCAATATTTTGTGGAGTTGGCAACCCAACTGATGTAAGACTTTATCTTCAAACCACTTAGTAAAAGTCTTATTATGCTCTCTAGCAAGCCACATTGAACTTTCTCGAGGATGTTGTCTCTTTATGAAATTGGTATGTTCCTCGATATAAACACTCACTTCGTCCATATTATGTAAAATATACAAGTGAGCTTGTTCCAACTGCTCACGGCTGATTACTTTCACCCGTGATCCCAAAATTCCTTTGCCCTCCTCAAAATTCCATCCATTGAATGCTTTGCGCTTCCTACGATACGGATGAAATTTTGAAAGAAACCTTCGATGACCAAGATATACAGTCTTTCCGCCATATTTTAGTCTTATTAAATCAGTGTTTTCTTCACATATAGGACACGCTTTAGCTCCTTTGACACTATATCCAGACAAATTCCCATATGCTGGAAAGTCATTAATAGTGCAAAACAACATAGCGTGCAAACGAAATGTCTCTCTTGCTGAAGCATCATAGGTCATCACACCTTCAGCCCAAAGTTTCTTTAAGTCATCAATCAAAGGTTCAAGATAAACATCGATATCATTTCCGGGTTGTTTAGGGCCCGATATCAACAATGACAACATAACGTACTTATTTTTCATACACATCTAGGGAGGAAGATTGTATATAACAAGCATGACTGGCCAAGTGCTATGTTGGCTGCTCAATGTCCCGTACAGATTCATCCCATCTGTACAAAGCCCAAGTCTTAGATTCCTATCTTCTTCACCAAATTTGGGGTACAATAGATCAATCTTCTTCCACTGTGGGGAATCAGACGCATGTCGCAGGATCCCATCATTATTTTTCTTAACATCTGCATGCCACCTCAAATTCTTCGCATCTTTCGGATTTGCAAACAAGCGTTGAAACCGTGATATTATAGGTAGATACCACAACACCTTGGCAGGAGAACCAGTTTTGGACTCCCCCGAAGTCGTCAATTTATACCGTGACGTACCACATTTTGGACAATCTTTCAAATCTACATAGTCCTTTTGAAATAATACACAATCATTCGGGCATGCGTGTATCTTCTTGGCCTCCATTCCCATTGGGCACAACATTTTCTTTACCTGGTATGTTGAGATTGGCAGCTCGTTTCCTTCAGGAAGCATTTCTTTCAACAAAGTCAACAATGAAGTGAAGCTTTTGTCGCTCCATCTATTGTTAGCTTTCAACTTATACAATCTCAACACAACACTAAGCTTCGTAAACTTAGCACAACCTGTGTATAACGGTATCTCAGCATCATGCACAATGTTTCTAAAGATAGGAGGTGGATCGGTGTGCTCTACCCTACAACTATCCAACATCGCATCAACGATGTCTGCTGGAACTGGTTCGTTCACATTTACGTCATCGGAGGCAATTTCTTCTTCCACCCAAGCACTGCTATCGACATCTACTGGTTTCGATTTTGAAATCTCTCCATGCCAGTGCCATTTTGTATAGCCTTGTACAATCCCGTTGCACATGACATGACTTTTGATTTCCTCACCAGTGTTGACTTTCAAGTTGTTACCGCAATGCCTACATGGACAGTAGAACCTATCTGTAGGTTTTTTCCTATGTTCCTCGGCAAATCTAATAAACTGATCAAGACCAGATATAAACTCTGGGGTGCAACGATTACGAATGGACATCCATGATCTATCCATTCTATGATCAGAGAAAACAAGTATATATTAGGAAACAAGTATATATTAGGAAAAGATTAGGGTATACACTTACATCCTAAGTGTATAATGTGATGTCATTCTTATATATAATAAATGTGTACCACCTATCCCATCCTTGAACACCTAATCTCACTAGTAAGTGTATAATGTGTATTGAGTTTTCAAGAAAATTTCGGCAGCATTTCCCCGCTGTTCTCTAAGTACATATGTACTTAGAGAACAAACGGGGAAATGCTACCGAAATTTTCTCGAAAACCCAATACACATTATACACTTACATCCTAAGTGAGATTAGGTGTTCAAGAACAGTCCCAAACCGGGGACTATCCAAGATTTACTCCTAATGAGTCAATCTTGGACGGGTTTCTAGGCCAACAAACACATTTGATGTCATCCTTATATATAATAAATGTGTACCACCTATCCCATCCTTGAACACCTAATCTCACTAGTAAGTGTATAATGTGTATTGGGTTTTCAAAAAAATTTCGGCAGCATTTCCCCGCTGTTCTCTAAGTACATATGTACTTAGAGAACAAACGGGGAAATGCTACCGAAATTTTCTCGAAAACCCAATACACATTATACACTTACATCCTAAGTGAGATTAGGTGTTCAAGAACAGTCCTAAACTGGGGACTATCCAAGATTTACTCCTAATGAGTCAATCTTGGACGGGTTTCTAGGCCAACAAATACATGTGTTGTCATTCTTATATATAATAAATGTCTATAAAGTACAGGCAACATGGTTAATCCTAATCAACAGAGCATTATTAAATAATAAATCAAGAAATCAATATACATCCTAAAGTGCCACAAATCAAATAATAACATTAAACGCTACTCAAGTCCTAATCTAGAGTTTAGGTTTCCTTATTATCCTGTTATCATTAGGGTTATTCTTGAACCCCCAATTCCTAAGTTCATTGATTTAATGACATAAAAAGATCTAGTTCATATTATGTTTAGCCATGATTATAAAACTATCATGTTATGATATTAGGACCACTTAAAGCAGATTAGGCACATTAAGCAAGCAGAGTAGGGAGCCAATTTCGCACAAGCAGATTAGGCAAGCAGATTAGGTCGGCACATAAAGAACCAATTTCACGCCTGGGTAGGTCGGAAGGTACCTGGGCAAGCAGAGTAGGGCGAGGTCGAGTTGGTTGAGTACGTGGGCGGCGGCCGGCGAGCTCCAGAACCAGCGGCAGCGACTCCGACGAGCAGGGAGCGTCAGCGGCGGCAGGCAGGCAGGCAGCGGCCAGGCGGCGGCAGGCAGGCAGCGGCCAAGCAGAGGAGAAGGAGAAGGGGGTGCGGCGACGGAGGAGAAGGAGAAGGGGGCACCGGAGAAGGGGGCGCCGGAGTAACAGTAGCGGCACGGCGGCGCTGTCGTGGAGAAGAAGGAGCAGAGAGTCGGGCGACAGCAGAGAAGAAATCGCTCGCAATGAAACAGAAGAAAGGGGAAGAGTCGGGCGATCGAGGGTTATGAAGTTCCCAAATAGCGTCGGTTGTTTACAACAACCGACGCCTAAACATATTTAGCGTCGGTTGTTTGCAACAACCGACGTCCAATTGGACGATATTTTCATGAAAATGTTTGGCGGGAACCACCTTCAGCGTCGGTTATACAAGGATAACCGACGCTGAAAGTGACATTTTCCGCGCAAATTTTCATCGCACATAGGCGTCGGTTTTCTAGGTATATAACCGACGCTGACAATGACACTATTTTTTTTATCGAAATATGGATTTCGCGGGTGACTTTAAGCGTCGGTTTTTTATAAACAACCGACGCTTAATACAAAGCGGTACCCGCGTCTGGCTGGTCTTCGAATATAGACGTCGGTTTGCTTAAACAACCGACGCCTTATATGTTAGGCGTCGGTTTTTCTTAATAACCGACGCCCAGAAAAGTGACACTGAATGCTATTTCTGTAGTAGTGCTGAGTTAGACTGAACCCATCTAGAGTGATCCACTATGAGCAGCTAGACCTTATTTGTTGAAAAACGTAACTAACACATGTCAATGTGGGAAGCAAAGAAAACAATATGTCACTTTAGTTAGTGAATACAAGCTCTACATGGTCATCCATAATGACACAAAATGGTTAAGTTTGTACCCTGGTGTATGCATTATGGGACGAACTCATTTCGATTGGCTACTATAGGGGGGCACACTTCATTAAGATGACAAAGTGCGTGTTTGATAAGGTGTAGTCAGATGACAAAGTGTGTGTTTGGTGTATATATTTACATTGCAAACTCACACAACCACATCCTACTAACCAAATCAAACTAGCCCTAAGTAAAAGTATACATGCAAAAAGTAACAGGACACACAGAGAGTAAGAGAGGGAGTGAGAAGGTGAAAGGAAGGGGAGAAAGTGGGTACCCCATTATTCTTGAGAGAGAAAGAATCGAACACAAGGGAAATGAGGAGAAAAGAATGTGAAGAAAATAAAATATTGACATATGTTATTTTATATTTTGATGTGTATTTTATTCAGATTTTGTGTTTTACATTACAAAAAATTGTAACATGTGTTGAATTCATGTGTGTTATTTATGTAAATATATACACTCGTGATATGTTTTTTTTTAATTAAATTCATGTGTTTTTTAGAATATTTGATGTGCAAATTTTTTTTTTGAAGTTAAACAGACAAATTTCATTATGGAGGATCCATACGACATCTACATGAGGAGAAAAATAAACTAAAGGATCACACGAAGATCAAGAACACATACAAACTACCACAAAAACTCATATTGGAATTTGATAAGAACAATGATGTATAGATCCCTCTTCTCCTTCGCTGGCTAACACAACTTTCTATGAGGAATACCTTCAACCTGAGTATGTATATGTGGTAGAGTATCTGCACCAGATCAGTGTTCCAAAAGGATATTGTCCCCACACTTGCTTCCATACAACACCACAACAAAATTGACCGAGAAAGAGAAATCTACTACGAGAAGAGACAGAAGCGCTGATTAACAGCGAGAGAGACAAAATAAGAGACCAACCTAGTCTAAATAGAAAGCAAGTAAAAGAGAAAGGAGGTAGGAAACTCGTCGCAGTCGAGCTCCACGACAGGGAGGAAGAAGACCACTGTCTCCAAATACAACACACCTGCGCACCTCCCGAAGAAGAGACCCTACTGAAGACGGGCGAGAAGAGGCTGAGGGGGAGCGGGACACCGCTTTACGGCGGTCAAATCCCCCTCCCCCAGCCAGCCGTCTCCGGAGGAAGAAACCCTAGTAGCACTAGGTGAGAGAGCATCCGCCACTCTGTTTTGACGATGATTATGAGGAATATGGTGCAAATGCCGGACGGTATTTGATGTGCAATTATATAACCTTTTATGTTTTATATATTCTAAATGTATGTGTATTGTGTTGTTTCTGATTGATGCACTCTTCTTTCCTCCTTTTTCATCTTCTCATTACTTCCTTACTCTCTCCCTTATTTTTTCTCTTTCTTTCTCTTCCTACTACTCCCTTCTCTCTTTTATTTTTTTACATTTCTCTCTTCCTACAACTTCCCTCCTCCCTCCTCCTAGTTTTCCTTTCTCTCTTCTCACACTACATCCCTTCTCCTCCCTCTTATATTTTTTTTCTTTCTCTCTCTTTACTTCTTCCCCTCCTATTTTTCTCTTCTCTATCTTCCCACTACTTGCTTCCTCCCTCCCTCCTTTTCGCTAGCCTCCTCCTACTTTCATCCTCTCTTATTTTCTATTTTTCTCTATCACTACTTTTGTTCCCCTCCTCTCTAATTTCAGTCTCTTCTCACTATATCTTCCTCCTCCTTCCCTTTTATTTTTTGATTTTTCTTTTTTCCCAATATTTTTTCAAGTTTTCCGCCAACCAACTTATTTTTTTATTTCTATTCCCACTACTTCACTCTCCACTCCTCTATTTGTCTCTCTTCAAACGACGGACCAAACGTCCCATCGTTTCTCTAAGGCACGTTTGTTTTGGTGGATACAACTGTATTGGATTGCATTTGTAAAACCATCAGCTAAAGTTTTAGGTTTGGATTGCTGGAGCTGCAAAAGCGGTGAAATCCTGCATAAAATTATTGAAGGCGTGCTGCATTCTGTCTTCCCGTTCGGAAGCGCTGGACGCCGGAATCCGTCTTGCCTCACGCGCATCTCCAGCCTTTCCCCATTTATCAGAAACCCCATTCTTCGTCTCGGATCCATCACAACCAAACATATTATCTTATTTTACAGAATTTCTGAAGCCTCATGTTCTCTTAAATCTGGATCAGATGAATGCATGATTCGAGATAATCCAATAGACTCCGACAATCCAAACATCCCCTAAGGCGCTGGATGACTTTTAGAAATATGAAAAATCCTACACTATATTATAAATTTATACAACTGATTACCACCATCATTTTCCTTTCAATTATACAAAACCACAACATTAATCGTCAAAAATGGTTGTGGAAGTTACAATGTTGGAATTGGTTTCGAGGGCGTTGCATACCACTTGATCTTGGGGGTACATTTCAGGGAAGCATCCAAATTTGTCAAAGTTGTGAACGACAACTTCCGTTTGGCCGCACTCTTTCAAAATACGGGTACTTCCATGTATAAAAAGGTAGACAATGGTATTTGGAGCAGCCGGCCCTAGGTGGAACGACCATGAAATAGTTGTAAATTGGCAATGACCCACCAGGAAAGAAACTGGAACAGAGTTTGGATGCGGCAATTTTGAAACCCGCCATATTTCATGTACTTTGTGAGTTTTGCATTTTTGTGTCTCTCTTGTACTCCTTGTCCTTCTTGTGGCTGCTCTTGCGATGGCTCTTCTTGGCCTTGGGGCAACCACTCTTGTAATGGCCTTTTTAGCCACATTCATAGCATCTAGGAGTTGATTAAGAAGGCTTCCCCTGAAAGTGTTTGCCCTTAGAGTAGTTAGCTTCATGCTCATTTGAGCCTTCATCTTCACTTGAGGAAGGAGTAGGGGACTTGAGTGTAAGTTGTTGCTGCCAAACCATCTCTTCAATTTGAGCTTTGAAGGCTGTGTCCTTGATCTTCTTGGACTCCTTCTCTTCTCTCTTTTCTTCTTATTCTTTTTTTATCAAGCCTCGGCTAATGAGCTTGAAGCTAGGTTGCCAACCAGCTCCTCGGTTGACAATTCACTAAGCTTGTACACTTCTTCAATGGATGTCATCTTGGGCTCCCATCTTTGGAAGAGATCTTAAGATCTTGGAGTTGATTGTGCCTTTGTCCATCACACTACCAAGGGCTGCCAATCCATTTATGATCATATTAATCCTTGTGTACATGTCTACCACTCTTTCATTCTTACCCATCTTGAAATTCTCAAGTAGACCACCAAGCATGTAGATCTTGGCTTCCTTCACTTGCTCCGTTCCTTCATATGTGATACATAGCTTGTTTCAAATTTCATGTGTGGCGTCCCAAGAGGAGATCCGGTTGAACTCGGATGGGGTGAGGGCTGCATAGATGATGCTCATGGATTTGGCATTGAGCTGAGCTTGCTTCATTTGGGCTTCTGTCAATGTGGAGATTTCCCCTTTTAGATCTTCATACTTTAGATGCATCACCTTTCACATCTCATAGCTTACTCCTTGGAGATAGAACTGCATTCTTCTCTTCCAATAGAGGAAGTTGGTGCCGTCAAAGACCGGAGGTCGCATGGAGAAGCTTCCGTCCAAGTTGAGAGATCCAAGTGCTAAATCACCCATCTTCTACTATTTGTGGAAGTAGCTTGGAGAAGACCTGCTCTGATACCACTTGTTGGATCAAGGGCTCTAGGGGGGTGAATAGAGCTTCACAAATCTCACAAAATGAATTAGACCACCAAATTATATTAAGTGTAGTAACTTAAACATATAGCGAATTTGAAGTCCTAACTAGAATGCATAGCAAGGGTGAGAGACACGAAAGAATAAACACTTGGACAAAGTGGTTTAGAGTGGTTCCACACTTCAAACTAGACCCACTTTATCCATGGAGTCTTCAACCTTCAACAAGGACTTACCCACTCCTTCTTCAAGTCTTTGGCCTTCAAGGAATTACCTATCCTTCTTGAACATCTTCCTTGCCTATCACCTTCACTTGGAGATCTGGAACACCATGCTTTCTTCAACCTTGAAGAACAAAGACTCCTTCTCCTTCACTCAGAGAAGATCTTCAGCCTTTTCTTTAATAGGAAAGGGGGTAGGAAGATGGAGGTGGAGAGCTTTACATGGATACAAGGGGTATCTCTCTTACAAAAGATCCTATCTCACTCATACTCACGGATTTGACTTGAAGGTAGAGAGAAAAAGGGGCTCAAAGATGTGTAGCACTCTCAACTAAAAAAGAACTAAGCATATATGGAATGAGCAACCTTGGAATGAACTCTAAGAGGTCCTATTTATTGATGATAGTTCCTCTTTGAGTTGGGGTACACTTAGGGTAAAAAAATAGCTGTTTTTGCCCTAGGCAACAGATTGATTTTCGCCCAATTAACTCACCAACAACCACAATCACTTTTTCTACAATTTTCGTACAGTGCAATCAGTCGAGTTTCAATAAAGGTAACTCGATCGATAGGGTAAACGAGAAACCCAAATTTCAAACCTTTAATCGAGTTTGTCCTGGGGAAACTCGACCGACCAAAAAAAGTTGTGTTTGGTCAGTAACCCCATCGGTCGAGTTCTGTGAAAACACAACTCGACCGTTGCACTCTTCAAAGAATTGATCCTAGTGGATCGATCAAGATTGTAACTCGACCGATTGACTACATGTGATCAATTTTCTAAAGTGCATAAAAAGTGATTAGAACTTGGTTCTAAATGTCCCAATCAATTTTCTCATCTTAGTTACAAGCCAATACATCAATACAAAAGATTACAAAAATCTTCTAAGGTCGTTTACATGGATTTCCTAAATTACACACTTGTATAGCTTTTGACTTGAGCTTGAGCAAATTAGGGCTTGTGGATTTTTATCCTTTTCATGTACCTAACACCTGAAATCAATCTTGAATACACATATTAGATACATATGTATGGAATGGTTAAGTCATTATCAAAATATGGACAATGTATAACCTCTAGGTCAACACTCCTCCCAATTAGAATACATATCTTGAGACACTGTTACTTCCATAGTTCATGGCAATCCATCTTGCATTACTATATACTTTGACTACAGAAGGATATTTTCTACAACGTAGCCCAAAAGGGAAAAAGTTCTCTTCTTGTACCTCAATACGCTATTAAGAACTTTCCAATGGGTCTTATCATGACAATTAGTGTATCTACTTAACTTACTCATTACAAATGATATGTCTTCCAGTGTCCAACTTATAAGATACATCAAACTTCCATTAATCTGAGGGTATATCAATTGGGACACTACAACTTCAATATAATTCTTCAACAAGTCCTTGGATGAATCATATTAAATATTAGTAGGATTACGTGATCTGTACTCAAGCCTCTCAAGTACCTTCTCAACATAGTGAGACTCTGAGAGAGTTTAACCATCAATAGACCTTATGATTTTAATCCCTAAAATCACATCAGTGACACTCATATCCTTCAGTTCAAGCTTGCTACACAAGAATTACATTGTCTCATTTACGGATTCCATATCAGAACCAAAAAGAAGGATGTCATGGACATATAAGCATAATAGAATGAATCCCTAATTGACAATTTTGTAGTAAAACACTTATCAAAATCATTGGAAACAAACCCAAATGATGATATCACAAAATCAAAATTCCTGTGGCATTTCTTAGGGGCTTGTTTCAATTCATATAATGTCTTACAAGTTTACACACTTTAGACTCATTTCCAAAACTCACAAATCCCTCAAGTTGTTCCATATATATCTCCTCTTGAAAATCATTGTGTACGAATATGGTCTTCACATCAATGTGATGGGTAGAAAGATTATAAATGGAAGCCCATTCTATAAGCACTCAGGTTGTGGTCATACAAGAATTAGGATGGTAGGTGTCAAAATAATATATTACCCCCTCTATGTGTAAATCTTACCAACCAATCTAAATTTATATTTATCGATTGTCTAGTTCACATTAAGTTTCTTTTTGAAGTTACATTTGCATCCAACTGCAAAAGAACCAGGAGGTAAATCCACTAATTCCCAAGTTCCATTCTAAATAAGCAATTGGATTTCATCCTTGACGACTTCTTTACAAAATGTATCTTTTGGAGAATCTATAAATTGTTTGAAAGATACATGATCATCCTCAATATTGTAAGTAATAAAATCATTTACAAAATCCTAGGATGTCCTAGGCCCTTTACTTCACTTTGGTTCAACCATTTCTTCATAATCATATTATTTAGAATAGTTTTTTTTGATTCTCCCCTGACATTTTTCATTTCTTCCATGTGCTCGAGAATGGAACCCGTGGTGAATGAATCATCATGATATACTTCTTTCGGCATAAAAGGTATCATGACAATGAATGTAGTACCACATAGCTTCATAATTGTATTGACATCAATGCCTGATATTTTAGATTTTACAATCAAGAATACGTAGCCCTTGTCTCTACAAAACCCAAGAAAATGGCATCAACAATTTTGGTTATAATTTCTTCCTTTTGTATTCAGGTACAACTACCTTAGCAAGGAAACCCCACACTCAAATATAGTTGAGACTCTTTTTTCTCCTTATCCATTCTCAAATGAACCACTTTCTTTTTATTAATGTGGAACTCTTTTGAGAATATGGTAAACTATGTTCAAATCTTCCACCCACATAAAGTTGGGTAGACCTAAGATTTGGAGTAAGGTATTAACTATATATATATATATATATATATTAGGGTTCAGTTCTTACATTATACAATCCCATTGGATTGTGTTGAATAAGGAGTGGTAACCTCATGAACTACACCATGGAATTGACAAAATTCAAAGAACAACTTTGAGGTTTACTCTCTCCCTAGCCGTACCCTAAAAACTAGGGCTAACCCTTCTTTTAGTTTTTTCCTAAGCAACTTATATACCTTAAAATAGGTACTTACAAGCCCATATAAACATGGATCACGTATTAGACAAGGAGGGTAGGTCGGGAACCAACTAACACCAGTATAGAGAAACAAACAATGAAAATCAAGCACCTAGGCATTACACAACCATCTGGATTCTATTCACATCTCGTTCACATGGATAACAAATTGAATCTAACACCTTGTCTTAATCAATCGATTAACCTGGGCTTACCCCCACCATTCTGATCTTATTCATGGTTTGAATATTTTTATTTAGTTATATTAGTTGGAGGGTTGAATATTTTTGAAGTTTTCTCTTAGAAAAAAAGGGGCATATACATTGAGTTTGTGTTTTCCACGTAGGTGATACCATGATGTATAAACAAGAGCGACCCAAATCTATTTCCTCTTTCAATGCTACAAGGAAATGAGTGTATTCATCCAGTTAGGTTTCTCTACTTGATTATTTTATAATTTATTTGTACACTAAAAGTAGTTCAAAATAAGTGTACGTTCTCAAAACCCAAAACTGTATTATCAGAGAAATTCATGATTTGTTTGGTTGGTAGTCAATGACCATATTTTGAGAAACATACCAGACTTACAGTTGCAGACAATACTTTTCTTTCTATGTTTAAATTTGTGATAAGTTGTATTGGAACGCCAACATGGGGAACCCCCTACTATTCAATAATCACAGAATTCTCACAAGGTGCAACATGGGGAATTCAAATCTAAATTTTTTAATTAGTGGCCCTTCTGTTGAACCACCCGACCATATTTGTTTGGTTGACATGATAAACTCTATACTTGTAAGGTGTATGACTTGGTATGACATACATGGGTAGCTTTAACTCACAACTTGGTTGTGGGAAACTCCAAACCACTTTTGAAAAATATTCTCCATTAACTTGAAAATTTAGAGGATGCTTTATTAGCATGAAGGCTTAGGATTCTTGTGCGATTAATAACAATGTCAAAGTCATGTATGGATTTTTATGGCTTCTTCAACCATAACATAATTGTTGAGTCTATGTTTGAGTGGGAAAGGAGCTTGAATTTATTTGATACAAGTCACAAATTCTACTCTAACTTTGATAGTGACCCATTTTAATTGGATTTATGCTTATAAAGCATATTCATATACAAAGACTCTTTGAAATGACCTATGATCCATTTTTCTACCTAATAAACATGAATTTCAATAACATGATATTTAATGATTTTTATAAGGGGGCAACTTAGTCAACTAATAACTCTTCTTCTTATTTCTTAATTTTTTTAGGATTTGGTGAAGTCAAAATTTCTTATTATGCACGCCAACTATCGAAGCATGCAGACATTTTCTAGGATCCAACCCAATTGTCACAAGTGAAATCATATTAACAACATCTTGATGTTTCTAGTTGCCTTCATGAAATCAGCTAGCTATTTAAAACAAATGCAAGATTCTTCATGTTTTTTTGAATATCCTACACTGTCTTCAATCTAAACTACTAGAGATAGGAATTTTGAAAACTTACTTTACGGTCAAAAGTGAGTAAACAACTACACTAACCTACAATATAAAGTTAAAATTCCAATAAGAGAGAGGGAATAGAAAAAATGACGCATATCTCTGTGTAACAATCCAAAAAATTTAAATAGAGCATTGTATCTCACAATTATTGACGTAAGTTTATAATAGAACATACGTATACAACATACAAATATAAGGCATCTATTTTACAAGATTACAAGATCTAAAAGAGTACACCCATATAGCTTTGACAATAAGCACATACTAGGTCCTACCATTATCTACAACCTCAAACTTTTCATGCATGATATCCTCATGCATAACAAGGTGCAAAAAGGGCCATATCAATGATATCGTTGTCTGCACACATACACACACAAACACACACATATATTTATATATGTGCATATATATATACACATCTATATAGGTATGCAAAAATAAAATATATGTTTTTACTTAGACATGGATAAAAAATGACAACTTGAAGAAGTGTAATTTGATGGTAAAACGAGGAAAAGTAACTTATGTATAAATTGTGTATGGAAATACATACCATAGTAAATATTATATGTTCTCAAAGTGTTATAAGGTAATGGTACCTTATCAAATCTATTCAGTTGCATCAGGTGAAAGGATACCCTTCCCGCAATGGAGTAAAATTGAAGAACTCACTTCTTTCTTGGAAACATGGATTATCTCCAACATGAGGCTTCCACTTACAAGGGATATATAAAATGGGAATCCATTAGAATCCACAAGAAGAAAGGCCATTAAGAGGAATCATGTAATCTAAAATTAGCAGGTAGTCTCACATATATCATTTCAATTATTATTTTATCATAGAGTTTTTCAAAATCAACATATGAGAGGATGAAAGAATGTTACAAGTATATGTAGTTTGAAAAAACTAATCATTGATTCAAGAGGAATGTGGAGGACACACAATTACATTTATATTTCACAAAATAAGCACTTTAATAGATACAAACTATGTAGCAGTATAAAAAATCAGTAGGAGTGTCTAACCAATTGTATTTCATATATAAGGTGGAACACAGTCATAAGACCAAAGGATAAAGGTAAGCAACAAAAACTCTCATGTAATTCAAATAAAAATCTATTAACAAAACCTCAATTAGGGTTTACCATAAGCTTATACATTAATTACAACTATGTATAGCGTTTCATACATTTAATTTCAAAAATACCCATTAAACATATTATTGATTAAGTACACTTAAAACTTAAACCCTCCACAAGTACTACCTTAGGGACAATAATAGTGATTAGACATCAATTTTTAAATATTGGAGTAGGTTTAGTAGACTACTAAGTCATTTTAGGGTATATAACATCGCCTAAAACTTCAATATTCATATGTTCATAAAACTATTCGATTTTTTTGAAAAATATGAATTGTTTGAAAGACCAACTTCTAAAGTAGGTTTTAGAACCCATCATGTAAGCTCTATGATGTTTTATCTTTCCTATAATATATTAATTAAATTGTTAGTCATACACTACTAAATATCATTTCTACAAGATCAATGCTTTTTAATTTCAATTTTATATAATAAAGAAAAATATAATCACATGGATGATGTGGATTGCACAAAACTTACTTGAGACGTCCTCATTTCACCACACTCATTTGACCACACATACACCCTAGCACAATCTAACATCGCCACCCTTGTCTCACACATTGTGCAACCTTTATCCCACATTTTCCTCTTGCTCCACACTTTTAATCTCTCTCTCTCATCGTCTTTTTGAAAACCCTCACAAGACTATAAGGTTGGTATTTATTGTTCCTCTCTCTATATTATTTACTTCATATTTCTTGTTCATCTTTAACATGCCTCTCTCAAATTCTTCCTAATAGCATTCTCAACCAATATCTCACTCTTTCTATTATTAATTCATCAATTTATGTAGAATTTCCCAACCTATGCGTTGTAATGCCATATGTGTTCTAAATAGAATAGATCTACTCACCAATAAACCACAATAAAATGGTCACGCCAATGTAGTCATTCCTCACACCAGTTCTAGAACCACCGTGTTTATCATGATTCCACCTACAACTACAACTCCATTAAAATCCCATATCATCTCAATCTAAACATGGAAACATGAAACACATCCAACTAGGAACTATAACTGTAAGGCCCCTAAACATTCTTAATGAGTTTAATAAGCTTAATTATCATAATTTAATTGTTATAACCCTAATATAACCTTTGAAATATTCTTTGAAATCATAATACAAGCATAAGTTTCAAATTTGGTCCAATTTGGACGCTGTTTGAGCAAGTTATGCAATTTTATGCACATTTTGGACTTTTCTACAATTTACCCAATTGAGATGTTTTCTTTGAAATTTATCACTTGAATTATGTTACTAGGATACACTCTCATCATTCTTGAGCTTGTTGAGACACGTGGCACCTATTTAAACCTTGGTTTGAAGGTGTTTTCTCCAAGGGTATTTTAGGGTTTACCCGTTCATGGATGAGCTACCTTTAGTAGCTATCAACTAATGAATTATTTGATTGGCTCTGAAATTTGACAAAGGAAATCTAAGAAGGTCTATACAGATGGTGGGGGAGCTTCTTGTGTGTGTGCTTGTAGCCATGGACACTTGGATAGATACTATAACTTCAACCTTTTCTTTTTCTTTATCTTAAAGTTTCATATACTTATCCCCAAGCACCAAAATGAGCCATTTTGTCTCCACAAATTCCCTCCTTATCCCAACCTCATTCTCCCTATATGCTGCTGCGAATTTTCCTATCCAAGGAAGAAGAAAGTGGGGACCTTCTTGGAAAAAGGATCTAGGGTTGCAATTGACTTCCTTTTAGGGTTTAAAAAGCTTCCTTCTAGTGATCTTGACCTAAAAGAGTAAGAATTTCCTTCTTTCCTCCGTTTATTTCTTTTTTATACTTTCTCCTAGATTTCTCCATGTCGAAACCTTGTTTTTCCATGGTAGAAATTGCTCTAAAACTCCAAAACCCTGCCTTTCTTGCTCCTTATGCTTAGGGTTTGCTCATTTGATGAAGAAAGGTGCTAGATGAACGGGTTCATTGCTTATGCTTGGATTTTCTACCCTACATGCTTGAGTTTTCTTCTATGTGGGATTTCATCTTCTCATTCAAATAAAGTTTTATAACTTTCTCCATATCTATTGCTCACCATAAGCTTTCTAGATCTTGTTCTTGCTTGAAAATGATGATCCATGCACTAAAAAGCTATGCTTGACTTGGATTTCGATTTTTATAATGTTACCTATTCTAATTTCAGTTCTAGATGAACCAGTGATCTTGTGTAAGTTATTCCTAAGGTATATGGCTTGGATCAGGTTGGTTTGACAACCTACAGTGCTAAGCACCTATCAACCAATGGTCAATTTTAGGGTTTTAAGAGTGATTTCTTCTATAAACACAAGACCCTTTGGTGGTACCATTGCAACAAATGATGGTGTTGTCTTCATGACAACTGATTATGGTGACTAAGGGTTTCAAATGACGTTCACCCCTTAGGTCATGTTTTGGATCAATTAGAATTTTAATGATCAACCATTAAGTACCCTATTGTTGTTATCAATCAATGATGACATTAGCTTAATATTTGATGTTGATTAATGAATATAGTGTTGATGTAACAACCTATGGTGACTTAATGGGGATCAGGTCACCAAAACCTATGGTGAAGTTAATCATGTAGTTGTAGCATCAATTAAGCCTTAGACTAAAGGTTTCTTGGGTCACTTGATGCAATGGTCGGACCTATACTGTAATTGATGGTTTTAACATATGAACTTGACCCAATGGTCAAGATCTAATGTTTATTCCTCCAAGAAAATGGAATTATGTATAATGTAATATGTTGGTACTAATAATGTGATTTAGATGGTTTCCTTTATATGATCAACTTAAGGATCTTACTTGTTGACAATGGATGGTTTGTTTTAAATGAGCAGTCGATTGTGGGTTTTACCCTACTCTCAATGGAACTTTTTGTGTTGTTAATCAAGGGATGTCTAGGGTTAAATTGTGACTCTTTCTAGAGAATAACTCAAGGACTTCATAGGTGGTTTATCCAAGGTGTTTTATTATGTAAACAACCAATGGTCTTACCTTTTAAACATCCAATGGTTCTGGGTGACATTGTAGTATGGTGGTATGGGTTGATGATGGAACAAATGGAGGGTTACCCTTAATAAGCTAGTCTTACCTATTCACTCATATGAATAGAAGGGATGATAATCATATTGTGTTGATATGTAACCCTAAAGAGGTATAGCTTGTTATAACTATCTTTAATATAACTAAATGATGGTAATTGGGTATGAATAGTCCTTGAATGAATAATACAATCAGGGTGTACTTTGTTGCTGTTGTTGAAACCCTAGTATGATGTAACCCGATGGTTACACCTTGATTTATGTGTGGGTTCATACTTGAGAATAGTATGGAATGTGATGGTGATGCTTCACTTTATGCATCCATGATCCAATGGGGATGTCGTGAGTTAGGGTTTGGGTATGAGTGATGATTAGTAACATTAATATAATTTATCTTGTCAACCTAACTATAATGCAAATAGATAAATATGAGTATTCAAGTTTAACATTCTTATATGATGGAATGAATGTGGAATAACCTCCTTAATATGATCATAACCTTGATATGTTAATTGGTGGTTATCATAGCCACATGATTGATACTTTCTTATGCTAAACATGTGCATTATGAATATGATGAGAGTTAAGCATATCTAGATTTCTTGCATGTTGATGTAATAAAGGAATGTTCTTAATGTTAATATAACCCTGCTATGATTGTTTATGAATATCTCCAAGCTCATTAATGCAATATTGTGTTGATCTAGTGTATTATATGTACGTGATGTTGTTGAGCCTTCTTATAAGGCATGCAAAGATAATGATGATCTTGTAGGGAATAGTATGATGGTCTTAATAACCTTTGGGCATGGTTGAGCCCTAAATGAGGTGTAATCATCTTGTGTTGATAAGGGTTGATACCCTGTGATATTGTGAAAAGGATTTATATCCTGTGATAGTATGATGGTCTTAATGACCTTTGGGCATGGTTGAGCCCTGAATGAGGTGTACTCCTCTTATGTTGATAAGGGTTGATACTCTGTGATATTGTAAAAGGGATTTATATCTTGCGATAGTATGTAATGTGGTATCATGAACCTATAGGCTAATCCTGGTTGGGTAAGCAACCGGGTAGTGGACTGACAACTTTAGTATTTGCTAAAGTTGGAACCACTCTAAACACCTGTCTCCTTCTTCCAATTTTCAATTGTGGTTGTTTGACTTCAATAAATTGTTAAAATTATTTAAAAACTCTATTCACCCCCCCTCTAGTGTTTTTCAATTGGTATCAGAGCAGGCTTCAAGGAACCCTAACCAGGTCTTGAAGAATGGAGGGCAATGATGATTACAATCACAACAAAAGGTGCTGCTTGGACAAAACTACAACATGTTGCAATTGGTGCTTAGGAACAAGCCACACTACAACTAGATGCCCATGGAGATCAAAGAAGGAAGATGAGAACAAAGATTGTCTCATTGCTACAACTAGCGAGGAAGAAGAAGAAGAGGTAAGTCTTTTTGATTTATCTAAAGAAGAACTAGTTGCTAGCCTTGAAGAAACACATATTAAATATGTTGAATGCAAGAAGAAATTAAAGAAATCTAATAAAGCAAATGATGAATTACATGCTAAGCTTCTTGCTATTACATCTGAAAACGAAGATCTTAAAAAAATCATTGAAGATCATGATATTGAGATAAAATCTATAGAAGCAAATTGTAATCTACTTTCTTTAGAGAAGAATAATTTGCAAAGTCAAGTGAATGATCTTCAAAAACAACCCATCTTATGCAACCATCTAGATTATGATTCTATTGTCAAAGAAAGAAACTCATTGTCTTCTAATCTAGATCAAGCAAAACTAGATATCAAGAAGAGAATGGAAGAGATTGCCAAGTTACAACAAAAAGTTAGTAATTTGAATAGTAATGGCATTCTTGATAAAATCTTAGATAATCCCTATCATCAAATCGGGAGAAGAGGACTAGGTTACAAGCCTAAAGGGAAATCCTATCAACAACCTAGTTGGAGAAAGTCACAAACACATCAATCTATATATGTACCTAAAGGAACATCATCACCCAAGAACAACACTGAACACAACCATAGAAAAAGATATGAGGTTGACTCGATATGCTGTCATTATTGTTTGCGCCTTGGTCATTATTCCTTTTCATGTCCTTACAAGAGAAAAGATGTCGAGTTAGTTTGGGTACCAAGACCTCCAAACTAAATAAACGCAATTAAGTTGAGATATGACCAAGAACCTTAGTTGCATATTTCTACGTCTATCTCAACTCAACATAATGGGATAACAAATAAATTTAAGTATCTAAATATTTAACTTGCATAATTATGTTTTATTTGGAAGCAATTAACAGTTTCAGGAATATTTTCGGTCGAGAGACTGTCGACCGAGATACTGTCGGTCGAGAAATTATCGACCGAGCATGTCACTGATTTCCAGTCTGTTGCAAAATTGCTGAATTCTTTGATAAAATTGCTATCTATTCATGATTAATGATTGGATATATATTTTGGAAATCATCCCTACAAATTTAAATTAATATTAGTTTATTCCCTAAATGATTTAAGTTTAAACTGAAATTATGCTTAGTTTAATGAAAAGAAAATTTCTATCATGATTCACATGATTTCTTTATTTTCTGGTCTATCCATATAGAAATCATGTGATTAAAATCATGTGATTATTTACTGTTATTGTTCTGTTATTACATCATGGATATGCTTTCACCATTTGGTATTGTGATTAGCTTGATAAATAATCGTCTACATAGATCCATGATAGGCAAGCAAATGCTTTATTGCTAATATGTTATGCTTGCAATACATAAGATAAAATCTCTAAATTAGTATCTTTAAAAAGACTTGAGATATTTAGTGTGCCTTTAGTAAAGAATCTTATGAGGATACTAAACGACGTGAAATTTGATATTCATATTACTACAGCAAAGCCTATATTTTAAGAAAAGGACAAATGTTTTCATATTAAATATTAAGCTTCAACTTGTTACTTAATCAAATTTTATGCAGATATTATACTTGATTTGAAAATCTGCGAAAATTGCCTCTTGGTTAAAATGAAATTTGACCAAGGGGCGCCATGGTCGTAGTCAAATTCAACCTAAAATAAGTTTGACACAACAACTATTTGAATATCATTTTATTGTGATTAAAAGCAAAATTAATTTATGATCACAAAACTGTCCCAATATTGTCAAAAATAAAACAACAATACTACTCCCTTAGAAAATATATATATGCTCTACAAATTCAGTCTATCATTTGCACTAAAAATCAGCTTAAAAATTCGTACCCAGTAAGTCTGTCGGTCGACGAATCTTCGACCGAAAACCTCTCGGTCTGCCCACCTCTCTCGACTGACAGAATCTAGACAAACCTAACATCACACACACTTCCGGTCGACAATTGTTCGACCGAGACATTGTCGGTCAACAATTGCTCGACCGAGAAAGAGTCATTGGGATATGACCGTTGCAATCCGACCGTTACCGTTAACGGCCGACCGTTGCAAGTCGACCGTTGGACGGCTGAGTGGCGCGTCTGGAATATGACCGTTGCGGACGCTCGGTCGACAAATTGTCGACCGACCAGGTCACTGGATTGCTATAAAAGGGACCAAAAATGGGTCACTTCTTCACACTTTCATATTCTTGTTTCCATAGGCCCTCTCTAGTGAATTCTTGTGCAAATCTTTAGCATCTTCATCCCCAAGACTTCCTTGCTTCTTCTCCACCTTCAAGCAATGCAATGGCATCATCCTCTGCTCGTGGAAAGAAGAAGGTCGCTGGCAGGAAACAAAGGGAGGCTACTCCACCATTGACGATCATCAACGACATTGCCTTCGTCGACGGAGATGCTGGTGATCGCTATCTACGGCTCTCCTCCAAAGCTCCTCTCCCACGACGACCAGTTGAAGTTATGGACTTCCTCAACATCGTCGACTTGGAGGACCTTTTCGAGGTGCAAAAGTTAAAAGAATTCATCAACCCTTCTTTCCCTTCCTATTCCATCAAGGTAGTGAATGAATTCTATGCTAACCTCATCTCCCACTCTGAAAATGAAACCATCTTCTTCTATACTATGGTCAATGGGCATAGCTTTCAATTTTCTGAAGGGGATATTCTTGACATGCTAGATATTGACATAGATGAATATCAAGACACCCTTGACCTTACCTCTGGAAACCCACTTAATCAATTTTCCCAAGATAACCATACCGTTAGTCTTAGTGACATCAAAAGGACCATTTTTCAATCCAATACAACCTGTCACGAAGATAGGGGCACATACTATGCTATCAATCTCAAACCTGCTGCTAGGATTATAAACCTTATTGTTTCAACAAACATACATCCTAGAGCAAATAAGTCTGAAGTTCCTATTTTTTGTATGTGTCTAATATATGCCATTATCCAACGTATTCCCACAAATTTTATCCGCATCATTCTTAAAAACATGCTTGAGTTTTCTGGCAATCCTCCATATGCTGATCTTGTATGCCAAATTACTCAACATTTTCTTAAGACCCAAATTGAGGATATGGGATATACATGGGAGCGTAGACTACAAAAAATAAGTAAGAATACTGTAGAAAAAATGGGAATTGATTTCGGTCATAAGAGGGCTAGGGTAGAAGGAGAGACATCTACCCAAGATATACCACCTCCACCTCCTCCTACCAGCCTACCCTATGATCCCATCCAAAACACTCTAACCTATGTTGCTGGGTCACAATATCATCTTAGTAAGCAACTAGATTATAACCATCATGCCATGACTTATCTAAACCAAAGAATGCAAACTCTTTCTCCAAACCAACCAGATGAATATCCTTATTCTTTAAATCCTGGAATGCTCAATCCATATAACCCATCTTACAACTACTATCAACCTCCACCTCCACCATCTACAGATCTCACGCATACTCAGTTTTCATCAATGCAACTACAAGATATTGCTGCTCATTTCCGATTTGATCGTGTTCCAACCTTCTTGGAGGCATATGCCTTAACCAAGACAGGTGCTCTGGAGTGGCAAACATTGGTCCAGTATTATGGAGCTGAGCCTTTTCTTGGGAAAGACCCTGATGTTGATGTAATTCTTAAGTCTTTCCAGTGAGATGTGGAGTTGTATTAGTTGTAATGGAATCTTTGCAAAATTGTAATAAATGGGTTATCTTTACATGATTTGGCTATCTTTTCATGCTTGTAATGAAATTAGTTATCTTTATAATGGATATTTTTTTTGGCATCATTTGAATTTGGATTATGAGACTATTGTAGAGCATACAAAATAAGGGGAGTAATAAATACAAATAAATAAAAAAGGATGAAAATCTTTGCAAATACCTGAAAGTTAAAGTTATGGCTAAATTTAAATCTATTGCAAAGCACTTATACCTTGGAATATCTATCTAAAGGGGAGCATAGTATAAAATTAAGGGGGAGAAGTAATATCAAATATTCAACATGGATATCTTTTTGAAATGACAAAGGGGGAGAAAAGAATATCAAAATAAAATAAAGATCAAAACTATAATGAAAAAGGCCAAGCACTTACTTGCAAAACAAGAATGGCTACAAAAGATAATCTTCAGGTATGAAACTCATATGGTTTATATTTCCTTTATTTATATTTTTTTTGGAAATGTTTGTCATCTTCAAAAAGGGGGAGATTGTTGGCTAAATGGACATCTACAAATCTCTTTGTTTTGATTATGACAAACATTTCATTCTTATTGATCTAACGAGCTACTTGAGTGTGCAGGATTAAGGTAGATGACAAAAGCAACTAGGGAAATCCATATGCTTATATGTTTATATTTTCATGCAATGTAATCGCTTTGTAAAAAACTTGTACAAATATATAATGTACAAGTACTTAGATTGCATGTAAATCAAGCGTTAGATCTTCCCTAGCTAAACACCACATTTAGATAAGTCATCCCCTTCAAATAGGATCACATATGCACACTCATACATATAATTAGTGCCTAAATTGAAACATTGAAACATGATCAATCTCGGTCGACAAACTCCTCGACCGAGACACTCTCGGTCGACAATCTTCTCGACCGAGAAAGATCCAAAGTAGCCGTTAGACACAACTGACAAGGTAGTTGGCAGTTGGAGATAGACGTTGCAAATAACTTGTTCCAGAGAGAGCCTGTCGGTCGACAAAAGTTCGACCGAGTAGGTGTCTCGGTCGACCATTCTTCGACCGAGATGGTCTCTGACAGCAACTGCAGAATTAATTAATTAGCCGTTGTTAAAGCAACAAACTTGTACCTAACGGCTAGTTAAGCACTTAGAAACCCCTAGAAGTTGTCTAGAACGTCCTTAAGCATCCTTAGGCCATTCCTATAAATAGGACAAGCCATAGGACACTCAAATACACTTGTTACACTTGAGAAATCCTTGAGCATACTTTGAGCAATCTGTTTGTGAGCAATTTGAGCATTGTGACAATTGGCTACTTCCTTCCTTAGCTCAAAATTCGTGTCCTATAGGCTAGTATCTCCTACCCACTGCAATCACAAGTCCATACACTTGGTTAGGGGATCTATACGCTTGATCTAGGCAAATCAAGCCTTGGGCTACAAAGGATAAGTTGTAATTTCCTTTTTCCTTTCTTGTTCTCTATTACCGTTTGTACTCTCCTTGCTACTCCTAGGTTGGAGGCTGCTGATTGGAGAGGGTGGAGATCTTCTTGGCGAAGAAGGTGACTTTGAGCTACTTCAGAAGGCTGGTGCAACGGGAGGTTACTTCTAGAGAGGAAGGCTACTTCAAGGGGGAGCTTGGAGTTACTTCAAGAAGGCTACCTCAAAGTTGGTGCACCTACTTCAAGTGAAGGCTGTTCAAAGGGTGTAAAGGAAAGTATTGTATTTTGTATAAATCCTTGAGAAGGTAATAAAATAAATACTTTCAAAATCCCGGTTGGGTAAATAACCAGGTAGTGGACTGACAACTTTAGTATTTGCTAAAGTTGGAACCACTCTAAACACATGTCTCCTTCTTCCAATTTTCAATTGTGGTTGTTTGACTTCAATAAATTGTTAAAATTATTTAAAAACTCTATTCACCCCCCCTCTAGTGTTTTTCAAGTGTGATAAATAGTCATAAAGTAAGGAGTAATTAGATATGTTAATCATGATGATTCCTATGCTAATGGCAAGGAATACAAAATGAAAAGGGTAAAATGATACATAAGAAGTTGTAACTCACATAATGAAAATAGAATTGGTTACCTTTTGCTAGTGACCCTTGAAAAATGCTTCTATGATGTGGGAAGTGTGTTTCCCTTTGTGGCTTTCCTTTCTAGGGCACAAATTTCAAGTGGATCGTTTCCACTTGGTACATGTGGATTCGTTGCAAACGTGAGGGTGGATAGCTTATTATAGCATAAGGTTGCTTGGACTATGGTTCCAAGATCATAAAGTTTGTGATGAGTTTGCTTTTGAGCCTTCCAATAATTAGGAAGACTCATCTTATATTTCTTGAGATTTAATTATGCTGGTAAAAGTAGATGAGATAAGGATGGGAGTTCCTTATAGCACATGAGGTGGATACCAAGGTAATGAATCCTAGTATCCAAGATGTATCAACAATATGAGAAACATGTGAATGTTGGAGATGTTTATTAAGTGAAAACTCCAAGTATTCCCCTCCCATATATATATATATATATATATATATATAGAGAGAGAGAGAGAGAGAGAGAGATAGTTAATGATGATCTTATAAATGTTGTTTGGAAGGAAAAACAAAATAGATTCTATAATGTTGTGTATGGTTCAGTGATAGCTGGGCAAGACCAATATCAAGGATACATGGTTTGTTGGTCAATAGATATGTGATATGTGTTCTTTTAAGATTAACCTATGATAAAATATCAATGCATAAGATTTAGATTGGATGACATAATTCACATGACCATGATGAGTTTAGAGTTATGTCCTTTAGACTAACCAATGTACAAATAGAATTCACGAATAGGAGGAACATAGTGTTCCATTCATGTCATACACGTTATATCAAGATTTAAATGATGACATGTCAAAGTATTTCAAATATGGTAAAAATATGATCAATATTTCTTCAAAAACCTTAGGGTTGCTGAAGCAACAATAGCTATGAGAACAAGTTGAACAAGAGTGATATGGGGTTGATACAATTTCTTTATGGGATCATGATATGTCTTATAAGTAGGTTGTGTAAATCCTAGTAAGGTGAAGATAGTGTTGTTGTTTCACCCCAAATAAGATTGACTAGGAATGATGTTTCCTTGTATGGAATGACAGCTTCCAGCGTCAACATTTCTTTTGATGCTAAAAAAGAACTGACAAGAGTTCTAGTGTCAGTCTATAAAAAAAGGATGGATACATTGCCTTTTTTTATGCTTCACGGAATGGTGTGGGACACATGACATGATTGGTAAAAAGCTAGCAAGTATGATTTTTGAATAATGGGTTGATACAATAGATATAATTTTAGGATGATAGATATAATTTAAAGTTAAACATTACTACTAGAGTTGTACAGATGACACAACAAGTTTCTACATTCCATATTGAGAATGTCTTCTTAGGTGGGGGTTTTTGTGTTGACCCAAGATGAGATATGTATGAATGATGTGACATCACCATGATATGAAAGTAACCATGTGAAGGTAATAGGATGATGTGTAAAGGAAATACCCATCTTTGTTTACCTTGAATTGGGGGGGGGTGAAATCCCTATTAGGGGTTTATAGTTGTAAGGCCCCTAAACTTGCTTATTGAGTTTAATAAGCTTAATTATCATAATTTATTTCTTATAAACCTAATATAAAATTTTTATATGCTTTTAAATCATAAGACAAGCTTAACTTTCAAATTTGGTCCAATTGGGACACTGTTTGAGCAAGTTATGCAATTTTATGCACATTTTGGACTTTTCTATAATTTACCCAAGCAAGGGGGTAGACCAGTGAAGTAACGGTGGCAAGGCGCAGACTTGACGACGACGGCGGCTGCGTAATAGGGTTAGGGTGTAATTTTTTTACACATAATCAAAGTATAGGCTTGATACCATGTGAAGAGAGTTTTGGAATAGGATCAAGAATCCTACACATATCACAAAATCACACTTCCCCAGGCCTGATGATGCGATGGGTTGGTTGCACTACTCGTGCACACTCTTGAAGCATACGATCATATAGAATTGTTTGGTGCAAAGCTGAATTGAAATCCATATCTTTTTAATAAAGAATCTCTTTCTCTCATACTCTAAAGGTCACATTATAATTCTGAATTACCAAATTTCAACCTTAGTTTAAGATACGAACTGGATACGACCCAAAGAGTAGACAAGCACTCCAGAAGAGCAAAACATAGCAGGAGACAAATGAGTAAATGAGCACCATTGGAAGAGGTCAAAATTTGCCTGTGATCTCACCACTGCTAGAGGAGCCCACTGTCTTGCATGTCGCTTCAAAAGATGCGTCCGCACTTGAAAAACAAATAAGGAGGCAAAAAATAAGGGAAGAAATCAGATAAACAACTAAGCAAGATGTACCTTTTATCAGAACTGATATATAGAAGAGATTCAATTAAAAACATCCATGACACATCTCAGTAAAAAGAAAATAGCAATGAATTGTCAAAATATAAATATTCATGTCAGTAGAATAATCTATAATCTAATGAATATAGATCAAAATGAAAGCACCAAACCGATTAACGTACTGGAAGAGATAAAAAAAGTGAAGCAAGGCTCAAATACCAGCAATCTAGTGGCCATTGTCCTATCATCTTCTTGCATAATGCATGTTACCTCATGCACTTCTGAACAATTCTTAATGCATCAGCAAATGCCAGTCGCTGCTATGAATGAAGTAAGATTTCGTCATTGAACAATCGTTCACATTTTAATAATCATTGTACTGCAGTAAGAATTGAGGTTGAAGGCCTTGAGGCTATCTCAATGTTTCAAGTCAGCGTCTGAAACCAGATGAAGCCTAAGCCGTGAGACATTCTTCAAAGTACGTCATGTTTAGGATAGAAAATCTCAGACAACATATTTCAATCTATCATCACAAAGGAATATGTTACTGTGACCAACATTTATCACGGTGATGTCATTGCCACTGTGCTTCACTGGGAAGATGGTTCAGACGTATATTTTCTTAAAGATTGCAAGGTACATTCAATTTTATATTACTTAATTTGAATATTTGATATACTTGGCCTTTTTCATTAATAAAAGTTAACCATCTTTGTCTTTCTAACATAGATTTTAGTGATACTACTACGAGACCAAACAAGATTGTTACCTAGAGTTCGTTGCTGCCTCGAAAAGACTTCAAACAAGATGGGAGAATTGGTTCTTGAAGCGGCGAACAGATCCAAATTTTCAAATGACAACTCCTTTCATCGATGGCACAAAAGTTAGACTGTATTCCCAATTTTATTATTTGTTTTTTTGCTGTCTAATGTACTGATTTATGCATAAATTCCACATGTTTTCTCTCTAGATTCATATTTTTCATGCTATGAATGGTTTTCCATCAGAGGTTGAACGTCAAGACCATGATTTACCGTAGACAAAGATGTATTATTTAATAAACTAATAAACCCTTTATATGGATATCCTTATCGTACATGGAAATCATCCATCCTAACAAGAAAAAATAAACACAATTCTACACGACAGTAACACCATGGTATAGTCCATATGGAACACGGAATGCATCAAACAATTATCTAAAATATAGAAGAAACATAAAAAACTACTTGCATAATAAGGAATACGATGTTTGTGTATCCAGTCAAAAGTTGTCTAAGGGAACCTAAATGATCACGTTCCCAAAGGTATCTTACTCCAGCAACGTTTAGGGAACATCCATGTTTCACACAAACATGGAATCCATACATGTTTAAAACAATTTTTTTAATTCTTAACATAAAGATATAATATGTCTTATTCTTCTTGTACATGACACCGTAAAACATAAAGAAGATAATAAATTGAAGTTCATTTACTGTTTATAGGCTTTTTATTCAATAAAGGAAAAAAAACCCATATAGCACACTTTGGGAAAAAAAATTACCGAAATAGCACCCTTTCTAACTTATTTCCCAAACTAGCACACTTTCAGCCTAAAACGCCACTTTATTTGGCGTTTTACTGTTGCGGGGTTAGAAAGCGCCACTTAAAGTGGCGTTTTATACTAAAAGCGCCACTTAAAGTGGCGTTTTAGAGTAAAGACGCCACTTAAAGTGACGTTTTATAGTAAAAACTATGTATATGATACCATGTAATAATTATAAATTGATTTATAAAATGATGACACACCATGTGAATGCATTCTAATCCAAATGTAAAATGATGTTGTTAAATACATGTTTTTATACTTTTTAGAACATCAAATTTATTTGATAAAATGATGACACACCATATATTAATATATGAAAAATCCTTAAAAATATAAATGTAAAATAATACAAAAAAGTTAGAGAATTATTGCATATTATTTATTCTTTAAGATATTACTATCAACTACATGTTATTTTTTCATTGTTAAATTATCTATATTTTACAACATGTCTTGAATCTTAATCCCTAATATCTCACTTATTTATATATTTTATTTTTTAGTAGATTCACTATCCAGTCAGACTTCTATATACAATTTTATATATATGTTGCTTCTCGAAATTACACATATTATTTTTATTATAATGCAAGGAATAACGTATATGCTATTTTATTTATTTTCATCATTAGATAGAAATGGCTATATTTATAATTCAATAATTAATACAATTTTCATAACATGTATATTACTTTGGATAAAAATTATGAGTAAGTTAATGTCATTATATAATAAATTTAAGATAAATAATATATGCATAATGACATTAACTTACTCATAATTTTTATCTAAAGTAAATAATATATGCATGTTATGATAAATTTTTATATATGCATAATGACATTAACTTTATTATATAAATTTTCATCATTAGATAGAAATGGCAATATTTATAATTCAATAATTAATACAATTTTCATAACATGTATTTTACTTTAGATAAAAATTATGAGTAAGTTAATGTCATTATGCATATATTATTTATCTTAAATTTATTATATAATAATATAATAAATTTAAGACAAATAATATATGCATAATGACATTAACTTACTCATAATTTTTATCTAAAGTAAAATACATGTTATGAAAATTGTATTAATTATTGAATTATAAATATAGCCATTTCTATCTAATGATGAAAATAAATAAAATATCATATATGTTATTCCTTGCATTATAATAAAAATAATATGTGTAATTTCGAAAAGCAACATATATATATATAATTGTATATAGAAGTCTGACTGGATAGTGAATCTACTAAAAAATAAAATTTATAAATAAGTGAGATATTAGCGATTAAGATTCAAGACATGTTGTAAAATATAGGTAATGTAACAATGAAAAAATAACATGTAGTTGATAGTAATATCTTAAAGAATAAATAATATGTAATAATTCTCTATTTTTTGTATTATTTTACATTTATATTTTTAAGGATTTTTCATATAGTAATATATGGTGTGTCATCATTTTATCAAATAAATTTGATGTTCTAAAAAGTATAAAAATATGTATTTAACAACATCATTTCACATTTGGATTAGAATGCATTCACATGGTGTGTCATCATTTTATAATTCAGTTTATAATTATTACATGGTATCATATACATAGTTTTTACTATAAAACGTCACTTTAAGTGGCGCCTTTACTCTAAAACGCCACTTTAAGTGGCGCTTTTAGTATAAAACGCCACTTTAAGTGGCGCTTTCTAACCCCGCAACAGTAAAACGCCAAATAAAGTGGCGTTTTAGGCTGAAAGTGTGCTAGTTTGGGAAATAAGTTGGAAAGGGTGCTATTTCGGTAATTTTTTTTCCCAAAGTGTGCTATATGGGTTTTTTTTCCTTCAATAAATATGGCATGACTCTTGAATGTCCTACACAAACTCAAATTGTGAGTTCTATTCACATATATTAGTTGTCTCTTCTTATGCTCCTCTACTCTCTATATACTCGATGTTGGTTGTAGCCCTCATCGCAGACAAACAATAATTATCGTCTGTGTTGGAAAAGTCAGTTTACGTCAGCCAATAGCTCAGCAACTTTGAAGCACAAGGACAATCTACGGCAACCACTACTCTTCTCTAATCTGTTGTGCACAATCAACAATAAATGATGACAAATATGCTTTCTATGCATAAACAAAAGCCACAAACTGCAAATCAGACTGATACGATTGGTAAGAGACGTAAATATAATTATAGTTGCTCTTTCTTTTCTCAACAAATCTCATGTCTATAAATTTCTGTCCGGCCCATGATTCTTGTGGTTCATTATGTACATCAATACATCTGGTTAGAGGATGTAGTATAAATTTATTATTTTTTCTGGCACTGCTCAGCCACATCAACTGATTTGTTGCTCTGTATTAGCGTTTTGTCCATCTCTATTCATGGTTAGCCGCATGTTTGGATCTTGCTCACGTTCAACCTTGATACTTCCCAATAATCTAATGCTATGATATTTTTTAAAATTTATTATTGACAAGCTTCGTTCAATAGATTTATCAATTTTTGTTCTTTCAACTATGATAATACACGTGGCAGATAATCCAAATCACTCGGAAGTGTATAATACACATTAGAATATTCACCGTGGACTAACATGTTTGATATGTAATAATCATCCTAATACAATTCTTTAAATATGTAACATGTCTCAAAAATTAGTTTGGGCATCTACCCCGTATTACAAGACATTAGTTGCAACACAAAATACTATGATAAATACATTTCTTTAAAGAGACTTTTTAAAGGAAAAGTTTTCCTTGGTATTTTTATTAGTGTAAGAGTTTCATTAATATCATCTTACTTTTCTAATCTGCCAAATTTTCTACCCTAAAAGGTGGTCTTTCGGAAGTAGTCATTGAAATAAAAGAACAAATTTGTACCAATTTTTTTTTAATTAAGCCAGGAGGTGCTTTTATTCACCCTACCCTCCTCGTGTAGGCTAAATCACCGAGAAAACATATACAACTCCTGCTTATAAAATGCAGGTATTCACCCAAAAAATCTCACATCTCTATACATATATCACTCCCAACAAAAACAAAATCACCCCTTATCCACATGAACATACAGAATATTTTGCCTCTCCATAATCAACATACCCTTAATCTTCTGTGGCAGATTTTCTGTAATAGAACTGATGTAAATGTCCTCCATGTACGACCCCCATGTTCCTAGTTCTTTAGGAATAGAGTTTATTACTTTGTGAACCTTGGAACCATTGATATCATCCGTGATGATCTTTCTTTTCAGTTCTCTGAAAAACGTAATTGCCTTCCAAGGTGCATCAGCAGATCCCCATAAGATATCAAAGGTGCGTTGATCATCTATCTCCATATAGGCAATCTTCAAAAATTTATCTTCAAGAATCTTAAGGCCCACAACACACGCTTGTAAATATGCAAGCGTATAATCTTCTGACTGTAACCAGGTTCTGAATGCCATCAGCACCTGACCTCTTCTGTTTCTCACTATCCCCGCCGCCCATCTTCGACGATATCCTTCCGGGTCGACTGCTCGTCCAATGGTGAGGTTCATCTTGAGACTATGTATATCCGGTGGAGTCCATCTCATCAGCATTATCTTCCTGACTCTCCATGAAGGTTCAATCAACCTGTTATCAGCTAACGCCTGAAAAAATAAAGGCCCTTCTTTGATCACAAAGCTCTTCTTCTTCATCATAATGTTCATTCTCATAGTAATATACTCCCATTCAATGAGTAAGTTTCTTCTATCATTCTCAAACCTACTTCGACATCGAATCCTCCATATGCTCTCCACAATGATGGCAGCCAACCTGCTCGCCAACCAACGTCGTGCAGATCGGGTGTATATGTTACTGCATACAGCCACTAGGTGAGCTAAATCCTGTGGGGCGGGATCCAGAATCAAATCTGTGTACTTATCCCAGAAAAACCTCGCTATCTGACTTTCGAACATAAGGTGAATAACATTCTCCGACGAGGGATCATCACAGCACGAGCACCTGGAAGCCATTTGAATATTGCAGCGTCTAACATTTTCATCTGTTGGAAGTGCATGGTGCATCATCTTCCATATGATGGCACTTGCTCTAGGACAGTCCAGCTTCCATACCTTTTCCAGGTCTATAGTATCAACCGAAGGAGGATTAAACAAAAGCTTCTTAGCAGATCTGATATCAAACTTCCCATTATCTGTTAACGTCCAACTGAGAAAATCTTTATCATCGGATAAGAAACATCCTGTTCGTTTGATAATTGCCATGTCGTCTTCATCAATAATCATACTCAGGGCCTGCCAGTCCCATCCATGTTCCTCGGACCAGAAATCTTTTACAAGAAATCTCATACTTCTGTCGGATCTATGTAAAGCATGATCAATCATCCTGCTTTCACACCAATAGGAATCCCAAAAAGAAATGTCACCAACTCCTATAATCCATCTGCATCTCGGATAAATGAAAGGAAACATCTCCCAAATTTTCTTCCAACAAGGGGACGCCCTGGCACCTTTCTTCAAGTGAGGAGGGTATATTCCCGAATTACTTCTGGTTCGCGAACCATACTTCTGTGTGCAGAAAGTAGCCCATAACGATTCTCCTGTAAGAATCTCCCAGCAAGCCTTGGCAATGAAAGCTTGGTTGGTAATCCGAAGAGAATGAAAACCCAAACCTCCAACATTCGTGGGTATGGACAGCCTGTTCCACGCCACCCACGCTCTTCTGTCATGGTTGTCTCTGTCAGCCCATAAGAAACGAGACATCATCATCTCTATCTTGTTGCAAGTAGAAATAGGAATACCTGCTGCCGATGCAGTATGAATGGCAGTACTTGCCAGAACGTGCTTGATCAACAGTCTTCTACCAGCAAACGATAGTAATTTGCCTTCCACGATGCCACCCTGTGTTGGATTCTAACAGTCAGATATTCAAAATCTCTCTTCAAAGTCCTCCCCACAGAAATAGGAACCCCAAGGTATGACAAGGATTCAGCAATATGATCAATCCCAATCTCATCTTTGATGCGATCCCTCACCGAGTCATCCGAGCTACCTAACACACAGACGGACTTAGCTCTATTAATCTTCTGACCGGTCGCCCTTTCATAATCATCTATCACCTGTTTAAGGATCTCAACTGATCCATTCGACGTGGCTAAAAGCATCACCAGATTGTCCGCATACATGAGAATTGGAGGTGCAGTCCCGGGACCCCTCGTGAAGTAAGAATCAATGACAGCTTCTTCCTGTAAATGGATAAGTCTTCTGGCTAACATATCTTCAAAAATAATGAACAATGATGGGGATAATGTGTTTCCTTGCTTGAGACCTTTCTTCAAAGAGAAAAAACCATCAGTGAAATCACCAACTGATACCGTCGTCCAAGCTTCTTTGAAGAACCTGGAACAAAGGTCTATGGTGTCTTTGATAAAGCCAAATTTCTCCATGATCTTCTCCAACACGACCCAAGAAATCCTGTCATAAGCTTTCGACATATCTAACTTGATGATCATATTCTGCTGTTGAGGACCCAGTTTAAGATCATGAGCGAGTTATTGAAGAAGATGTATATGATGAGAGATGTCCATGTTCTTTACAAACGCCCCCTGAAAAGGAGAAATAATCTTAGGTAGGAGCTCAGCCATCCTGTTGTTAACAATCCTGGCTATTATCCGCAGCGCCAAGTTCTCAATGGAGATCGGGTGAAAATCTTTCTGTAAGTCCACGGGTGATTCATTCTTCAGTATTAAAACCGTGCGGCAGCAAAAAAGACTTCTATGACACTGTTGTCCTCTGAAGAATTCTCTGATCAGGGAGATGAAATCAGCCTGTATACACTCCCACATGTGGGTGTAGAAAGGGAGAGTAAAACCATCCGGTCCAGGGGCAGTATAAGGGTCCATTCCTTTCATACACTCCCAAACCTCCTCCACCGAAGGAATTGCAGAAATAAGAAAGTTGTCTTCTAAAGATATCAACTCAGGAATCAGCTGCGTGAACTGGTCCAACTTGGATAAGTCTATATCCACATTTTCATCCTGTAAATATTTCATCTGATAAGCCGCTTCTTTGGCAATCTCTAAAGGATCATCAATTGTTTGCCCATCTGGTTTGATAATATGCAAAACTTTTCTTTTCTTTCTTCTATATTTGATCGTGGAATGGTAGAATCTAGTGTTCCTCTCGCCATCTTCCAACCACGATACTCTCGCCTTATCCTTCCAAAGCATCTCCTCCTGATCTAGGATCATTTGAAGCTCCTTTTCTGCCTGCAGAAGATTTTGTTCGTTAATGCTATTAGGATTCTCATCAAACGCCATCTAGGTAATATGAACCACATCCTCCATGTCCTGTTTCTTTTGATGAATGTCCTCGAAAACCTCCTTGTTCCACCTCTTCAAAGCTCTTCTTGTCTTTTTAAGCTTCTCATAGAAAACATAGGAAGGATGTCCCACCACCTCCGATGCCCAAACTTCTTCAATAATAGGTCGACACCTCTGGTCTAGCAACCATGCGGATTGGAAAGCAAAGGGAGAGGGTTGTTTTTGAGTCACCAATGATCTAGCCCATGATAGAATCGGGCAGTGATTGGATACCCTAAACTGCATGAGGTGGGATGAACGTGACGCAGGATGAGCCTCACACCAAGCTGCATTGAACAGAATTCTATCCAAACGCTCCCATGTCGTCGGAGTGAGGTATTGTTTATTAACCCAGGTGAATTTACTGCCATCAAACATTGCCTCATTCAAATTTGCGTCTGCAATGAAGTTATTGAAGTCTGATATATCAACCTCACCAGGAGGTGTATCACCTCGCTTCTCTTCTATCTTCCGCACCACATTGAAATCACCTCCAATCTGCCATCTTCTGTCACCAATGTTAGCTGATAATATCCTGAGGGACTCCCACAACTCCCTCCTTCTGTAAGTGTCGCAGCTGGCATACACACCTGTGTAGAATGCATGTGTGCCATTCGAATCAGTAATGCGGATAGTTATGTGTTGGCGATGAGAACAAACCACCTGAGGATCAAAGCTACGATCGACAAACATCCATATCTTGCCTCTTTCCGAGGCGTTATCAGTAAACCAGTCCAAACGGACTATATCAAGAAGCTCCTCCGCCCTTTCAGCTTGGATAAAAGGCTCCATCAAACAAATAATCTCCGGTTTATTCCTCCTGCATATGTTACCAAGGACTCTACGTGTAGGATTATTCACAGCCCCTCTAATGTTCCAAAATAAGGCCTTCAATTCCATAAAAATCAAGAGTGTCCCAAGCGTCTGAAAAAAACCCTTCAGAACGTATGACGTTCCCCATCACTGTACCCATCATCTGAGATCCAACGCATATCATCTACAGACCTCCTTCTCGTAGGTCGGCGAGATTTTGGTTTGTCCATATGGTCATGCCCCGATCTATATCTCTGTGTATTTTCAGTTCCGGATCTTCCTCTTCTACGGTTCAATACATCCCTTGGTTCAAAGCAAAGGTAGTCCTCCAAACTCTGGTGTCTGAGAGTCATTCTATATCCTTCCTGGTTCATAACCAACCTGCTATCTTCTAACACAGACGATCTCTGCTTATGTGTCCGGTTCTCCACTTCGGATTCCTCGTTTCTCTGTGATGTCCGATCTTCCACATTATGTGTGTCCCTGCTATGATCCTTCCGGTGATCATGTGGGATATGTTCCGATACTATCTCCATCGGTATGCCGATCTCCTTTCCTTCTTCAGTCAGAACCACTTCCGAGGATGATATTTTCCCTCGCGCCACCATCTGTATCTTGATCAAAGATCTTCTATGACCATAGTTCAGGTTGATGAACTGTGGGACATCCTCCGCGAACGCTTCCATCTCAACCAACACACCAGAGACATCATTCTCCTGCTTCTTCCAGGTCGAAACGCTCCTCATATCCCCAAAGGCTGCCATCATCTTTTCAATTGAGTCTCTATCCCTGCATATAATAGGTATCCCAGAAACCCAGAACCAGAAGTGTTCACGAATCTGACAATCTTGTCCGCCTTCCATCGTTTTCAAGGCTAAGGGCGCTCCCCATGGGTCCAAAAGACCTTCAGAAACAGTCGATCTCGCTTCTTCTGTAGAGTTAAAGAAAATGATTGTTTTTGTATGTGCAAATCTATAGAAATCAAGGGCTTGCGGACATCTCCTCTTGACTGGATTCACCAGGTCTTCCCACCGAATCTTCGGGTGCCACGAAATCTCCAACGCCTTAGATAAAGATGACTCTCTCCTCTTCCGCATCTCATCATCTGGACCTAGATCAACCTCGATCCTTCTGGCCATGTGTTGATTACCGCCTCGAGCTGGTATACCGACAGGTAAAGGAGGAAACGCCTGATATGATGATAATTCTGGCGGTTTGTTGTTGATAATTGCTCGGCACCGTCTTGATTCATGTCCAGGCTGTTTACATCTGTAACATACTCTTCGACGTGTGCATTGCGATTGCCAATGTCCTTTGGACATGCAATTGTAGCAAGTATCCTTATGTATACCATAAACCGATCCTTTCTTCTTCATGCTATCCTGCTCTCCAGCAACGGTGATCCTCAGAGGGTTCTCCCTACTCTCATCGGCCACCTATTCATCTCCGTGCGTCGCCGTTGGGTTCCCATGATCGATAGTAACCTCAGCGGGTATACCGCTAGGTTGGTTCATAGAATGATCGGTCTCCCTCTCTACGTTCCCCTCCGTCAGACTCATATCTCCTCGAGTCTTCTCCATCCTCGTAGCCGCCTGTTGCACTGTCGACGTATGATCTTCATTCACCGACTGAGAAGAGGAAGGGTTCGTCAAAGGATTTTGCACCAACGTGTTAACCATGGGCTGCGTCTCCTCGATCGATGTCTGCCGCGTGGGAGATCCGAGGATATTTCTGATATCGGGAATCACTGCATCCGTTGGTG
Source organism: Alisma plantago-aquatica (assembly GCA_963693085.1). Classification (NCBI taxonomy): domain Eukaryota; kingdom Viridiplantae; phylum Streptophyta; class Magnoliopsida; order Alismatales; family Alismataceae; genus Alisma; species Alisma plantago-aquatica. The sequence continues at coordinate 125,951,442 of OY856412.1, forward strand.
TAGAAGAGGAAACGAAGTTGTTACGTCATTCGACCACCGCGCTCTGCGCCCGCCTATACTGAACGCTCTGACGCGTAACCCTCCTTAGGAGCGGTGAAGGCAGCATCTCAACCCAGCCGCCGGTTAGGATGAAAAAGCAAAGGGCTGAAGATGTGGGTGGACTCCGGTACCAAATTATCAGTTGTGTCGACATTTACACATCAAATCATACTATGGACATTCTTCCTTTATAAGATAGTTCTATATTATGTTTGAATTTTATGATTTTTTGCATCCTTATTTCTAATATTGCAGTAACGATTTTATACATCAACATATTTGTTGAGTGCTAATCTCGACATTGAAACTAAAGACTACACATATTGATGGCTATGATTATATTTTAGGTACACAAATACAGTTGCAAAGTATAACAATAGAAAATTTGACACCGACCTTGTCAAATTGGAAATTAAGTTGCAAGCTGGTTCAAAAAGATGAGGTCAAGAACTTTAGAAACTCAACAAGATCTGGGAAATACTTGAGATTGAAATTTATAGACACAAAGGTAATATTTCCCAAATTATAAAATATCTTACAATGATCCATTATACTAATATCCATTCAATATAGGGTCAAATCGTACAAGCGGTGATTTTTAATGATGTGGTTAACAAGTTCGATTCTATTGTGCAACACAATTCATTCTATAAGCTATCCAATGCATCAATTAAGGAAGTGCCACCACAATATCAGATTAACATAGATCAACTAGAGTATGAGATGACAATTAATTCTTCTACAACATTAGAGGTATCAAATTCTTTAGATTGGGACACTTCAAATTTCAAATATGAAAGAATACAAACTTTCACAGCTATTAAGTCTTTGCTTGATAGCAAACTAGATAATCAATATGCAGGTGAGCATTGTTTTACATGTTTCGTTCTACAAGATTCAAATATACAACTAATTTTCTATTCAATAAATAAAAATAGGTGTCCTTTTTTTTAACTTGATTGCTACTAAGAAGGTCATAAGTTTCTAGATAGACTGAATTATTGGTTAACATATGACAACATTGAATGGAATAAAAGAGTAGCACATGCAATAAATAACTATTTTGAGATACGTAGCAGTTCTAACTCACCACAGCCCACTCACTCTATGTATGCAGAAACAACTAAAAAATTTATACAAGTGCACCAGTATAATTAAGGAGAAATGTCAATGTCAAATATTTGATGATATATTGTAAAACCTAATATTTACATGTGCAATGAATATAGTTTCTAAATCTATTTGACCGGAATAAAACATTAGAAAATGAAATAAATAACTATGTTTGGATAGGTAACATTGCTAACCCATCACATACAACTCACTCTATCAATACAAAAACAACTAAACAACTTATATGTGTGCATGAGTACAATTAATGAGAAATGACAATGTCAAATATTAAATGATATATTGTGAAACCTAATGTTTGAATGTGCAATGCATATAATTTCTAAACCTACTAATACTATACTATGTTAAACACATAATTTTCATACTAACATTGATTTTCTAAAATGTTTGAAGTAACTTGGTACCTTTAAATAAATTTTAGAAAAAGTAAAATAATATAAAAATTGCATGAATACTATATATTATATTTGGAAAATATATTAAAATATTAATTTATATAATGAAATATTTTCTATAATTTACACCAATAAGGTGATGACAAAGAAGTAGTTGGATTAGATAAAATGTTTTCGTATGGGTCTATTAATGAATTGTCTGGTAATATTCTACATAAGTAGACTTTTCCCAAACTTATAATTGAACCTAAATGATTCACATGTCACCTAAACTTGTAATATGTATTTAATTCCTTTATCATAATGAAAAATGCAAGTTTCATATAGTAGGTTTTTGAATATATGTCCATGATGTACTAACCTAAAAAATACATGATAAATATGCTAATGATATTTATAATCCTTTTATTCATGTCCAAATGTTCTCTACATAAGTAAATGTGTCTAATTTTTGAATTTTGATAATGTGTTTATCATAGGTTTATTCTTAAAAAATGCAAATACAATACAATATAATTTTTTTGTTTTGGTGATGTGTTCCAAAAGTATAGTAAAGTGTTTTGTAAAGCTATTTGTGAATCAATTCTCATAAAGTGCATTTTATCATTGGGTTTTTTATTTTTTATAGAAACAAGTTGTGCAATACAATTCATTAAATAATATAAGTAATAAATGTAATCCTACATATGCCCTCCTGAAAACATACCTCACAATAAAACATGACTATTTACAATTCTCATAGAATTTGACGAAGCTACCTGTAAGTTTAAGTTATTAGTTGAGAAACTAATGGATAAATGTTCATATATACTATAATGTTTTATATGCATATGTCTAAACTCATAGTTTTCAAGGTTTCTCATCCTAAAATCTTTACAATAACATATATACCAAAGATTCTTATCAATATGTTCCATATCAGTCCATAGATTGCAGATCACTATTAGTTTTATTTTGTAATGCAATTCCTTTCTCATGTTTGAGTTTGGGTCTTTCTTGTACTAGAAAAACTATTAAAAACATCATTTTTTCTTTGCTATTAGAGTTCTTCTCTATTATGAAACTAGAATATTACGCATAAATATGTTTGTATACATTTTTTGATAAAAAAATGAAATGCTACAATAAAAGAACAAAATATTTAAATCGGGATTATATACCTATGCATGGTACAGTACAAAATGTGAGTGAAGTTACAAAAGTCGATATCCATAGATATCATGATGTGATGAAGATAAAGCAAAAATATATCTTTCAACACATATTCAATAACAAGACAAAGAAGACATTATCGTCTTGTAATATAATATGTATTATTAATACCAATTTGACTGATACTTGTAAATGATAAAATAAGAAAACTATCATTAATTACGTTATTTCTCAAAGAACAACTATCTTCTTATAGACAATCATATAGGAATTCTAATAAGTCTCTTATAGTGAGATTCAAATTCTAAAATCATATCCCTACACATTGTTCATTTTATGATTTTAACAAGAATTTTGGTTGATTTAATCATAACTCTAATATTATAGTAGAAATAGAAAAATGAATGTTGTGTGTATTAGAAAGAAATGAATGCCATCGTGCGTAGCACGTGCAAATATATATTGCTTGATTGCAAATATTTTGTTCTTAATTCTATGGCAGGTCTTCATGATAATGGCACCGTGCTACGCTTTCAGAACAAATAGTAAGTAGTCGTTTGTTTGTTTTAAATCTACTTCTATTTGTCCAACATCCAGAAATATACTTGACTTTCTTAGATTTAATTCTGTTGTTCTTTTTAAGTCGCTTGCTAAGCACACGTTGAGCAATCCATATTTAGTGTTGTTGGAATTTTGTTTTATAAGTATTAAGTGAAGTAATCATGCTCTATTCTTCAGTGGCGCAACACTATTAGAAAACAACCTCTCTTTTGAACATGTCATCGCTGGATTAGATGACTACAACTATCTTGTCATAGGGATAACATGGCTTCACTTCTCTAATTCAATAATGCCTACGAACCAAATCTCCCTTTGCCCCATATTTAATCAACATGGATCCGATATGAATTCACCAAAACTAAAATGCGTGTCAAAAGTTTTGCTCTCAATAGTCTAGATTTCTATTCATTCTATCAGATGCTAGAATGACCTGAATTGCCAAATGTATAACTTATAAAAAAAATTTGTGTGTCAAACGAGATCAAATTCATGGGTACATGCATATCGTTGAATTAGAGGACTCTCGATCCGTCACCAGCTATTCCTTGGAATGTAAGTATGTTTATCAGTTCCCTCTATAAATACTCACATTTTGATTGTAGCCCTCACCACGAACAAATAATAATTATTATCTGTCTTGGAAAAGTTGTGAAGGAAGATTCAATTTACCCCATCCAGTAGCTCTAATCTATTGTGCGCGGTCAACAATACACCACACATTAGAATATTCCCCGTGGGCTCACATGTTTGATGGTATTATACACCACACAATAGAATTTAAAGTATGCAAATTCAACAACGCTTACAAACATGGTCTAGGAACCTACATATGGTATCGTGCAGAACACCTTGGACAGTGCTGGATGGAGGTCTTTGCGGTGATCATATTCTTTTTTCTTGGTACTATCCTATAAACTTCACACTCCTTCATGTTTACAGATGACCTTAGGTGGATTACAGGGATTTACTATCGTACGTTGCTTTGCGAGTAAATGAATTAGAGTTGGCTGGTTCTCAATCGCAATTTATTAAATTCTTAATTCATATGTTCCAATTCCAGGTTCTACAAACCATTCATGATGATATATTGTGTCTTACCTTTTCAACATCTATGCCCCTATTTGGAAACAGACCAGGATGGGATTTAGGCTTGTCTTATTAGGTCACATCTGCGCTACATCAGCAGATCCAGTCCCGATCCAATCCGGTTTTGCACTTGCGCGTTTGGTTGGAAACCGTAAAACGGCCCCGTTTCGAGATTCCATAATCCCAAAAGCTGGACTATCTCAGTCTTGCCAGCAGCAGGATTAGGAATCTCAGTCTGAATTTTGCTCTGTCTTTTGTGTATTTTGTTTTATACAGCAGACTGAAAAACACAAGTTACGAGGCCAGCCAGATTGGTTTGTCAAATAGGGCCAAGTGGGAACCCCAATCCCAATGATCCAGATGACGGGACTAATCCCAGTCCGGATTTCATAATCACAATAATCCCAGTCCATTGCCAAACAAGCCCTATGATTCTACCAATAGTTGTATGCAATAGAAACACTGTAATACCACATAATGATGTGTTCTTATAGGAAACTATCATCTTCTAGAACTCATTTCATATATGCGCTTCTCTTAGGTATTACTTTCAGGTACTTATATATGTGTGATGGAGCTGTAAGTTACCTAAACTTTTCTAACCTACTTTATTTTTTAGAAAAAAAATTCTAACTATGCCAAATTGATCGTAATATAGGAAAGTTTCAAGAATCTAGAATTATGTGGCAGTTTGTTTGTCTTTTAGAATTAGTAAAATCATTACTTAGATATATTTTGTAATGTTGGATGACTACTATGTGTGTGCCCTTTGCTGATCGAGTCTTTGTGTATGGCTTTCCGAAACATCACAATCTACTCTAGAAGATATTTAGTTGTTCCAGCTATTTAAAATGAATGAATTTGGGGTTGTTTGTGGGTGTGGTTTTGTTATAAAATGGGGCTTCGACTAAAAATGGTTGGGAGGTAGATGTGCGAGATTAATGTTCAAGAATATGAGGGCTTGGGGCTTAAGAGAGGAGGAAAGGTATTATGGGCAAAAAGTGGTGGGTTACAGAGATAGTAATGTGAAGGATTGTAAATGGAGATGTTAAGATGGAGTTTCTTTGTAGTGATTGTATTGTACTCCAACTCTAACCTCATTTTATTTTTTAGGTGCAGATGCATCTTCTGAAGCGGCACGCGAGACAGTGGGCTCCTCTGGGGGTGGTGAGATTACAGGCAAATTTTGACCTCTTCCAATGGTGCTCATTCACTCATTTGTCTCCCGCTATGTTTCGCTCCTCTGGAGTGCTTGCTTACTCTTTGGGTCGTAGCCAGTTCGCATCTTACTATCAACACATTTGCTTCTAGAATTGACAAGGATACCAGGACAACCTCCAAAAACCCAATGGCAATCTTTACCTTATCTTGATTCAGCGGGAAATAGTACAAGGAAGGTGTGTATGAAGCGATTACGAATTAAAAGTTAGTTTTTTTTTCATATTTTTATATTAGAATACAACTAATGTGATGGGGGGAAGACGGTTGACGTTTGTTTTATGTGCATATTGCAGAAAGAGGTATATATCTCTGTCATCAAAATATATGATTATTGTAATATAATTTTTTTGTGTAATTTTTGAGGTTCATAATGTACTACAGAGAAATATGAAACGAAGACAACGTTATGCAAATATGTCACAGGAGATGAAAGAAGCAATACTATCAAAGAAGAAAGATGCGTACAAAAGTAATAAACAAGATGTTTATCAACGAGGTATTTTCTTTGTTCGCAATGGTTATATATATTGTTTCTTATATGATCTTCATCAACAATTAGTCAAGACAAATATATATATATATATATATATATATATATATTGTTAGATAAGAAATGTAAGAGAGATCGAGAATATGGAAAGGTTCACAAGTCTAATTCCAAAGTGACTGACACACACACACTGTTTTCATTGAAGCTGGTTGTGTCTATTGTGGAGCTAAGAGATTTGAGTTTGAACCGCCAACCTTTTATTGTCATAAAGGGGAAGTTGTTATCAAAATGAATTCAACGCCTGAAGACCTTGTTGCACTATATATATCTAATTTCGAGGAGTCTAATGACTTCAGAAATCTTATACGTGGATATAATAATGCTTTTTCATTTACTTATTTTGGAGTTGGAAATGTAGATAAAGATCTAGCTAGCATGAAAGATGGTATATACACATTTCACGTTCAAGGAAAAGCATATCACATGATTCCATCATTATTTCTTTCTAATAATACAACAAGATTTTTACAACTATATTTTTTTGACATTGAACGTGAAGTCGAGAATAGACTCAAAAACATATTTCTAAGTTAAATCCTCAAACAATCGAAAAGTTGATATCAATCCTGCAAATTAATCCATATGCTAAGTTTCTAAGAAGTTTAAGGAATTATGACTCATTAGACAATCATAATATTGCAATCTTAAGAAAATGTGACTTGGATCAAAGAGTATATAATGAACCAGAAACTTCTCAAGTAGCAGCAATTTGGGTTGAAGGGAACAACCCAAATGGAAGATACTCTTTAGATGTAATTATCCATGGTACTACTGGGCAAACATATAATGTGAAATCATATTTTGGATGTTATGATCCACTGCAATATCCATTATTATTTCCTAAAGGTGAATGTGGGTGGCATAGCGATATTCTACGAAGTAAAGATGGGAAGTCCACAAATCAGCCACAAGTTGGTTCAAGCAATGTGACATTGACTTCTAACACCTTCGAACAAATTTTTGACAAAGAAAAAAAAGGTATGTTGACAAATTATTTTCAATCATATAAATATTTATAATTTGCAACTAAAATGCTTTTTTTCTTTAGTTAATAAATTATTATTTGGCCATTATAATATCTCAAATTTGTTAAAAAATTATGTTAGTGCATGTGAATATAGTTATTTCTAGTTTTAATTCAAATCTGAAATTAATATTCACTCTCATGTATTAATTGATTTTCATTTTTTTCTTAATAGTATATTGATTGAATCCTCCATTTTAAGGATTTTCTATTCATCTTTAGGTTTTGATATTATTGGAGACTTTATGTACATATATGAATAAGATTGCAAAAGCATCAATTTATTTAAGAAGTTAAAATTTTCAAATGTTATAGGTTTTATCTATTCCTTTGACAACTAAAGGAAACTTTATGGCTCAATTCATGAACACTATTGTTATATTTTGAATATGTTTTTATGTTAATGATCATTTTGATATAATAAATTAATATAGTTTATTTATGTACTATTTTCAGATATTGAAAATAAAACGAAACTTTATGTCTCAACTCGAGAATACTACTGCTATTTATTTCAAATTCGTGACTCTCTGAAGTCGGTATTGTTAAATAGAGGAAGATTACTTCAACAATATGTGATAGATATGTATATCAAAATTGAAACAACAAGATTGTATTACTTCTATAAACATCAAGATGATATAAGGGGATATTTATATGATGGTATAGTAGATGCAATACATAATGGCGAGACTAGAGCATCAAAAATTGGTCAAAAAATTATTTTACCTGCATCTTTTATAGGAGGTCCACGTGACATGACGAAAGATATCTGAATGCAATGGCTTTGGTACATAAATTTGGAAAACTAGACATTTTTTTACTATTACATGCAATCCTGAATGGGACGAGATAAAGTCTTTATTGAATACATGGGAGCACTCATCAAATAGACCCGATTTAATCGTTCGCATTTTTTGTGCAAAGCTTGAGGATTTGAAACATAAACTATTTAAAGAAGAAGTATTCGGAAGAGTAGCTGCTCATGTTCATGTTATAGAATTTCAGAAAAGAGGATTACCTCATGCCTATTTTCTAATCATTTTAAAGCAACAGGATAAAATAATTAGCCCCGAGAGGTATGATAGCATTGTCTGTGCTGAGATTCCAAACAAAGAAGATGACCCTTTATTATATGAAATGGTTTTAAAGCATATGATTCATGGTCCATGTGGGAAATGGAGAAAGAACTCACCTTGTATGAGAAATAATATGTGTAAGTCACACTATCCATATAGAAATACTGTGTTATTTTCTGTTTCTACTGTGTTATGTTCTTTTGTATTAGTCCCATATTGCCTGCTTGTATGTATGTCTTAACTCTCTATTGCTATATAAGAGAGTGCCATGTATACCTTTTTACTCACTGAATAAACAACACATTTCTAATTTATATGGTATCAAGAGCAGGTTAATTTTATTTCCCACCCATCAGCCCACCCATGACGTAAGCCCGTCGCCCCCCCTCCTATGCGCCGCCCGCCTCTGCCATGGCGCTCCCTGAGCCTCCTTGGTCTCTTTGCGTTACCATAGTGAAGCTCGACGGTGGCTCCAACTACCATCTCTGGTCGGCGTCCTTTGTGCTGTATGTCAAAGCACAAGGCCGGTATCATCATCTTACGGCTGAACCTCCTACTGCTCCTACTGCTGATTCGGATGACAAAGTCAGACAAAGTTATGCGCAGTGGTCCAAGGATGATTTCTGCGTCATGTCTTGGATCCTCAACGGTACCGAGCCGCGTATTAGCCAATCTCTTCTCTGCCTTCATGATGCGAAGGCTATGTGGGATCAATTGTCCCATGTTTATTCCCATCAGGAGAATCCAAAACGTGTTTTTGAAATCTTCAAAACCTTGGCAAAAAAGGAGTTCTCCACTGACACTTCTATTGATGACTTCTACAACCAATGCTCGGCACTGTGGAATGAATTTGAACTCTACCACCCTTTGACGACGAACATCAAAGTTGCTCAGAAACAACGCAAGGAACTGCAACTAGTGCAGTTCTTGGCTGCACTTCCTGCCTCTTTTTCTGGTGTGATAGACCAGATCCTCTCCAGCGACCCACTACCGACTCTTCGGGATGTTCTAAAAAGAGTCCAGCGTCTGCCATCCATGACTCCCACTTCTGTTGTTGAGCATCCTGCGCTTATTGCTCGCTCTGCTGATTCTGGACGTGGCCGTGGTCGCGGTCGTGGCCGTGGTGGTCGTCCTCCTCCCTCAGGAGGCCGAGGCTCTTCTGGACGTGGTGCCCCTCCCGGCCCTCGCTACTGCAACTGGTGTGGTCGGGATAATCATATTGAAGATCGTTGTTGGATTAAGCATGGCAAGCCGACTTGGGCTAACCAGGCTGCTACAGAACCTGCTGCCGACTCTACTGCTGCCCCACCTACTGCTTCAGTGAACACTGACTGGTTACGTTCAAAGTTTGAAAAGATGTTCCAAGAACGTCTTCCGCAGATTCCATCCTCGTCTACTTCTGGACCTTTTGCCATGCTTACCTCTCCATCATCTGGTAACAAACAATGGTGTATTGATTCAGGTGCTTCCACTCATATGGCTGGTGATCTTCACCTGTTTTCAAGTCTCAATAAAACTGCTCATATAACTTCTATTACTGTTGCGAATGGTTCCAAAACTGTTGTTCATGACACTGGCACGGTTCCACTGTCACCAAAATTGCACTTGAATTCTGTTTTATATATTTCGAAGTTTCCTGTTAATTTACTATCTGTCAGTAAGATGATTAAACAACTCCAGTGCTCTATTAAATTTGATCCTTCTGACTGTATTTTGAAGGATCTCCGCACGAAGACGAGGATTGGTTCGGGCTGTGAAGGACCAGATGAAATGTATTACTTGGATGGACCTCCTACTGCTGCGGCTCTGCTTTCTACTTCAGTGATAGGATTACAGTGGCACTTTCGCCTGGGTCACCCATCTGCTGCCAAACTAAAACATTTATTTCCTACTTTATCTAAGAATAATTTTTCCTGTGAAACTTGTATTTTGGGCAAACAATCTCGATCTGTTTTTCCAGCTAAGAAAATTGTTGCCTCTAAAGAAATCTTTGACTTGGTTCATGCTGATATTTGGGGACCATGCTCTATATCCAGTCTCTCTGGTGTGAAATATTTTATGACCTTTATTGATGATTATTCTCGCACCACATGGTTGTTTTTCTTAAAGGTCGGGATACTGTGTTAGATACTATTCACACCTTCTTTGTTGAAATTCAAACACAATTTAATACACCCATTAAAATTTTTCGTACTGATAATTCTATGGAATTCATGCAACAATCTGTTACATCTTTTTGTGCTGACCGTGGAACCATACATCAGACTTCTTGCCCATATACCCCTCAACAAAATGGCGTTGCTGAAAGAAAAAACCGCCATCTTCTTGAGGTTGCTCGCACCCTTCTTCTACACTATAAAGTACCCCAACACTTCTGGCCTGGAGCTGTCTCTACATCATGCTATCTTATCAATCACATGCCTTCCTCTGTTCTGAAAAATCAGGTCCCATATACTATTTTGTTTCCTGATAAACCCTTATTTTCTCTGCCTCCTCGCATCTTTGGGAGTACTTGTTTTGTGAAAATTCTTCATCCTGGTCTCACTAAACTTTATGCTTGCTCGGTCAAATGTGTGTTTTTGGGATACTCCCGTACTCAGAAAGGTTACCGCTGTTTTGATCCTATCAAAAAATAGTGGTTGGTTAGTACGGATGTGACCTTTTTTGAGCATATGCCTTATTTTTCTACTGCTGGTGCAAAATTGTCGGATGACATTATGGCTCCCACTCCATTACCTTTAGTTGTTGAAGAACCTCATGCTCCTGATGTGCCTGAAGAACGCCCATTGCAAGTCTATCGGCGCAGGTCAAAGAACATTATTGCTTCTGAAGCCCCGGCCGAACCAAATCCTACGTCTGCGGATGATCCACCGACAACTGAGGTATTTTCTAACCTGGATCTTCCTATCAGTTTACGGAAAGGCGTTCGCTCCTGTAGTCAGCATCCTATCAGTCATTTTTGTTCATCTGATAATCTCTGTGGTAGCTTTGCTTGTTTTACTTCTGCTTTGTCTACTGTGACAATTCCTAAATTAGCTAAAGAGGTACTTTGCCATCCTGCCTGGAAACATGCTATGGAGCAAGAAATGCATGCACTTTGTGACCAACAGACTTGGGATCTGGTTGATTATCCTTCTTCATGCCACACTGTTGGATGCCACTGAATTTTTACTATTAAATACCAACCGGACGGTACCATTGAATGCCTGAAAGCCAGACTAGTTTCCAAAGGATATAATCAAACGTATGGGGTTGATTATTTTGAAACATTTTCTCCAGTCGCCCGCTTAAATTCTGTCCGTATTCTGATATCTGTTGCTGTGAATAAAGACTGGCCTTTGTATCAACTTGATGTCAAAAACACTTTTCTCTATGGAGATCTACAGGAGGAGGTCTACATGGAGCAACCTCCAGGTTTTGTTGCTCAGGGGGAGTCTGCTTCTAAAATCTGCAAACTCAGAAAGGTGATATATGGTCTGAAACAAAGTCCACGAGCATGGTTTGACAAACTTAGTCAGATCTTGATTACCTTTGGCTTTTGGCGTTCACAATCTGATCATTCTGTGTTTATTCATAAAACTACATCAGGACTTGTCATACTTATTGTATATGTTGATGATATTGTCTTATCTGGCAGTGACAGTGCAGGGATACAGACAACCAAATAGCATTTAGCACAACACTTCATCACCAAAGACCTAGGGAAACTATGCTATTTTCTAGGTATTGAGGTTGCTAGATCTTCTGCAGGACTATGCTTGTCACAGAGAAAATATGTTCTTGATCTCTTGTAAGAGACTGGTATGCTGGGCTGTAAGCCAGCCAACACTCCTCTGGATCCTAATATGAATTGGGATGATGATACTTCCCCTCCTTATGCTGATCGCCACCAGTTCAGGAGACTGGTTGGCAAACTTATCTATTTGACTGTCACTAGAGCTGATCTGGCCGCTGATGTAGGTTTCATAAGCCGGTATCTTGATAAACCCCGTCAATTCCACTGGGATGCTATCTATCACATCTTACGATATCTCAAAAGCTCTCCAGGGAAAGGTCTTCTGTACAAAAACATGGTCACTGCAATTTATCTGGTTTTTCTGATTCTGACTATGCAGGAGGTCGATCTGACAGAAAATCTACATCTGGCTATTGCACTTTTGTGGGAGGCAATCTGGTTACTAGGCGCAGCAAAAAGCAGATAGTTGTTGCTCGATCAAGTGCAGAGGCAGAATATAGAGCTATGGCTCATACTGTATGAGAGCTCCTGTGGGTCCGTGGCCTTCTGAACAAATTTGATATCACCTCTTCTAGCCCTATTCCAGGTAACACAAATAGAATTAAAGGATGTAAGGTCATTCATATAAATGTATTCGAGAAATTGTGGGTAGGAGATCCATGGGGATGTGTCTTCTAGTTCTGATTGCTTAAAGCATTTCTTTATGAGTTATTAACTAATTTATATTGGTTTCTATTCATGTAGACAAGGTCTAAAACTGTGGTGTGTCTTTTTATTGAGCAAATTTCTTGCACTAGGACTCTGAATTTATGAGGAGTGTTCTTGAGCTTGGTTATCCATTGTACTACATTCTTGGAATCTATGAAGATGGTGATAGGATGAAGATTTATGTTGCTCATTGAGTACATGAAGAAATTGAGGATTTCTTATACTTTCCCTACCATTGGATCGGTTTCTCTCATGATTTGATGGTTTCCCCCTTGCCATAGTCTGAATCTATTCCTTAATATCAAACTTGTGGATTTTAAATTGTCCTTTGTGTTGATGGAAGCATCTACAAGAATACCCAAGCCTTTTGGTGGGAGAGTGTAGTTTGAAGGGTTTAAGGATTGCAATATTGGTGGTGTGTTCTAAAAGAAAGAGGATACTAGAGAAGATTCCATTTGACATATGGTTTCCATTGTGAAATGATTTTTAGATTTGTTTTTGAAGATTTTGGAATTTCCATTTATCATATTCAACCAATAGGTAGTTTCATAGAGGGTGTGTCAACCAAGTATATACTTCAGAGACTTTAGGTTATAACCTATCCAGTGAGCAGTGGATTCTCCTTCAAATAAGCTGGCATCCGTGTCAGGAAGTAATTTGAGCCACAATTCTTTGGCTTCATTCTAGTCTCTCAAGGCATGCCATGAAGTTTCCTCAGAGTTATGACATCTAGGACAAGTATTATCAGAGGTTAAGTGTCTGGAAAATAAAAGGTTGTTGGTAAGGAGCCTAATATTTTAGGAGAGCCACAAGTAATATTTTATTATATGTGGTATTTTGATTGATCATATTGTCTTATAATGTCCCAGGTTATCATTATGAGAGCCATTGTGGATTAGTTTACATGTTGAGTTGATGGTGAAGATGTCATTTGTTGTTGATTTCCAGATAATGGTATCATTGTCATAATCTGGCTTGGGGGTTGGCATGTTGGTAATATCCATGACTATGGTATCAGTGAACCATTGGTTGAGGAAGTAAATATCCCATGAGCCATCATCCCTGACCTTGCAGTTGACTGTATGATCCACCCACTTTTAAGGATGGGTATTTGTCCTTCCCCTACCCATGTTTTTTACCAGACGCATGTGTCAGTTCCTAATATTAATGCTTTCTTGGAGTGAACTAGAAGAAAGGGGATTTATTTCTTGATAACTTTCCAAGTATGTGAACATGTTGATCGTAGGTATGCATTTGTTTTGTATTTGGATTTCATGATAGTCATCCAATACTTTGAGTAGTTTTGAATGAAATCCCATGCAAGTTCCATCATAAGTGCAATGTTGAATTCTTACTACTCTTGAGGCAAATTCCTCATTGTTTGGTGGTTTTGTGAGATGCTACCAAGCCACTGGATTGATTCTCCTTCTTGAGTTTCCACCGTTCCAAATGAAGTTTCTTATTAGTTGTATCTTGTCACAAGGTGATGATTAGTGGAGTCATTTACATTAAGTAGAAAGCCTTTGGTAGGATAAATGACTTTGCTATTGTCATCCTTCCTGCTAGTGACAAGATCTGTTGTGCTAGGTTCTCATTTTTTGTTGAATTCTTCTAGTAAGGTAGAGTAAATGTTGTTTGCTTTTCCATTTATGAATTGTAGGGACACTAAGGTGTTTTCCTAGGCTGTATGTCTCTGGAACAATGAGCTTTATATAGATCTAACATCTCAATGTTGACAAAGTGTTTGCAAAAAAGAAGACAAATGATTTTTTGTGATATAAGAATTGACCTAAAGCTTAGCCAAAGGTCTGAAGAAATTTGAGCATAATAGTTACTTGAATGATGGAAGCTTTCCTGAATAAGATTATGTCATCTGTAAATCTAACATATGAACATGTATTTTTCTTCTAGTCAGAGTAATGGGCTTCTAATGGCCTTTTTTCATTTCATCTTCTATGAGTTGACTAAACATGTACAAATTGACGACAATATATAAGGTGATAATGGATCTCCCTGTTGAACTTTGTAGGAAGGTTTAAATGAGACAATGATGTCTCCATTCCATAGGATAGGGTGTGACATGTACTGATAATTTTCATTATAATGATAGTGATTGTGGTTATTTTGAGAAGGGTCTTCTTGATAAATGTCCATCTCATTTTGTCAAAAGCTTCAATGAGATCCAACTTGAGAGCCTAGGAGTGTTGACTTCATGTTTTAGTTTCCATTGAGTGGATAATTTCATGGAAAAGTGTTATGTTTTCACTAATTCTCCTTCGTGGATAATTTCTTGGACAAGTCACTAGGCTTTCTATCTTCAAGGATAGTTTACTCAAGGACTTGAAAATTGACTTGAGCTCAGAACTGTCGTTGTCCTTGGAAACTTTGAGAACATCCATTATCCTCCCCTAGAATGAGAATTATTTTCAACACCCCATCCCTTAATTACCCATGTAGTATCATAGCTCTAGCCCATGAAATTTCCTTCATATGCAAAATCTAGAAACTTCTTGGTGTCTTCATTAAAACCTCAATTGAATGTTTAAATCAGTTGGACCTACAAAATACCATAGTGCGGACATCGATGAAGGAATTTGTTGGAACAATCACAAGATTCAATAAGAGACTCTCATGGGACCATGGTGAATAGAGTGACCTATCCTCTTATTTGGTACACAAGAGAGGGTAGGTAGAACTTCTCTAGATATTTCTTTTGTCATCCTTCCAAACTAACAATGTTGTCTCCCTTTATGGAGTTGTATCGGCTCCTCACCTTGTTCATCAAAGAGTACTTATATAACTGGATTTTAATGGCATCTTCAATACCTCATATTGCTTGTTTCAAAGATGTATGAACATTTGTAGATGGCCTTGGCAATCCTTTCCTTTGCTACTTGTAAATGCATTGCTTTGCATCATGGTGACCCACCAAGATAGGATCTTATAACTATTGAGTAGTAATATCCTGTAGAATCACATGGTGGTGGTTTTCTATGGATTTTAGGGTAGAAAGGTCTCAAACAAGTGACTTCTTACTCATTCCATCCTACATCTATTCTTCCTGTATTTTTTGTGAAAAGTCAATTCTATTTTAGTATCAAAGTTAGAATTTGCAAATTTGATGCAAGAAATTATAGTATATGACACAAAGGATATCACAAAGTTCAAATGGAAGTATCGGAATGGGAATCTTAAGAAGACTTCATCAATTTTAAAACTAATCCTATTTAGTTAAAGTGATAAAAAAATTCATTGTCCCCAACAATGTCATGAAAAAATTGATGCATGATTTAATCACACAAAAAATTCTATAGGGATGAAATCCCCAGGTTTTATCTTAAGTAAATATACAACACAATCACCCGTAAGAGGACAGACCTTATCATTGCATAGTTCAATGTAACTGAGCAAGAACACATGTTGAAGAATGGTATGATCAATTTAACCTAGAAAGAACTAGTATTTGACACAAGAGTTTGATTTGGTTTCATGATACAAATATTTTAAATAATAAAGAGGTTGCATTAAGGTTTTAATTATCAAAAGATGGAGACACCATGGTGGATGGGTTTCACCACCACTACTTATAATTCACTCTCATACTACATCATAAATGGAATAAACATACATATGTTGAGGCTAGATAGATCTCCCATTTTGGTGTTAGAATTAGACCTGATGTATATTACTCTACAATCGCTGGAATTTACCTAGAAATCATTTACCTATCACCTCATTAATGACCTATACAAAGTTCTCATCAAAGATTTAACATAAAGCAAATGATATTCTAGATATTATGTTTGAAGTTCTCTATATTTAAGATATCATAAAGATGCAAAATAGTTGGCCAAACAATATTTTCAAGCATAAACACATTTTATCAATGATGTATTGTGGTCCATTCAACAATATATTTAGTAAAGAGAACAAAGATAGGTAATGTGGCTACTCCTTGCACGTTAGAGATAGGACTACTCACTGACGGAAAAATTGGAAAGTTCCACATGGGAAAAGAGGGAGATAACCATCATCATTTTAGGAGAAGGAGATGCAAATGTGATGTTAAAAAGAATTTATGCATACTTGAAGGCACGAGCATCAAACAAGAAAAAAGGACATCCCTAGAAATTCACTAGAGGAGAAAATATGTCCATATCCTTCTTAGGAGATTGAACTTGCAGTGGTGATAGAGAAGTAGGTTGATAGTGGTGGAGGTCGTCATATGTTTATGTGGTCATCAGGCAAACGGAAACCAGCAATGATGTTGGAATTGATTTTTAGAGCCTGGCGGCTTGGAGAGTGATGTTTTCCTTGTAGGTCATTCTTGTATTTATAAAAGGATTTTGTGTTTTGGAACCCTCTTTTTTGTAGTTAAGTTGTTGTCTATCAAAGTGTGAAGAGGTTGTTGTGCAAGGTAGACAAGAGGTCTCGATATGTTTACAGTTCCCATTGGTTGATGAATGTGTAGGGTCTTCATCAGTTCTATGCTTTCATAGTTAGGTGAACCATATGTGATTTAATTTATAGATGATGTGCTAGATTCTCTGAAAGATGAGAAGGGTATAATTCTCATCAGTAGGTGCCTTATAGGATTTTCACCTGACCTTGGCCTTGTGTGGGTAGAAATTTGAACGGTAGATGGCAGTTGCCTTTTCATAGGTGGATGAAAGTCAAATATTTATCAGTAGATGATTGTCTTGTGTTTCATCAAATGATGATTGCAAGGCTTCTCATCAATTGTTGTCCATGGGTTAATGTGAGGGAGGTTCCATGAATTGTTTGGTGGGAGTTCCATCATTCTATAATTGAAATAAGGGTTGGATGATGTGGACCAACGACAATTTAGTTACAAACTAGACCACCATGGGGGAACTATTGGTGTAGGTCAGTGGTCATGCATCGATGAAGCTAGTTACTGATGAGTTTTCAATTGATGAAGCGACAAATCGATGGAATGAAGCTCAAACCTATAATTGAAATAAAAGAATTAATCTAAAACCCTACAAATTAATATAACAATAAGAAAAACTAAAGGGTATATAATTTTATAATAAAATAAGGAATATGCATATGAGAACTAAGCTGTAATGCAACTAAAACTAGAATGAAAATGCATTCATCGACCTTGACATTAGTCTTTGTCACCATTTTCTTCAAATTTCAATTATGACTTTTCTATTCTAAAATCCCAGACAATAATGATGTAGTGTTTTTTTGTGGTTATGCTGGAAGTATAAGGTGACTGAGGTTGTGTGTGAAGGTATTTATGTGTGTGTGTGAGAGCAAATTGTGGTTGTGATTAGGTGATACCTAAATGATATTTTTTTAGTTGTTATTGTGAGAACCCATTACACTAAATGAGATTACTCAAAACATAAAACACAATCAATCACCAATTAACCACATACCCAAAAATATGGGTAAATTAAAACTGATTTCAACATCAACACATGCTCAGAAACATTTGAATAAGATCCCAACATCTTTCTTGTGTCCATACTATGCCAAGAATTTGATACAAATCGTTCTATCTCCTTATCCACAACATATATACACAGGAGAACAATATTCAAATACGCCACACAAACAAGCATTAACATGCTAACAAAAGTTTGATTTGTTTGAAACACCATATAAAAACTTTTCCTGCCTGGACCTAAGAGTACAGGGATGACTCTAGGACACACTAGACATCTAATAAATTCTCAAAGATTCATTACTATAGTGCCTCCTTGCTGCCACATGTTTGTTTTAATCACTTACAATTACCTAAAAAAATGTGGTGAACCACAAGGGTGAGACCCATGTCCCAGTAAGAGATATAACCTCCAACAACATTTATTGATTACAACATTTTTAAGTAATTAAACAATTAATCAGATTATTCAGATATAACAAATAAGCTCAACAAAATTGATGATTAACAAAATACATAAAGGAGAAGATAATAACTATCATCATTACCCAGACTATCATTCTTTATCTTGTTGACAATATAAGCTATTCAGTAGCATATGCATATCTAGCATCATGAACAAGTCTAATAACATAGCATAGCTAACAATATGAGCATGTCTAATTGGTTGAACATATCAACATCATAAGAAGAGATAACAACATAAACACAACTACCTGGATAAGCACGATTAGCAATATATGCATCACTAGTTACAAAGGCATGGCTAACATGCTAAACATAACTAACAACATGAGATAGCTAGCATCATGATTTTAATTAGCAGTAGCAGTATAGTTATCAACATAAGCATGGCTATTGTATGTATGCATCTACAACGTTAAGCATATCCACAACATAAGTATATTTATTATCTCATAATTTCACTAAGCATCATCTTTATGTAAAGATAAAAATAAGGGTTATCATACAATGTGAAACATTGTGTATAACCCTAAACAAATATGCTACACGGTTGTCTGACATCTTTTATTATGCCCTAGGGAATTTGAATCGTACCATTCAAAGTCCAACTGAACCCTGTGAAGGGATATTTGGTTCCGTACAAGATCTTGGAGTGCCAGTATCCTAAAATCTCTTCTCCTAGGTCAGTACGATTAAAAAGGTAGTGACATATTAGTCAAAGCTTCCACCACAGTGACATATAGTCAAGTTGAAAACTACTTGTCCACCCTTGGTATAGGTCATAGAACTAGAAACCAGGGTATACAAAACCCTCTAATTCGAGGTACAACTGCACTTGTCCTCAATCACATCATGTTATAATCACCGAGACACGACCGTAGCCATTCTCAATCAAATCATATGTATGAGGCATGACCATAGTCAACCTCCACAATCTGCATTGTGGATGATAAGGATATATCCTCAACTTGCCACCCCCACATACTCAACAGTGTGTGCTCCAAGTTTCCCATAGGAATACTCATTTCACTATCCAGCATATTCTGACACTGAAGATGGCTCTACGGCACAGGGCACTACATGATTAGAGTTGCACTTGATTAGTTATGCCAATTGGGTGAATTAAGGTTTCATAAAACAAGTGGACATACAAACCATAATTCACTTCTAGAAAGCATATAAATATCACAACTTTGAAAAGATATAAAACGTGTGAAACATAATTTCCCATCTCATCATCACATGGTACTATTCACTTGTTATTCACAAGACCACACTAGTCATCACACTACCGCAAGATATAAATCATTTTCAAAATATCACAAGGTATCAACCCTTATCAACATAAGAGTATTACGCCTCATTAAGAGCTCAACCATGCCCAAAGGTCATTAATACCATCAGACTATCACAGGATATAAATCCTTTTCACAATATCACAGGGTATCAACCCTTATCAACACAAGAGGATTACACCTCATTTAGGTCTCAACCATGCCCAAAGGTCATTAAGACCATCATACTATTCCCTACAAGATCATCATTATCTTTGCATGCCTTATAACAAGGCTCAACAACATCACTTACATATAATACACCAGATCAGCACAATATTGCATTAATGAGCTAGGATATATTCATAAACAATCATAGAAGGGTTATATTAACATTAAGAACATTCCTTTATTACATCAACATTCAAGGAATCTAGATATGATTAACTCTCATCATATTCATAATGCACATGTTTAGCATAAGAAAGTATCAACCATGTGGCTATGATAACCACCAATTAACATATCAAGGTTATGATCATTGTAAGGTGGTTATTCCACCATAATTCCATCATATAAGAATGTTAAACATGAATACTCATCTTTATCTATTTGTATTAGAGTTAGGTTCACAAGATAAATTATATTAATGTTACTAATTAGCACTCATACCCAAACCCTAACTCACAGCATCTGTATTGGATCATGGATGCATAAGGTGAAGCATCACCATCACATTCCATACATTTCTCAAGTATGAACCCACACATAAATCAAGGTGTAACCATCAGGATATAGTATACTAGGGTTTCAACAACAACAATGGAGTACTCCATGATTGTATTAGTCATTCAAAGACTATTCATACCCAATTACCATCATTTAGTTATATTAAAGCTAGGTATAACAAGATATACCTCTTTAGGGTTACATATCAACACAATATGATTATAATCCCTTGTATTAATATGAGTGAATAGGTAAGACTACCTTATGAAGGGAAACCCTCTATTTATTCCATCATCAACCCATATCACCATACCACAATGTCACCCGGAACCATTGGATGTTTAAAAGGTAAGACCATTGGTTGTTTACATAAGTAAACACCTTGGATAAACCACCTATGAATTCCTTGAGTTTTGCTCTATAAAGAGTCACCATTTAACCCTAGACATCCCTTTATTAACAACACAAAAAGTTCCATTGAGAGTAGGGTAAAACCCGCAATCGACTGTTCATTTAAAACAAGCCATCCATTGTCAACAAGTAAGCTCCTTAAGTTGTTCATATAAAGGAAACCATCTAAATGACATTATTAGGTCAAACATATTACATTAGACATCATTCCACTTTCTTGGAGGAATAAACATTAGATCTTGACCATTGGGTCAAGTTCATATGTTAAAACCATCAATTACAGTATAGGTCCGACCATGGCATCAAGTGACCCAAGAAACCTTTGGTCTAAGGCTTAATTGATGCTACAACTACACGATTAACTTCACCGTAGGTTTTGGAGACATGGACACCATCATTAGTGACCATTAAGGCACCATAGGTTGTTACATCAACATTATATTCATTAATCAACATCAAATATTAAGCTAATGTCATCATTGATTGATAACATCAATAGGGTACTTAATGGTTGATCATTAAATTTCTAATTCATCCAAAACTTGACCTAAGGTGTGAACGTCAGTTGACACCCTTAGTCACCATAATCAGTTGTCATGAAGAAAACACCATCGTTTGTTACAATGGTACCACCAAAGGGTCATGTGTTTATAGAAGAAATCGTCTTAAAACCCTAAAATTGACCATTGGTTGATAGGTGCTTAGCACCATAGGGTCAAACCAACCCGATCCAAGTTATATTATACCTTAGGAATAACGTAAATAGGGAACATTATAAAAATCAAAATCCAAGTCAAGCATAGCTTTTTAGTGCATGGATCATCATTTTCAAGCAAGAACATGATCTAGAAAGATTATGGTAAGCAATAAACGTGGATCAAGTTATAAAACTTTCTTATAATGAGAATATAAAACCCCACACCATAAGAAAACTCGAGCAGGTAGGGTAGAATATCCAAGCATAAGCTATGAACTTGTTCGTCTAGCACCTTTCTTCATCAAATGAGCAAATCCTAGGCATAATGAGCAAGAAAGGTAGGGTTTTATATATTTAGAGAACTTTATACCACGGAAAGGTAAGATTTCGACCTAGAGAAAGCTAGGAGGAAGGATAACAAGAAATAAATGGAGGAAAGAAGGAAATTCTTACTCTTTTAGGTCAAGATCACTAGAAGGAATCTTTTTAAACCCTAAAAGGAAGTCAATTGCAACCCTAGATCCTTTTTCCAAGAAAGTCCCCACTTTCTTCTTACTTGGATAGTAAAATTCACAGAAACACAGAGGGAGAACGAGGTTGGGAGAAGAAGGGAAGTGGTGGAGAGAAAATGGCTCGTTTTGGTGCTTGGGGATAAGTATATGAAATTTCAAGATAAAGAAAAAGAAAAATTTGAAGTTTTAGTATCTATCCAAGTGTCCATGGCCTTCATTTATTAAGAATATACAAGCACACACACAAGAAGCTCCACCAACATCTGTATAGAACTTCTTTTCATTCCTTTGTCAAATTTCCCAGCCAAACAAATATTTAATTAGTTGATAGCTACTAAAGGTAGCTCATCCTGAAGGGGTAAACCCTAAAATACCCTTGGAGAAAACACCTTCAAACCAAGGTTTCAATAGGTTCCCCATGTCTCAACAAGCTCAATAATGATGATAGAGTATACAAGGAGTATAATTCAAGTGATAAATTTCAAAGAAAACTCTCCCATGGGTGATAAATCATCTCTGTCGGATTTTTCATCTCCTCATTATTTACACCCGTCAGATCATCCAGGTATGAATATTTGTTCTGTCACTCTTAAGAGCGCCAATTACCATGAATGGGCTCTTGTGATGCGGAATTCATTTGGCGCTCGCCGTAAATTGGGTTTCATCGACGGAACTCTACCAGTGCCGAAGACTTCTGCCGAGATCGAGGACTGGAATATGGTGAATTCCATGCTTGTAGGTTGGATCCACACATCTATCGATCCTCCTCTACGTACTTCCATCAAGTATTACGACACTATTAAGGAGCTTTGGGATCACCTCCGCAACCAATTTGTCGTCGGAAACGGACCCCGAAAACTTCATCTTTTATCAGCGGTGATGACTTGCCGTCAGAATGGCCAAACTTTCGATGAATACTATGTTGCGTTTACAAAGCTCTAGGATTATATGTTTGCTCTTTCGCCGATAAAGATATGTTCTTGCACTAATTGTGAGTGTGATCTTTCCACTTATTTTGCTGAATAATGCAAGGAGGATATGGTTTATTATTTTCTTCTTGGTCTCGATGATGCCACGTTCGGCATCCTGCGGTCAAGTATTATGTCACAGGCTACTCTAACGGATATTGATCGCATTTATGCGCTTGTTCTCCAAGAAGAAAGTCATCGCTTTGTTGTTGTGTCCCGCGACACCACATCCGAGTCCCTGGCACTATCTGCTCGTCAGAATCCTCCTGCTGCTGCAAGTCCCATGGAACACAAGTCTCTTATTTGCTCTCATTGTGGGCGGTCGGGCCATGGTGAAGCCACCTACTTTAAGCTTTATGGTGTTCCCGACTGGTACAAGGAAAAACGAGACTCTTCAGTAGCCCGTGGACGTGGATTGTCATCTTCGGGGCACGGTAAGGGTTGTGGTTTAGGTTTTGTGAACTCGGCTTAGGCACCTGCAGTGAGCCATGCTCCTACTATGCCTACCGAACAGGACCGTCAAGATTTCGGGCCTTCCTTATCTCAGGATCAGTGGACGTCAGTTCTTAACATGTTTCGTACTCTAGCTCCTCCATCTGCAGCTCCTGATATGGGTAATCCGTCTCTACCTTGGGTTCTTGATACTGGTGCATCATTTCATATGACCGGCGATTGCTCTATCCTTACAGACATACGTCGAATCAGCCCAAATTTTATTGTGTTATCGAACGACAGTATTACAGCTACCACACAAGCTGCCACGGCCTATTTTACATCTATTCATCTATATTTTGTTCTATATATTCGAAGTTTTGGCTGCAACTTGCTCTCTTTCGCAAATCTTCAATGGGTACTTCGTACTCTTTCCTTGCTTATTGATTGATTCTGCATCATATAGGAAATAAATACGCAGATAGTTATTGGCGTGGGTGAAGAACGAGGAGGGGTTTACTGGCTCTGACATCTTTGTTCGCCAGTACGTGTCTCTGTTGTTCAGTTTGTCGCGTCTTCTGCATCTCTCTGGCATTGTCGACTTAGTCATCCCGCATCTTCAGTGCTTGCATCTATCCCTAGCTTAGCTCTACAGAAGTCTTGTTTAGATAGCTTATTACCTTGTGATTCTTGTCATAAAGGCAAACAAACTCATTCTTTTTTTCAAAGTAGTAATAAAGTCAGCTCGCTCTTTGATTTGATTCACATTGATGTTTGAGGACCTTATCGTTTTTTGTCCACTACGGGTGATTCTTACTTTCTTACCATTGTTGATGACTTTTTTCGTGTTGTGTGGGTTATGCTCTTTAGTAGTAAGATGCAGGTTCTAGCTCTTGTGATTGCTTTTTGTGTAATGGTGCAGACGCAGTTTCGGACGGTCATTCGTCGTATCCACTCGGATAATAGGACAAAGTTCTCCCCACTTCACTCATTTTTTGTTGATCGGGAAATATTATTTGAGAAGTCTTGCATTTACACGCCTCATCAGAATGGTCGTGTTGAACGCAAGCATCAATATCTCTTAAACGTTGCTCATACACTTAGGTTTGAGGCTCATCTTCCGCTCACTTTCTGGGGTGAATGTATGACTATTGCCGCTTATTTGATCAATCAGACGCCTACCTCTCTGCTGGACGGAAAATCCCCTTTTCAACTTGTTTCTGGTAAGCCTGTCTCTTATGATATTGTTCATGTATTTGGTTGTCTGTGCTATGCTTCTAAGCAGCCAAAGCCGTCTGATAAATTCGCACCTCGCGGATGTCGTTCTTTATTTATTAGCTATCCTCCTGACCAATGTGGGTGGCGTCTATAATACTCGTCAAATCTTTACATCACGTGATGTTAAGTTCTATGAAGACGAGTTTCCATTTGCTTCTCCCGCTGATCCGCAGCATGTGTCCTCCGAGGTCGTGCCTATAGTTCCGAGCCCACCAGTGTACGACGAATCGTATGACCTGTCTACCCTGTCGTTGGACATGGGGAGCTCATCCCCGACTCCTTTGTCATCTGAGCAGCCGGTTACAGTTGTTTCCAAAACTCTCTTCACACTTACAGACTGGTTTGTACTAATATTAACGATGATCAGATTTAAAAGGACAAGTGCTGATTACAACAGTCATCACTTAATTTCATGATAGTGTATGTATACAACATCAATATAAATGTTTACCATGGGAAATAAAAGTAATGCAGAATTTTTGGGTTAAAAAGACGTACATGAATTGGAAAAAGATATAAGTTAAAATATTTCAAAAGACATGATGGTTTCTCCTTTTTTTTCCCACCTGCTATTTGAGCACTTTCTTCCACAAATCTATACCTACTCAATAAATTTTTAGCATCTATTGGCAAGCTGTGGTATTTTTGAAAACTACAAAGCTGAATATTCTAAATGCCAACCCCTTACCTAGACGAATCCTCATCTTCAACCACCTAGTCATGAGCAAACTTAACTGGATTGCTCAAGCAAAAGATATAAAGGGAATTCTACAGCTTAGAATAATAGCCTCTCGCAACAATAGCCACTACACAATTGCTTCGTTGTGGTGGTGAGGACATAATGACATATGTGTTCTCTGTTTTGGATGGCAGATGTGTGATCTGTTCTGGGGACAATGACTGATTATGGCTGAATCTACAAATCCGGTAAAAGTATTACTCTTGTAATTCATACAACAATACTTTCTTTAATATTAAGGAATGAAAATGTTAGTATATTTACATAAGAAAGTATTGTATTCATTATATTTACATTACAAAATACTATATTTACATTTTTCCTATTTAGTATTGCATTATAAATTTACGACACAACATTAAATGATCATGTGTATGAAGTAGATACTCTATAAGAGAATATAGCCTATGATCATATTTATATATCATATGTTTAAGATCATGGATGAAAATAACATGCTACATGTCCTATCTTGAACTGACAAAAAATTGGAGCAACAAAAAATATTTATTGCAAAGATGATCTCAGTATCAAGAAGAGTGACTAATTCATTCAAATTTTACTGGGATTCTTGTTCCTAGCTGCATTCAACTATTTTTAGAATTTTGCATCACATTGGCCATTCATGAAACCTTATAAAACTTGAATTAAGACATCAAGATAACCATGTCATATACAGACATGAGCTATTTGTTCATAATTTTACAGCAACTAAAGGACATTTGTATTGTCCCAAAGATGGGAAAATCAAAATCATTGAGGCTACCATGGATAATACATGAAATATATAAAATTTAAAGTGTATTGTAATGATCACAAAACCGTGGTATTCATAGATCTCCAATGGTAACCTATTATTTTCCATTTGTTGGGACTTTATTATATCTACTGAATTTTATGCGACATTATATTCTAATGGATAAATATTTATGGAAGATGTGGATATAAAATTGTGAATAAATCATGAGAAAATGTGGAACAATAACCTTTTCTTTACAATCCAAAAAAAGTGATAAAAGATGAAGCACTTTCTTTATTTTGCATAGTTCTTTCATATTGTATGGTAGGAACAAAGCAAATATTCAAGAAAGTTGTGAGTTGGAGTATGACAAGAAGACAAGTCAGGAACTTTGTGTTTTGATAATTATATATATGTCATCTACCTCCACCACTTCAGCTCCTCTTATGGAGTCTAGCTTTCCTTATATACATTATCCACCTATAACCCCTCCTCGAAACCACCTAACCCTCCACTACATCAGCTGCCACCTGCTAATGATGGTCAGATCCCACCAATATTGTGGTCTGACCTAGTCGTGGGTGTTATTGTGCCATGAAGTTAGGTGAATACCCTTACCGATGGGATAGGACCAAAGGAGTCCACCAGGATAGTCTCCCTAAAAGACTATGCCCTCTTCTAATTGATAAGATGAAAATTAAAAATGATACATGGAAACATAGACTATCCTGAATCACATGGCATACCATTTATATTGGTTAACCATTTTCCCGCTACCTAAAGACGTAAGAGAGGAGAATGATAGACTGTGTAGTGACATTATGTGGAGAGATTCACTGAAGAAATAAGTATTAACACAACATTTTGTGATAATATATGAGTCAAAAATGTAGGGAAACTCTTGGCATTTGCAAAGTGATTGACTGGTTAAAGTTGGTCTCACCAAAAATATGTGGAATATAGATACCAAAATCACTTTCTTATGGGTAAGGTGGTTCCACAGAAAATACTTGAAGGAAGGATGTATCCGCTGTGCAAACACAACTACTAATCACTTTTTGATTGGAAAACAGATGCTTAACCACTGGGAAAAATACTCAAAGGCTTACTACTTTTATAGTAGGGGAAGGAAAAAGGCCTCACTTGTGGAGTGAATCATAGTTAAATGGAATACTTTTAACAAGGGTCTGGTGAGGTTGAATCATGAAGTGATGAAATTTGAACTGATCTTCAATGTAAATTATCTACAATAATATGCAATGACCTTATTTCTGGCAATAGTATGAAGGATAGAAAATATCAACTAAATTAAAAAAAACATCTCAAAAGAAAGGAGGTGTGGATAAGATCTATTTTGTATCAAAGGAGGTTTTCTACCACATTAACAAATCATGGTATACAAATCAAGAATTTTTTTTGCAAATTAGCAATAAAAGTCCACTCTAGTTTCTAAAATCGAAGCAATCATATAGAGGAATGTTGTAGTAAAGGAGAGATGAGTATCTTAAAAACAAGCATGAGAATATTAATCTACAGAATGTAACATAACTCCATCAATCAAGTTGCTGAATAGAAAGTGATTATTTGTAGATAATGAAATTTATAGTTGAGAATTCAATTGATTGTCTCCCATTAATGCCAATTAGAAGCAGTTGTAAAGCAACAAGTAGAGGCCAATATCTACAATTGACACTAATGATAGTATCAAAGAAATATATATGGTCTGATGATGTATAAAGATAATAGATAGATATTTCTCTTCATTAGATGTGTATGTTAGTGATACTCACCTTTTATCTCCCATGTAACAAGCAACATCTCATCATGGTCTTCACTCTTCATGAATAAAAAAAAATAAAAGCCAAACAAAATGTCAAGCTCTTGTGTAGCATATCAGTAGCTCATCCATGTCCTTCCTTATTTTTGCTCTTGTGTGGTTGTTTGAAATGCTTAAACAATGTCATTAGAATAGCCACAATATCACATACAAATCATAATTCTTAATAAGGATAAGGATGATACTTGAAAGGATCCAAAATAATTTGATAGGAATAGCAAGGAAGATAAGATTGTAAAATACCTCATTTCAAACTATGTCTTAACCTCATTTCCTCAATATTCATATCAAAACAAGTGTGGGTTCATTGTGTATGTTGAGTGTAGAATGATAAGTGATATACATAGTAAATTGAAAAGGTAACTATTATACACTTATGTTGTGTAATATAGTTCGGAAGAGCAAACATATCATATCTTACAAAACATACATAGAAGACCGAAATGTTTTGGGGACAACCTCGATTTTTTTGTCTCATGTATATGCATAGTTTTAAGGTATATCTATGATGAAAATACATTTAGTGTTGGATAACTTTAATATAATACAATAACAGAATGAATCAACTGATCAAGGAAATGCATTTCTTGGATACACTTTTTTAACTTTTGCATGCATAGGAGATGGTGATCTTCTGTGAATAAAATTGAGGTCTTGGATGCTAGAATCCATAATCATATTGGATTGAGTGTTACAAATTTATCTATAGACAAAGCTAAAGTAGAAGCATGATTTTAGAAGTTTGCACATCATTTAAATAAAAAAGGTAACTAATAAATGAAGACTAAGTCAATATGAAGAAGACATTATTTAAATTGGAAATCCAAAAATATCAACACATTATTCATTATAGCCATATTTGAAGTGTAGTTGAATACCACTACATGAGGTCAAACTCACTCAACACTATGTACATCATTACAAAAAAATATAATTAGCGTTGTAGTTTCAAACTGTAACTTGATATGAAAGCTTTCTAAGCCTTTTCACCTGAATATAAACTATATGGCATAGTTCATACAAAGTGGGTGAAACACATGATCACCACATTTACCTAGTTTATTCTGTCTGTAGATGAGATTTCAACAAAAGTGCACATTTATATGGAATACTTACCTTAGTTTTGATATTGTACAAGGTTTCCTCCTCTGTCGTAGGCTTGGAATTTGGATATTTCTTTCTTGAAGTAGAAAATAATAGTTTGAATAAACAAATCTTTTTCCCTATGCAAATGACTTAACTTCAAATCTACCTGAAGAATTTCTCATCTTGCCACCTAAATGTTATAAAACAAAAATGTTAAGTAGAATTGATAGACATAAATATCTATCTAACAAATGAACATAATATAAATGTAAAGATCCATTTTGATTTGTTCTCCTTACCTTTTCAGTTCAATAATTAAATACTTCAGTATATACAATATTTTTGGTGCAATATTTGTATTCTTCGGTAGTTCAAGTTCAAAATAGAAATTTCGTTGTCGATTTTGAAATTCCTCTGGACATTGCTACATAAAGTTGTCCATGAGAAAATATAGGTTCTGGCAAGTAAATACCAACATGCGGGATTGTTTGACCTTGTGCTTTATTTATAGTCATGGAAAAAAGATAAACGAATTGGAAATTGCTTTCTTCTA
Source organism: Alisma plantago-aquatica (assembly GCA_963693085.1). Classification (NCBI taxonomy): domain Eukaryota; kingdom Viridiplantae; phylum Streptophyta; class Magnoliopsida; order Alismatales; family Alismataceae; genus Alisma; species Alisma plantago-aquatica. Next base: position 125,981,266 of record OY856412.1, read on the forward strand.
AATGAGAAAGGATATGTTGTATTTTCTTTTGGAGACATTTGAATTCTTGGTAAAAGAACTTCTCTTCCAACATATTGACCAACAGCTATTCTTGCTCGAATGACATTTTGTTGAAAATCTATACGAACCAGTCTTGTTCCATTACAAAGACCATTCGGAGGATCCAAATTTCTCAACAACATCATAGGGAAATTTTTTTAAGAATCAACTTATGTAGTGGCATTCCAGGAGGTGTTTCATTATTTAGAAATTCTACTTGGTAGTTATGATTTGTTTCATCAACTGCTGTATCGAAGCTATGATAAATGTATTCCTCACCTGGAAATTTTTTAATTATCAAGTCATTTTATCGTCAACATATTCATTCTTGGTTGCTAATATTGCTCTTGTTGTCATATAATCCGAGCAATAACTTTTTTCAAGTAAAAGAGGAAATATAGAGTCAATTAGTCTTAATTTTGATATGTCATCATCATCATATTTAACAATCATATCCTTGGGAATATTGATCATGTCTTTTTCTTTATATGGTTCACTTTCTTCACCAACTCTCATTAATAATTCTGAAAATTCTGGAACAAATGCTGCTCTCATATTTTTACTAAGATGTAATTTTTCCATTATAGGCCACAAATATGATTTGACCAGAGATTCTTCAATTGTTTGTGAATGAGTTCCTTTAGGAACAACAGGCAATACTTGCCTAAAATCTCCTCCAAATATGACGACCTTGCCACCAAAGGGTAATTCATCATTTTCTAGTATGTCTCTTAATGAACGGTCTAAAGTCTCGATTGTAAGTTTCTTTGCCGTTGGAGCTTCATCCCAAATTATCACTTTTTCTTGACAAATTAAATCAGCTGGTACTACTGAATGAGAAGATAAGACTAAGAAATATCCTCAACATCAAGTATAGGAAGTACTTTGAGCAACCTTCCAAAATGAAAAATATTGAAGAATATCCTACAACGTAAGATGTGTTACATTATCTCATTGGTCTTTTAGAACTAAAACCTCTTTGGAATTAAAATAAAATGAAAATTCAATAGGATAATATAGGACACTAAACATGCATTAATAGTTAAAGTAAAAATCCTTCACATCAAGTAGCTACATACTTTCCTTACAAAAATTTAGATAGAAAATGATTCATAATTTTCAATCATTTATTAAATAATTAAATGTTCCTAAAATTAATTTTAGTCCTTCCACCTATTCATTCTTATTATAACAAACTGAACATGACCAGACTTGGTATATCATGTTTCTAATAATTGCATGCCATAAATCTTGTGAACTTGGAGGATGTCGTGTGATAGCTAAATCCCGACTGTTTGAGATATTTAAATTCTAGTTTAAACTAGTATCTCATGTTTTATTGCGATTTGGATTATTGATTTTTCTTGCATGTTTATATTTTATGTTACGACATTTACTAAATAGGTTTATGTATTTTATATATGAAATAACAAAGAGATTTCCTTTTGTAAATGTAACTTTTTCATCTCCCTAGTTCCATAGGTAATATTTCAATTCCACATTTGCATAACCAAAACATTGGTAGATTTTCAATAGTATAAATGACAAAGAAAACATTATAAGCCAATTTTTAACTATTAGTTTGTCAATGAAAGTTTCTATATTTACCACCTAATTCACTATTATTCCTCATATTCTTTTTTGATGTACTAGTGACAAATTATTTCTTTATTCACTTGAAAACATGTCCAGAAAAATTATGTATATAGACTATAGCAATCTAAGTTATCCTATTATAGTGGGCTTGTTTTTATGGTGCCCATTTTGCTTGATGCATGTTACTTTGTTTTCCAAAATATAGAAGGTATTGCCATGATTTATAGAAGCTAATTTTTGGTTATACGGAGTTAAATTTTATTTATGTAACCTAATGTAAGCCCTCGTATCTTATTTTGTGGAACAACTATTTCCATACAATACTAGTACTCATCTCTTTCACATTCTCTTGTCTCACTTGTCATTTCTCTGAGAAAACTTTAGTAATGTAGTTCTAAAAAATCCTAGTATCCTTAGCGGTGGCCAAGAATATTTTGTGAATGATTGTTTAATCTTTGTTTTGTTGATTTGATATGATTATATATAAATTACATATGTGAAACCCTAATATTAGTTAAAATTGGGATATTTGGGATAATTCGACATTTTAATATGAGTCTTTTGGTATGATATGACATTGACAGAAAAACACACACTAGATATCTTTATAACCTCAAGTAGGGATTCAATAAATCATGATACATGTAATATAAGGACTAGATGACAACAAAAGAATTACAGATATGTTATATGATAAGAAAAATCATAATGAGTAATTTGAGATGAGTTTGACTGAACTTGGTTGTATCTAGCCCATAACTAGGTAGGCTTATCCTAGAAATAAACCAACAAAGTTAGTACCGACTTAAAATTATGACCAAAAATATATATATCGACTCATTCTAGTCTAATTTATGCCAAACCACTTGTGAAAAATTAGTCTTAAATGACATAACAACTATCCTTTAAGGCATATGATCAATAGAGTATTTCCTTGATTACTTCTTAATGGTCTAACTTCCCCTTGTCTTGGGAAATGAGAAGTGGAAAAACTTGTAGATGTTGATCAAACTGTGGGTCTAGAGAAAAGGGACAAGTCATATGCTCTTAGGAGAGAATGAACAAACCTTGTAAAGTAATCTTATATCTACATAACTAGAAGACTTGTTTTAATAACAAGTAGAGTTTAAACATGTGTATACTAGCACTTAAATTGAAATATATAAGTCAAAATCTCAAAGGAGAATACTACCCATTCATTCTCACTTACATAATTAAAATATAACTTATAATTAAGGATGAAATAGTTCCATTCATGGAACTTTTTTCCCTAAATATCAATCAAGGTTTTCCTTCAAGTTTATTGTTGTTCCTAAAATATATCTCATATTTTTTGTTCATTGTTTCTTCTTCTGCATATGAGTTTCTACCGATTCTGCCAAAGATGACCAAGGCAAGCAAGCCAGCTTATACCTCCTATAGATAAGCTTGGGAAAGAGTGATGTGGACGGAGGTTCAAAATGGGTGCTTCTGTGATGCTTGGTCTGAAAATTTCCAATTCCTCTCAACTGACTTCAAGCAAGTAGCACCATTCACGCTTTATTGCTCTTAATAGCTTTATAGTATACAGAAGTGGTAAAGCTAAAACATAGTGTTTTTCTATTATGTGAAAAGTTGAGTGGAGCTCGGCTTTCACCTACTTCATAATTAGTTGGTGAATGATTGAGTCATGTTTTAGAGAAATAGACATGTTTAACTATAACAACGAATAATTTGGTGTTAATTATGCCTTAGTCAGTGGAAAGGGTATATGGAAAACTTTGTTATTTTAGGGAAGTTTTTTAAATGATTGATGATTGAGTTATTATTTTATCCTTATTCTATTACTTATAATTTATTGGAGAAAAGTATGTAAAATATCCGATTTGGAAAGTTATTTGTTAAATTCTACAACTAAATGAACAATATGATATTGAATGAAAATGAAGGAATGATTTATTATAAATGATGTCTATATAATGATAGAAAATTGTAAATTTGATTTTGTGTTGTTATATATTTATGTGATGTTATTATGGAACTATGTTAGTACTTGAGCATTATATAAATACAAATATGATTGATTAATCATGCCACTACAACCCAAATTAATTTATGTTTCGAAAATGGTGTCAAAGCATATTTTAAGTTTGTAAAAAAATCAATGATTTTGTATTAATATTACTGTTTGTTTATATATATTATGTAATATTATTATGGTGAAAACCAAGTCCATCTATTTCCTACCTAAATCTAACATCATATTTGATAATGTAAAAAATTCAGTTATGATTGTTGGTTTGTTCTTAATCAGAAACATTACAACAAGTGAGTAATATAATTGAATGAAAAGTTGAACCTAAATCATGTTAAAATTAATATCTTCGAGAAGCATATATCATCCCTTATAGTTCCATTTTTTAGAAGTGAAATAAGTTACCATGAAATTGTTGATGGATCATGAGATGGATCCTAGATCATGAAATCTTGACCCAAGATTCATATGAGAGGATTCATAAGGAGTTTAAGAACCTAAAAAAGTAGGGATAGTCCATGACTTCAGTGATATATTCTCTTTAGTATATGACCTTATAGAGTGTGGAGTGTCACATAGTCATTTTCAATTATTTAACTATCTAGTTGTTGTGAGTACATGTCATGTTTGGTTGAGTGAATTAGGATACTATTTAGTTTTATATCCAATTTAAATTCATTCCATTAATTTCTACCTACATATATAGGATGGAAAGTAATTTCTATGGTAATGCACTCCCAAAAACTTCTATATTAATATTATAATACAAGTCCATGTGAGTTTGATTATTCCTCCTCAAAGAAGTCCACACCTTGTCAACTTAGCATTCCACAAAATGGCATTCCTAATAGAAAAACCTAAATCTTTCATTCTGACATCATGGTGGATTGAAAATTTTCTTATCATATTAAGTTGTCAACTCTAATAAGCAAAGATCCTTGATACTCCAAACAAAAGGTTAATTAGTGCAAGTGTTGTCAATTGTGTACACATGGATCAATCCTCACCCTATTTATGGTGTGTTGTAAGCCAACACTGTGCAAATCTTCATCTCCACTTTCTACACTAGACAAAGGACAAAGATGGTTTTGTGCAGGGAGATGTAAGTTGACCACTACACTAAAACATGTATCTCCTAGTTGCTAATTATTTTGTGGAGAAAAAGTAGAAACCAAGTCCTACAACACGTGAACCTATTTCTCTTAGACGATGAGGTTGTGATGAGGTTGGGGGGGGGAGTAGTGGGTCTCTATTGCACATAGAGATCATGATAAATGAAATTGTGGTGTGTACTACGTGGAACTATACATATTCTCTAGTTGTGGATGTAGATCCATTCCTAGGCATATGCAACCATATGATCATTTACGTATCCTTCCCTTCCTCAATTCCTTTGCATTTGAATCCATTCAGATGTACCCATTGATCTACCATCATACAACCCAAACCAAGACTTACAAATCTGATGTAAAATATCATTCATGTGTACCTTGTGTGTTATTTTCACACCCTTACATGTACCAAGGACATGAGGCTGAGTTTTTATTGGTTGTAGGTTGGTGTGCTCCTATACATGTTGGACTAACATCCTTGATAAGATCTATGGTATTTTTTTTTGTTTAGTGGTATTGATAATATAAAGAACTAATAATTAGCTACTTGAACTTGTTTTTGTGGTTTTAAACTAGTGACTACATGTCCATTTAGTATGGCAAGTGTAAATTTGTAATCCGTCCAAGTATATATGATTTGAAATTCACTTATTGCATCATAAATTATTTTAATGTATTATATATAGTTTTTCTAAATGAAAAAAATTGTAATCATTATTTTCATATATGACAATGATTCTAAAGTAGTTATATAATAAGTTTTTATTTCTTAAGTGGCCATAATTGATATTTGATGTTATCATTGGTTTAATGGGTTTTGATATATTTCTTGAGGGGTATTTTACTCACTAATTGGGACTTTATATTTGATATGGATTTTTCTATGTTCTTAAATGTGCAACAACATTCTTCAAGGGATGCACACCTTTTCCAACATAAAAAATGGTTTAGAGACTCTGCAAGGTGGTAACTAGAGTCGGTTTTATAGAGACTCTACAACCAAACCCATAAACTTGAGTATGCATGTATATATATATATATATATATATATATATATATATATATATGTATATCTTTGTGTGTGTATGTATATATGCATATATGTCTACAAACATGTATATGATAATATGTGTGCTCATTTATGTTTTAGGTTATGTTTGAAAAATATTTTAACAAAAGGTTCCATTACTTGCATGTTTCTTAGGCTCTATGCAAGCTTGACTTCTTTTGAATACAGATTAATTGTTTTAAGTGCCAATATTGATTGCACAAATTTAATTATCAATTTTCATAGATATACATTTAATGTTTGTTTGTATAACCATGTTTAGGTTTTGTTATCATATGTATTGAGGAATAATCTATGACTTATGCATGACATCTTGTAGTATTTTATAAGGGCATAAGAATACGGGTGGAACTTTGTTCACATGTCTATATTTCTCTTATCTAAATCATACTATCTTACAAATTTATATTATGGACGATAAGCATGAGGAGTAGGTTAGGATATAATATGATCTATTTTTTCAAGCTAACACATATGAGGATTATGTTATCGATTGTGCTTCTAAAGATCTTAAGGTGGAGATAGAACAATTGAAACTAATTCCAACTTTGATTGTTCTATTTCAGGTCATGAAATATCTTATTGTAACTCTAAATAAAGTTTTCCATCCCAAACTTCCTACATTAACTATTCTTGTCAATTGTAACAGAACGATCTCCAAGAATCATTGATGTATTGGATCCATGGATTTTGTATATCTTTTTCAAGGAGTTGGAGAATGTATTTTCCATACTTGAAATCCCAATTAAGGATAAGATATGTCTTATAATCTACCAATTGAAGGGTAGTGTATGGAATTCATGTAATATAGATGAGGCAAAGAGCACATATCAGTGGATCACATTGGAAAACTTACACAAAGAGTTTGAAGTTGTCTACTAATTACCATGTTATATATGAGTGAACATAAGACAGTTCGAGAACCTAGAGTTGTGACAAAGGATAAACATTGGGTCGGTTCGTACCAAGTTTACATAAACCCACACGATAACCCGCCCAAATTAGTTTTGGACTCGATCAATTCATGATTTGGGAAATATAAACATGGAAGTTGCACAAACAAACTTAATCAGAAATGTGTACTTGGTTCCAACTCTTGTTATTATTTGAATATACAAATAATATAATCTAACCATTTTAATGATAGTAAGACATATTACATGACAATAGCATTGAATAAAGTAGTTGTATCACCTAATTGAGTGCAAAAACTACATAGTAAGTTACATAAACAACTAAACCAAAAGATAAAGTTGTAGTCATATTCCTGACACTAAATAATAATAAGATAAATATAATGATCCAAATATGTAACAATGTAAAAATTAGTTGATGAGTTTTCATAAAGGAAATATTAACATAAAGACTAAAACTACTATTTTATATGGAAAAATTCATAGACATATAATAAATAACATCTAAGTAAAATTTCTTAATGACTTATACATTTTATATTCAAATACATGTTAAGTCCATGGGTCATCAATTTTTGGTTTAGTTCCACCCAAACCGGACCACCCAAAATGTCTAGGCTTAATAAGACCCAAGCCCACCGATAAAATGTTATGAGTTAGGTTCGAGTCCAGGGGATGGCCTCCGAAATATCATTCAGAGGGGATTGGCCCCACCCATTCTTCTGGCATAAGTATTTCCACATGTATAGGGAGATCTTACTCTCAAAGAACAAATGTTTGTGGGATTCCTCCTCCTCTTTGCATAAAGGAAAAATTTCATCGGTATCCAGAGCCCATCATGCCAATCAATCTCTAGTGGGTAGTTTTTCCATTATTGCTTTGTAGGTTAAGGTGTTGTACTTGGGAATGTAGCATCTCTCTCAATGAAGTGAGTACCAAGGAGTCAAGATCCTTTCCCTTATCATACAAGGCTTCATATGGGGATCCAAAAGGGATAGATCTCATCACTATCATGATTATACAAATCTCTCACCTCATCTCATCTTGTGTTCATGTATTGCCAAACTCAGGAATCATGTATAGAGGTGGTATTAGACCCCCCCATCTTCATACCATGTCTAGTTCTCATCTAAGATGACCAAGCACCTTTTGGATGACAAAGGAAACAATCAACTCTTTTGAGGTTGCACTCTCTCTGGATTTATGCCATGTTTATTATCCCTAGACTTCCATGTTGCAAAGGCTTGGAAAAAGTATTCCAAGAAATGCCATGCTCTTTTCCATTCCACATGAAGGATGACATAAGGTGTTTGATGCTAACAACAGTATGATTAGGCAAGGTGCAGAGGTCACACCAAAATGTAACCATACTATAGATGACAAATCTAATCAAGAGAGACCACCCCACCACATAGATACAAAAACTAAACCACCTATCTAGTTTTTCCCTAACCTTGTCAAGTAATATTTATAGTCTCTAGGAATAACCCGTCCCACCAGGGAAAGGAACCCCAATGTATCTAGTTGGGAAACATTTTTACTTTAGTCCCATGGAACTTTTGAGTCTTCCTCTTCTCACATCCTAGGATTTAGAAAACAAGATCCCAAATTCGACATCAGTCATGCATAGCCCATTGAGTTTTTAAAGCTTTATCATGACCTTCTTAAACTCTACTAGTCTATTAGCATGATGAACAAAGAATAAAAGGATGTCATCAGCAAGGATGAGATATGATAACATCTTGGTGCCTTTGATCTTGAAAGGCTTAACCTTGTTGCTATCCCCAGCCTCCTTAGTCAATGATGTGAGGCCCTCCATCACTAAAGTAAAAAGGAGGTAGAAACGGTGTCACCCTTAAAAAGTCCATTCATAACAATGAACATGCTAGTCGGTGCCCCATTTACAATAATAAAGAAGTAGTTGGTTTACAAAGAGTTTTGGATCCTTAAGATCCATGTCTCACAAAACCTCATGGATCTCATGATTATCCATAGTGTGTCCCATTTGACGAAGTCTTATTTATTAGGGATGTCCATATTTGCACAAGTTCTACTTGCCACACTCTTTAGTTGTAAAAAACTCTATGGCCAGGAGTGTGCAGTTTGACGTGCTCCTACCCTGGATGAAAGCACATTGATTATGTGATATGATATCAGGAAGGCAAGTCTTAACCCGATTGGAGAGGATCTTTTTAATGATCTTATAAGTCACTGAGAAACATGGTATAGGCATGTAGTCCCTCATGTTGTCAGAAGGAACATTTTGTAGGAATGGGATTTATGAAGACATGATTAACCCATCTCACCATTCTCCCCCAACCATGAACCATCATACTTCTCTATAAAATCTTAAATCACAAGCCATCAAGCTTGAAAGAATCCGTGTTACATCCATCCCGAACAAAGGTCTTGTTTTCCCATATGGAGAACGTGGCATGTTTCACCTCCTCATCATTTACTTGTTTACATAGATTGGTATTCATTACATTACTTACTCTCAAAGATGAAAGGGGTACACTACATGAACACTTAGTGGGTTAGTTGTAGAAGTTATAGAAATAAAGGACAACCTCATTACCCACCAACTACCTACCCTTAATTTTAGAGCCATCACCATTTATAAGAGAGAAGATATAATCTTTGAGCACCCTCTTCTTGACTACATAGTGATAAATCTTTGTACTACAGTCTCCATCTTTGAGCAAAACCATTCCACTTCTTTGCAAAAAGAATCTTTCCTCAACTTTTTCAAGGTCAACCAACTTTCTCTCCATCTCTCTCTCTGCCTCAATTACACAAGGGCATAGAATATGGATTTGAGAATAAATCGAGGCTTTATCAAGGGACACTCTAGATTTGGGAGAAAGGGTCTTTATGTTGACATTCTCCATGGCCCACTTCCTTACATTAGGTTTTGTATTTCATATATTTTTATAGACTATATATAAAGGATTGCCCTGAACATTTACAATCCATCTTTTCTCAACTTCCTCCTTAAACTCAGGACACAAACACTATATTTAAGAACCTAAAAGGTTTAGGATCTTTCCCTTCATTTTTAACATTTATGTGAAACCAAGCGTAGTTGTTGAAGTGATGGGATCCCAACTTGATGAAGGATTTAGGAAGGATGTCTGACCAAGATATATTGATGAAGCCTCTATCCAACTTGTAATCTATGCATTTCTGCACATCTTATTTGTTGGACAAAGTAACATGACCGCCAATCATGTTTAGTTTTATTAGGGTTGCATCATCTATAACGTTGTTGAAGTTCTTAAGCACATATTAAGGGACAAACTATCCCCCTTTCTTCTCACTACCCAGCAACAAAATGTTTAAATAACCCACAACCAAGGAATATCCTATTGGTATGTATTGAAGATGCACTCCCACATTGGAGTTCTATCTATCTCTAGATGTTCCTCATATACAATAATAATAATACATGGGAATCATACACTAGTCAGTCAACATAATTGGGTTGATATTACAACACTTTGGGTTCCACCCAATACAAATCCTACCATGTTCAACCTCGTTAATGTTAGACATGTGGTTCCACTATCTAGGGAACAAGGTATGTACCCTATCCTAGACAACCCTCCTGATTTTTGTCTTCAGACAAAGGCACAAATTCACATCAACAAAAATAAGAATGGACTTCAACTTCCTTTGGCTATAGGGAAGTGAGACACCCTCATGTTCCATGTAATAATGGACATGTCAATGTGTGTGAGACCCTTACCCATTCCGGAGTGGGTCTAGAAGCTACTTCTACCACTTACACTACATGTCAGGCTACAATTGTGTTGGGGACTAAGGAAGGGACCATTGTGGGTTTTTCTAGAAACTTCACTATATTCAAGCTCACTTTGTTGTAGGCACATGGGTCACCCTTTTTGGGATACATATACCTTCAATTGTAGTCAACGATCGCCCATGGGGATTGCCTACCATTGACCAAGAAGCATACCCCGTAGCAGACTCATTTGATACCATTGTTGTTTTTATTGTTATGTGAGGAGTTAACACTTGGCCTCTAAGTCCATCTCCCTTATTTACTAAATGAGAGGAGTGGGTCATGACAAAACTAATCATGTGGGTAGTGGTTGGGGTAGGTTCATTCACAAGATGTGTGTTGGTATTAGGTTGTCTAGTGGTGATCCTTCTTCATGCTTGAGATCTAGAGGGGGTATCATTGATGGCATCACCCCTCTGATGACCAACCTCGCGTTATTGTAGGTGTGGGTTTCCCTATTTGGGTGCCAACCCATAAGCACCTTGTCTAGACGTTGGATGTCATTATGGGTAGAAAAGATAGATTTTTGAACGACCTAGATGAATGGGTGGTGAATAAGTAGGAGCCCTACGACTAGGTTAGGCACTGTCATTGTGTCCAAACACATGACATGTGCTACATCGATCAGGAAGGCATTATGGATTACCTTGATCTCCCAAGATTGGTCGTCAAGGAGCTCCTCCATCACCACTTGTGGAGGGAGCTTCTCAGCTGATATATCAATGGAGAAGGGCAGACACCCAAACTCACCTTGAGGGTTGCTACAACCCCAATTTTTGGATTCATATGGTTGGAAATGCAATTTCCCCAATAAATTTCTGATTATGGGAATTATATGATTTATGTGTATTGAATGGTTTTCCTTTTTGCAATTTTTCCTTTGTGCATGTGATTTCATGGATCATAAGATGTCAATGAGTACAATATGATTAAAAGAAAAAGAAGAAATCAATTAATGCATTATTAAGGAGGAAATTTGAGATAATAAAGAAAATATGAGAAATATGTGGAAATATGTATGATTGAATCATCATGGATGAGATTTTGAATCCACAAGGTTTCTAATGGTGAAAAGAATCCAAATAATGAGAATAAAAGATGTAAGAGAGAGAATATATATATAAAATATGCCTTATTAAGAGATAAATTGCATATGAAAAAAGGTCACATATACTTTCTAATTTTAGTCCCAAACTTGGCACACAAGTAGGTTAAGTCATTTTGGACTTTCCTCTAAAATTTGGGATCAAATGAAGAAGCAGTTTAAGAAATATGATTTTTGTAATATTTCCTAAAGTGAGAAAGATATCTTTAAATGTCACGATTTACATTTAAATTAGAATTCCTTGCACTGGCCTTTGGATGGGTGTGTGAAATCTGGACCCTCAGATCTAGGATCCAACGACTATCCATTTTATCCTACCTCCATCTCGATTTAGGAAAGGGGGAAATAGTAACATGAGGAATCGAATATGTCTCTCTCTCTCTCCTTGACCCGCCAGGAGGAATAAAAAGAGGATTTTTGTGTTTGAGAGAGTAAAACGGATCTAACAATCATTTAATGTCTTGGTTTCATGCACTACTAGGAATTTCCCCAATAGTTCCCATGGAGTTGGACTCCATGGTTTCCGGCTTGCTAACTAGAGCTATAAAAGGGGCTCTGCCCCTCTTTGTCATGGAAATAGAAGGGTAAGGCCACCCATGCAGGTCTGAGGAGCCCTCTACTGCTCCTGTGTTGCCTGAAGATTAGCAAACCATGGGATCTTTATCCGATCTGTGCTACCCATCAACGGCGTGATGGGTTGGTCCCGAGTAGCCATCTCCTCCATCCATTAAGGCCTCAAACGAATTCGGGAGGCTTGGACAAAGACCCCCGTGAGGGTAGTTGCCCCAACCCGACTCTAGACCACAGAGTCAACCAAAGGGTTGACCATGGTCGAATGCTAGTTCACGAGCAGAGGAGTCTCGCAAGGTTGAAGAAGGGTTTCACTGAAAAGACACTTATGCCCCCACCGAGCGCAAGACCTTAAGCGCAAAGGTACAGGGCAGTAGTGATCTTTCTTCCTGACCCGACACTGTATCCACTTGAAGTTGATTGCTGACATGGTTGAAGCCCATTAGCTGGCTGGGGTCTGTGTGGAAAAGAGAAGAGCAGGCCGCAACACTAATGTGGCGGCTTCCCATTGGCCAAAAGTAAGTTATTTTGCATAAATCTTGTCTGTTTATGGATAACTCAGATTAAGACATGTTATATATGAAAATTGATCAAAAAAATGCAACAAATTTGATAAAAATAGTATTGAAGCATGAATATGCTCATAGTTCAAAAGTATATAAAGTTTCTATCTTTAATGCTTTCATGAATAAGAAACCCTAATTTGATGATTAATGAAATTGGGAAAGGTCATATGGGTATTTTATGTGAATATTAACTTGTTGTTAATAAAAAGGATGTTTTGAATCCAAAAAGGGGATCCATATGCTTAACTGGTTAAATTAGGGTTTCATATGAATAAAATGTATTAATGGGCTTAGAAACCCTAATTTAGGTGAATATGATTTTTAAGGGTTTTAATTGTGAAAATCCATGTATAAGATAGAGATATTATGTCCAAAAAGACAATTTGAGAATAAACAATCCTTAATATTGATGATTTGAGTAATTAGGGTTCGATGTGTAGAAAATCTATATTACGGTTTGTTGACCCAAAAAGATAAAGGTTGAGAAGTTGATATAAGAAAACCTAATGAATCCCAATGAGACCTAAAAACCTTATAAAGGTGTCCCAAGTCTATAAGGAGTTGTTTGGGGATATGATTGTGATAATTAGACATTATATATGTTTTTAGGATCAATGTTTGCTTGATTGGACAACTAGTTGGATTTGGATATATTGCTTCTTTGAGATCTTTAAAATAGGTATGTGGTTAAGCTTATGACTAATCGCTCTAGTTTCACAGCAACTTTTGAGGTATTATCAGTTACTTAGAAATAACTTCTTGGTTGACTTTTATTTCATGCAACTGTAAAGTGACTATGACTATCACCATAAGTATATGTTCATGACTATCTCAGATCCTAGTCCTCCTCTATAGCTTTGATGATGATGAGATGGATGAACTAGTACATGGTCTACCCTTGGGGTAGGATCATCAGTGTGACGATCTACTTGCAAAAATGAGATCAACGAATGCAAAAGCGATTAATTAGTAGCAGAATTTCTAAAAATCACTAAAAATTAAAACTTTTTATAAAGAGATACTCAAACGGTAAAAACTCTTTCATAAAGAAACAAGTTAAGTTATTTACAAGCCGATTCATCAGTACATCTCTGAATTACTCATCTCAAGAGTCATAACACTGACTTCCCTGTTAAACTGTACATGAGTTGTATACAAAAATTATTGAGGCATTACGCCAAAAATCTCAGATCTATATTAAATCATTTACGGACTCCTAGGACCTGAGAGTACAAAGATGACACATAGGACCTTCTATACACAAGACCTAACAGATAGTGACTCCACCTGTGGATCACTGTTGTCCTTGATGTTGCTGCTGTTGCTGTTGCTGCTCACCCACTGAAGGGTTCCTTCGTCCTCGGCGTCTACCTAAAACGTTGAATCCCACGGGGGTGAGACAATTGAATAATTGTCTCAGCGAGAGTTATAACTCTTCGCTAGAAGCATTGTTATTTCAAATAATAGAATAACACTGATTAGTAAGGTTATCAATTATAACTTGATTGAGTAACAAGTCATTGACTCAGTAAGGAATATGAAAAACATGTATATTACTGGTCCAATTAGGACTAAATAAACAATGCATCATCAATCATTATTTTTCGCAGTTCAACCTAAGAAAATATGCTACACGGCTGATTACATTTTTCAAACATACTTATGTCATGAGGATATGAGGTATACCGCTCATACTCCAACCGACCATTAGGAAATTGCAATCGGTACCATACATAGGTCATCAGAAGAGCTGGATTTCTATGACCTCATCTTCCTCAGTCAGTGTGAGGATTATCATGCAGGACATCTTGTGTACTCTCTGCCATAATAGCTATCCAGGGTATTCTGGCACTTCGCTATTAGAGTTACAGTGGCATGATGTACTCTCTTCGCAATCGAGGGATTTCTTGTTTAACTCACATCAATTCGGCATTAACATCATCTTCGGGAGATTAATGATACATCATCCTGACATAAACATATAATGAAGGATTGAGAGAATAAATATTCATTCTCACATCAATTCCTCCATTAGGACGTAAGGATATTCACGTCCATAACCCCCTCATACTCAAAAGTATGCTCTCCAAGAGTTTCCTTAGGAAACCCTATTTCACCATCATCTAACTTTTAACGATGATGGATCTATGGTCAGGGCTCTACATGATATCATTATACTTGATTATTTAAGTACATTATGGCATTCTTTTAGCATCAGACATGTTTTCAAACATAAACCATTAAAACAATTGCTATAAAGAAAGGGTACTAATTGTATCAAGTTCATTTCACATCTAGTTATCATTGGGATATCAATCCCTAACCATCTCATCATTATGATTTCAGAACATGGGTGTTCAAACCCTTAGTTCAGCAAAACAAACACTTGTTACCAAGTAACATATTTCCATCAAGTCATTTGATAGAATAAACAAGATAACAGAAATGTTGATATTTCATATGGCTCATATAGCCTATTAGTCTCATTTGTTACCTCTTACTAGGCAACATAGCATATCATTACTTTCAAATCTTATACAGTGCTTTTAATGAATATGGCATCATAACCCTTACCTGGCTATGCTCACTTCTTTATAAAGACCTGCATGACTAACACAATTGATAACATGCACATTATATCTATATCAACACAATATAAATTATTTCCAAGTCAAGCATAGAACACCACGGTCGTGCAGCCAAGAACGGTCATGCGAAGGGAAGTCACCATGGACGTGCTATCTTGCTTGGTCATGCTACAGAAGATTACCACGACCGTTTTACATCACCACGGCTGGTTTTCAGGGTTAAGGTTTCCTATTCAATTCAATTAGGGTTATCCAACTCCTTTAGCTTAAAAAGGCATAGTGATTCCTCATTTCATATTTCAATCATAGGGTTTCATGCTTTCAAGCATAACCCAGAGATAGTGTTTACTGTTCACATCATCACATTCCCCTAGATTAGGGTTTACTATTCACAATACATCACATTACCCTAGATTAGGGTTTACTATTCACAATACATCACATTACCCTAGATTAGGGTTTACTGTTCACAATACATCACATTTATTAGGATTACTTCCATTAATTCTCTCAAATTAGGGTTAAGATTCATTAACCATCATAATTAGGGTTTTCATGATCTCACAAACATGAATCATACCCTAATTAGTCATTCATTCATTTTGAGAGTGCATTACTTGATTAAAATTCATATAAGAAGTCTTTTCTCTCTCATCCCTTATATAGGATGATGCTTTCATCATCCTTGGTTAGGCTAGGTCAACTCAACATTGACATCATGGCTATGTCATTAGTATTGTGATCATTCAGGCTTACTCATTCAAAGAGTACTTAATCACTCTATCCCTTCAAGGGTACCTTCAATATAATAACCATTTATTATAACATGCACTAATCAACTAATCACTTGGTCCTTTAACCACTTTAAGCATCCATGAGGTTTAGGTTAAACAACCACCAAACTATCTTGACTACTAAGACATCAAACGATCTTGACCTTCATAGACCTCAAATGGTCTTGCACACTAAACCCCCAAACGGTCTTGGAAAGACCTTGAAACCGTTTGGTGTTGAAGACCATTTGGTCTTGTTGACTTTTGAAACCGTTTGGTAAAGTGCACACTCAAGACCGTTTGCCCAAGATGGGGGTGAAGACTGTTTGGTCATCTTTGACTTGGAAACCGCATGGAGATAACTGACCTTAAAACCGCATGAGACCAAATGGTTTGGGATCATTTGGTCCCAAACGGTATTGAGACTGTTTGGTCCCGAACGGTCTTGAGACCATTTGGTCCAAACCATCTCAAAACCGCAAGGACCAAAAAGTGTCTCAACCACTTCAATTGAATTAGAGTTTCCAATGTTAAACCCCTCAATTGATCAAGCACATGTTAGCCAATCACCAATTGAGTTAATTAGGTCAACCTTCAACTGATTTGACCCTCAATTGACCCTCAATTAGGGCTTGGATCAATTGGATTAGGGTTTGAAGTCGATGACCCTTCATCCAATTTGGTCATGACCTGACCCCAAATGGTCTTGGGATCGTTTGGATAACTTCCAAAGGGTCTTGAGATCGTTTGCCCATTATTTTATCAAAAACCAAGTCATTCAATTAGGGTTTGGATCCTAGGTTTAGTCACCAATTCAGCAATCGATTACTCATCAACTTGATATCATTGGATCCTTAATTGGTCAACCATGCTTAACCCTAGACCTCCAAATAGTGTTGGGTGATCACCAAACGGTCTTGAGACCGTTTGGGTGATCCCCAAATGGTTTTGAAACCATTTGGGTCACTCAACCCAAACTTCAACTTAAATCAATTATTGAAATCAGCAATTGACCCGATTAGGGTTTTGATGATTGTTGGACCTTCAATTGGTGAACCACTTGGAATTAATTGATAATTTTTGGTAGATAATTAGTTTACTTTATTCATAACAGACCTCCAAATGGTCAATGCCTGGTCAACGCCTCCAAATGGTCTTGGACCGTTTGCTTCCATGCGTTCTTATGAAACCATTTGCACTCAAACGGTTTGAAACCGTTTTCTCCAAACATTTTGGTAAACCATTTGCTAAAGGTTGGGAGATCGTTTGTTACAGTAAATCATGGATAAACATAGGAATTAACGTCATCTTCTTCTACCTCTGTTTAACCAAGAACATGGGCTGTTCTTCATAGAAATGATAGCAAGAACATACAAAAGTGTCTAAAGAAGAAGTATAGGCAACGATTTTAGGAAAGAAGGTTGCATTAACACAATTTTAAGGTTTATAGTTATAAAACCTGCCTCTAGGACTGATCCAGAGCTCCAAGATTCGTAGCTTTAATGGTGGCTTGAGCTTCAATGGTTGTCCAAGCTTCGTTCTTCAAGTTTTGGATGGAGAAGATGACTAGAAAGAAAAATCGTGTGAAGAAAACCAATTACTAACCATTAATTTAGGATTTCCACCATGGATTCGAGGTAGATGATGATCAAAGCTTACCAAAATAGCTTGGTCTTCCTTCCTCTGGTCCAGAGCTCTGTCTTGGTCGGCCAAAGCAAGAAGATAAGGAAAAGAACTAAGGGAAACGATCCCTTGCTTTGTTGAAAAGGATTCTTTTATATATTTATGGGTTTTCTAGGCAAAGAAAAAGACTGTTATCTCTTTTAATCCCAACTTGTTTCCACCACAACTTCCTCCACTCTTTGGATACATGGCCACCATCTAAAAACTTGCAAGACTTTTCAATTATCAAAGGTTTCAAGGAAAAGACTAAGCATCTAAAAAGAGCTATATGTTAGTATCCATCCTTTTCTTGGATATTGCTTTATTTATAATAATGTGAATAACTTCCACTTCATCCAAGATCTTTTTGGTTGCCCAAGCATGGCACAAGCACATACAAACTATTGCAAACACATCCTCCAACTTTTAGTTAAAGGGCTCCATAATTAATATATTTCTTTATGCATTAAGTTATATTAAAGAGCCTTTTGTGCTTAAATCTTGATTATTCCAATATCAAGATTCTCTCTCTTCCATGATCATACAAATGAGGTGCCCCTCTCATTTTCTTTTCTCTACTTCATGCCAAGAAACATGAGAGATCTTTTAGAGGGTATTTTTACATGTTGGACCCTAGGTTTTGGGTAAATTTCACTTTACACCAAAACTGGGTTTTAAAGCACAAAAATTGCTCTACAAGCTATATCTTGGTGCTCAAGCTTGTGAAAACTATACCAATTCATCATATTCACTCTTATGATGTCTCATTCTTAGAGGAACATCTTAACATGTGCAATTTGCAAGTTAACCCCTCAACTTGGGTAATTTGCACTTTAGTCCATTATTAACAAAACAATGTTTCAACATTATGCATAAAGGACTGAAATAGAAATATAAGTTCCTTAAAAGCCTGAATTACATTTCAAAGGATAAGCACAAGCATTTGATCACTTATTTAAGCAAAACACCTAGGGTTAGTACATAACCCAGGTCAGGGATGTTACAAATTATCCACCCCTTACAAGGATTCCGTCCCCGAAATCATTACAAAAACACATTAAGAGAAAAGAGTAGGGTATTTCCTCCTCATCTCTTCCTTTGATTCCCGCGTGGCTTCTTCAACACCACGGTGATTCTAGAGGACTTTTACAAGACTTATGCCTTTCTTTTTCAGCTTTTTAATTCTTCTGTCCAGGATTGTCACAGGTCCTTCTTCATAAGACACATCATCATTCAATTCTACTTACATAGGTTGCATAACTGATTATGTGTCAGGATGACATTTCTTAAGCATGGAAATGTGGAACACTGGGTGCAACTTCTGCAACTCAGGTGGTAACTTTAGATTATAAGTTACTTTTCCAATCCGTTCAATGATTGGATAAGGCCCCATAAACCTAGGAGCTAACTTTCCTTTCCTTCCAAATCTAAGAACTCCCTTCCAAGGTGAGACCTTGAGGTACACTCTATCTCCAACCTGGAACTCTAAAGGTGTATGACGCTTATCAACATATGATTCCTTCCTATCCTGTGCAGTCTTTAACTGTTGTTGTATTATCTTAATCTTCTCGGTGGTCTGCTACAAAAGATCAGGACCTAAAAGTTGATATTCACCCGTTTCATGCCAACATAAGGGAGATCTAAAACGTCAACCATACAAAGCTTCATAAGGTGCCATGTCAATGCTATGTTGATAGCTGTTATTGTAGGCAAACTCTATCAAGCTTAGGTGCAGATCCCAACTCCCTGTAAACTGAAGAACGCATGCTCTAAGCAAGTCCTCCAAAGTCTGTATAGTCCTTTCTGACTGTCCATCTGTCTGAGGATGAAAGGTTGTACTAAACCTTAACTGTGTGCCTAAGGCTTTATGAATTCACTCCCAAAAATGACTTGTAAACTGGGGACCTCTGTCAGAAACAATGGTAACTGGTACCCCATGTAGCCGCACTATCTCATCTACATACAACTGTGCTAGCTTCTCAGCAGAATAGGTTGTTTTGACAGGTAAGAAATGTATTGTCTTTGTCAACCTATCAACTATTACCCAGATGGAATCATGACCTTTGGTTGTTCTAGGTAAACCAACCACAAAGTCCATGGTTATATGATCCCACTTCCACTGTGGTATGGGTAAAGGCTGCATTGTTCTTGTGGGCTTCTTGTGTTCAACTTTAACTTGCTGACATACAGGACACCGCATAACAAATTCAGCAACATCCTTCTTCAAACTAGGCCACCAATACATATCTTTCAGGTTACGATACATCTTGGTGCTTCCTGGATGCATATCATACATTGAAGAATGAGCTTCTTCTAGGACTAACTTCCACAAGTTTTCCACATCAGGCACTATCATTCTACCATGATAAAAGGCTACTTGATCATTTGAGTCATGGAAACCATCTCGTTTCTCATTACCGTACTCTTATCTAATCTGTTGAACTGCAACATCAACTTGATGTGCCTCTTTAATCTTCTGTCTGAAAGTAGGTTTTATGTTCATCTCAGCTAACGATCCAGCTAACAATGATACTTTTAACTATACATTGTCCCTTAAGGAGATAAGCATATCTCTATTAGAGCACACCAATGAATTCAACTGTGCTCTATCTAAGACTGGTGTTGCTGATTTCTTACTCAAAGCATCAGCAACTACATTGGCCTTCCCTGGATGATAATCAATGGTACAATCGTAGTCCTTGATTAACTCCATCCAATGACGTTGCCTCATGTTAAGTTCATGCTGAGAAAATATGTACTTAAGGTTTTTATGGTCTGTGAAAATCTGGAATGTCTCTCCATAAAGATAATGTCTCCAGATCTTCAGGGAATGAACTACATCAGCTAGCTCTAAATTGTGTGTCGGATAATTCTCCTTGTATTTCTTAAGCTGTCGAGAAGCAAAAGAAATCACTTGTTTATCCTGCATCAACATACATCTTAGTCCATTTTTAGAGGCATCACAAAAAACTATATATCCTTTCCCTTGCTCAGGTAACACAAGCATGGGTGCACTTGTCAACCTTTCCTTCAACAGCTGAAAAGATTGCTGACACTTATCACTCCAGGTAAAAGGAACATCCTTTCTGGTCAACTTAGTCAAGGGTAAAGCTATAGAAATGAAGTTCTTAATGAACCTCCTGTAATAGCCTGCCAACCCTAAGAAACTTTGAATCTCTGTCGGTGTCTTCGGCTGCTCCCATTGCAGGACAGATTCTACCTTTTTAGGGTCAACACGTATACTTGAAGTAGATATTACGTGTCCAAGAAAAGAAACTTCTGGTAACCAAAACTCACACTTGCTAAACTTAGCATATAACTTATGCTTTCTTAGCAAAGTTAGAGTCTGACGAAGATGTTATTCATGCTGTTGAGCATCTCTACTGTAGATCAGGATGTCATCTATGAAGACAACAACACACTGATCCAGAAAAGGTCAGAAGATTCTATTCATGAGTTCCATAAATGCAGTTGGTGCATTTTTTAGTCCAAATGACATAACTGTGAGCTCATTGTGACCATACCTTATCCTAAAGGCAGACTTAGGTATGTCACCATCCTTAATACGCAGTTGATGATATCCCAACCTCAAATCTATTTTTGAGAAGATAGTTGCACCACGCAACTGGTCAAAGAGATCATCAATCCTCGGCAGAGGATACTTATTCTTTATTGTTACTTTATTTAATTGTCTATAATCAATGCACAACCACATTGACCCATCTTTCTTTTTAACAAAGAGGACCAGAGCACCCCATGGTGAAGTACTCGGTCGGATGAAACCCTTCTCAAGGAACTCTTACAGTTGTTTCTTGAGTTCGACCATCTCACCAGGCGCCATCCTATATGGTGTTTGTGCTATAGGTTGCGTGTCTGGAACTAGATTAATCTCAAAATCTATTTCCCAGGACGGAGGTACACCTGGAAGTTCTTCAGGAAATACATCTTCAAATTCCCTGACTATAGGAACTTCAGCAGTATTAGGACTCTCCATGGTAGTATCTACCACATGGGCCAAGAATGCATAACATACTTGTCTCATCAGCTTCTCAGCAACCATAGATGACACCAAACAGGTTGGAAGAATCTTTCTTTCTCCTTGAAAGATCATGTGTCACTTTCATCATTGAACACAACTTGCTTGGACTCACAATCCGAGACAACCTTATATCTTTCCAAGGTATCCATCCCAAGGATTATATCAAATCCATGCATCTCAAGTGGTATAAGATCCACTTGAATGCGATGTTCAAAAAAGAAGAGAATGCAGGGAGAACATATCTCCTGAAACACAACAAATCCCATCAACGGAGTTTCTAGCAACAAACTATCTGCTCTATGACTTGTAGTCAGGTTACAGTCAGGAATCACTCTTTGAGTGATAAAGGAATGCATAGCACCCAGATCAACTAAAACAGATACAACGCAAGATGTAGACATATCTGAATAAAACAACTCCATCTGACCTGCCACAATCCGAGGGTTAATCACTGCCTCAGGTGGATTCATCACATAAAACCTCATCGTTGCTTGTGGTTGATTCAGTGCTCGATGACTAGGTGTCGATGATCTAGCTTGGGACGCTTGTCCACGTCCTCTAATGTTGCCTGGAGATTGTCGCCTTTGAGATCCTTGCTGACTCTGCCTTTGAGGTTGAGTTACACTCACTTCTCTGGCTCTGCAATCTTTCATCAGATGTCCCATCTTCCCACATATGTAACAACTTTTGTTAAGTTGTTGTGGTCTGGGTGGTCCTATAACTAACATAGATGCTGAACTGCGAGCTCCTTCTAGTGGTAGGCTTCGTCCCCTACCCCTATTTGACGTCCACTGCGTCTGGGTACTGAATCTAGGTGGTGGTGTAGGTATAGAAAACCTAGGTTTCTTGAAACTTTTAGATGAGGATCCTTGGAACTGGGGATACATATTCTTGTTCTTGGTCTGTCTCTTCTCTGACACAGACCTCTCTATCCTCCTGACTTACTCCACAAAGGTAGCAAACCTTTCTCTATTCTCCAGAGCAGACACGGGGGTGGTCAATTCATCATTTAATCCCTTCTCAAAACGCCTAATCCTTTCTTCATCTGTAGCTGCCATATGCAGACAGATCAACCTCAACAACTCCATGAACTTAGCCTCGTACTTGCTAATGTTCATAGGTCCCTGTCTTAACCTCACAAACTAAGAGATTTTCTCATCCAAGAACGTCTTAGGGAAGTATTTGTTGACAAATTCTCGTCGGAAAACTTCCCATTCGATCTCCACACCTGGCCTTTTCTGTTCTTCCATGGTCCACCAATGACCAGCACTCCCCTTGAGAAGATACACCATATGTCTAACCTTCTCAGCTTCTGGGATGTTCAGGATTCTAAAGGCCTTCTCTAGTTCAGTTAGCCACAAGTCAGTATCTACTGGGTCAGCTGTTCTAGCATACTCCGTGGATCCAACCCGACGTAGTCATTCAAACGTCTTATCAGATCCTTATCCTTCTAGATGGGTAGGTGCCCTAGGTACATGTATAGGCATCCTATCAGTCATGTGTGTCATGGCAGTCATAAACTGCCCAAACATGTCTTGTAAGGATGGATTCCCCATTTCAGCTGGGTTGAACTCGGTGGTTCAGGTATAGGTTCTTCCCTTTCTTGGCCTCTTGCACCTTCTCTAGGTGCAACAACACTACTCTCGGCAACGTGTTCCTCGTGTGGTCCAGACATCTTTAGTTTTATCTTCTCCTCCTATATGAGTAGAAGATTCTATCAGATATATTGGAAGATACTAGAACAAACTCTACAACCTAGTCCTATGTCTCTGTAGACTCAGCGAACCTAGAGCTATGATACCACTAAATTGTGACGATCTACTTGCGAAAATGAGATCAACGAATGCGGAAGCGATTAATTAGCAGCGGAATTTCTAAAAATCACTAAAAATTAAAACTTTTTATAAAGAGATCCTCAAATGGTAAAAACTCTTTCATAAAGAAACACGTTAAGTTATTTACAAGCCGATTCATCAGTACATCTCTGAATTACTCATCTCGAGAGTCATAACACTGACTGCCCTGTTAAACTGTACATGAGCAGTATACAAAAATTCTCGAGGCATTACACCAAAAATCTCATATCTATATTAAACCATCTACTGACTCCTAGGACCTGAGAGTATAGAGACGACACATAGGACCTTCTATACATAAGACCTAATAGACAGTGACTCCACTTGTGGATCATTATTGTCCTTGATGTTGCTGCTGTTGCTATTGCTGCTCACCCACTGAAGGGTTCCTTCATCCTCGGCGTCTACCTAAAATATTCATTGGCATGATGTCTAATATTGATGTCTCTGCCATAATAGCTGTCCAGGGTATTCTATCACTTTGCTATTAGAGTTACAATGGCATGATGTACTCTCTTCGCATTCGAGGGATTTCTTGTTTATCTCACATCGATTCGGCATTAACATCATCTTCGGGAGATTAATGATACATCATCCCGACATACACATATAATGAAGAATTGAGAGATTAAATATTCATTGTCACATCAATTCCTCCATTAGGACATAAAGATATTCACATCCATAACCCCCACATACTCAAAAGTATGCTCTCCAGGAGTTTCCTTAGGAAAACCTGTTTCACCATCGTCTAACTTCTGACGATGATGGATCTATGGTCAGGGCTCTACATGATATCATTATACTTGATTATTTAAGTACATTATGGCATTCTTTTAGCATCAAGCATGTTTTCAAACATAAACCATTAAAACAATTGCTATAAAGAAAGGGTACTAATTGTATCAAGTTCATTTCACATCTAGTTATCATTGGGATATCAATCCCTAACCATCTCATCAT
The DNA here is from genome assembly GCA_963693085.1 of Alisma plantago-aquatica. Classification (NCBI taxonomy): domain Eukaryota; kingdom Viridiplantae; phylum Streptophyta; class Magnoliopsida; order Alismatales; family Alismataceae; genus Alisma; species Alisma plantago-aquatica. Next base: position 126,005,934 of record OY856412.1, read on the forward strand.
TATGATTTAAGAACATGGGTGTTCAAACCCTTAGTTCAGCAAAACAAACACTTGTTATCAAGTAACATATTTCCATCAAGTCATTTGACAGAATAAACAAGATAACAAAAATGTTGATATTTCATATGGCTCATATAGCCTATCAGTCTCATTTGTTACCTCTTACTAGGCAACATAGCATATCATTACTTTAAAAGCTTATAAAGTGATTTTAATGAATATGGCATCTTAACCCTTACCTGTCTATGCTCACTTCTTTATAAAGACCTGCATGACTAACACAATTGATAACATCCACATTATATCTATATCAACACAATATAAATTATTTCCAAGTCAAGCATAGAACACCATGGCCGTGCAGCCAAGAACGGCCGTGCAAAGGGAAGTCACCATGGATGTGTTATCTTGCTCAGTCGTGCTACAGAAGATTACCACGACCGTTTTACATCACCACGGCTGGTTTTTAGGGTTAAGGTTTCCTATTCAATTCAATTAGGGTTATCCAACTCCTTTAGCTTAAAAAGGCATAGTGATTCCTCATTTCATAATTCAATCACGGGGTTTCATGCTTTCAAGCATAACCCAGAGTTAGTATTGTTCACATCATCACATTTCCCTAGATTAGGGTTTACTATTCACAATACATCACATTACCCTAGATTAGGGTTTACTATTCACAATACATCACATTACCCTAGATTAGGTTTTACTATTCACAATACATCACATTTATTAGGATTACTTCCATTAATGCCCTCAAATTAGGGTTAAGATTCATTAACCATCATAATTAGGGTTTTCATGATCTCACTAACATGGATCATACCCTAATTAGTCATTCATTCATTTTGAGAGTCCATTACTTGATTAACATTCATATAAGAAGTCTTTTCTCTCTCATCCTATATATAGGATGATGCTTTCATCATCCTTGGTTAGGCTAGGTCAACTCAACATTGACATCATGGCTATGTCATTAGTATTGTGATCATTCAGGCTTACTCATTCAAAGAGTACTTAATCACTCTATCCCTTCAAGGGTACCTTCAATATAATCACCATTTATTATAACATGCACTAATCAACTAATCACTTGGTCCTTTAACCACTTTAAGCATCCATGAGGTTTAGGTTAAACAACCACCAAAATATCTTGACTACTAAGACATCAAATGATCTCGACCTTCATAGACCTCAAACTGTCTTGCACACTAAACCCCCAAATGGTCTTGGAAAGACCTTGAAACGGTTTGGTGTTGAAGACCGTTTGGTCTTGTTGACTTTTGAAACCGTTTGGTAAAGTGCACACTCAAGACCATTTGCCCAAGATGGGGGTGAAGACCGTTTGGTCATCTTTGACTTTGAAACTGCATGGACATAACCGACCTTGAAACCGCATGAGACCAAACGGTTTGGGATCGTTTGGTCCCAAACGGTCTTGAGACCGTTTGGTCCAAACCATCTTAAAACCACAAGGACCAAAAAGTGTCTCAACCACTTCAATTGAATTAGGGTTTCCAATGTTGAACCCCTCAATCAATCAAGCACATGTTAGCCAATCACCAATTGAGTTAATTAGGTCAACCTTCAACTGATTTGACCCTCAATTGATCATCAATTAGGGCTTGGATCAATTGGATAGGGTTTGAAATCGATGACCCTTCAACATAATTCAATGTGAGTCTAATTGGTTTGAACCCATTGAACCATCATCCAATTTGGTCATGATCTGACCCCAAATGGTCTTGGGATCATTTGGATAACCTCCAAAGGGTCTTGAGATCGTTTGCCCATTATTTTATCAAAAACCAAGTCATTCAATTAGGGTTTGGATCCTAGGTTTAGTCACCAATTCAGCAATCGATTACTCATCAACTTGATATCATTGGATCCTTAATTGGTCAACCATGTTTAACCCTAGACCTCCAAACGGTCTTGGGTGATCACCAAACGGTCTTGAGACCGTTTGGGTGATCCCCAAATGGTTTTGAAACCTTTTGGGTCACTCAACCCAAACTTCAACTTAAATCAATTATTGAAATCAACAATTGACCCGATTAGGGTTTTGATGATTGTTGAACCTTCAATTGGTGTACCACTTGGAATTAATTGATAATTTTTGGTAGATAATTAGTTTACTTTATTCACAACAGATCTCCAAATGGTCAACGCCTAGTCAATGCCTCCAAACGGTCTTGGACCGTTTGCTTCCATGCGTTCTTATGAAACCGTTTGCACTCAAACAGTTTGAAATTGTTTTCTCCAAACGTTTTGGTAAATCGTTTGCTAAAGGTTGGGAGATCGTTTGTTAAAGTAAAATATTGGATAAACATAGGAATTAACGTCATTTTCTTCTACCTCTGTTCAACCAAGAACAAGGTCTGTTCTTCATGGAAATGATAGAAAGAACATACAAAGGTGTCTAAAGAAGAAGTATAGGCAACAATTTTAGGAAAGAAGGTTGCATTAACAAAACTTTAAGGTTTAGAGTTATAAAACCCGCCTCTTGGACTGATCCAGAGATCCAAGCTTCGTATCTTTAATGGTGGCTTGAGCTTCAGTGGTTGTCCAAGCTTCGTTCTTCAAGTTTTGGATGGAGAAGATGACTAGAAAGAAGAATCGTGTGAAGAAAACCAATTACTAACCATTAATTTAGGATTTCCACCATGGATTCGAGGTAGATGATGATCAAAGCTTACCAAACTAGCTTGGTCGTCCTTCCTCTGGTCCAGAGCTCTGTTTTGGTCGGACAAAGGAAGAAGATAAGGAAAATAACTAAGGGAAACGATCCCTTGCTTTGTTGAAAAGGATTCCTTTATATATTTATGGGTTTTCTAGGCAAAGAAAAAGACTGTTATCTCTTTTAATCCCAACTTTTTTCCACCACAACTTCCTCCACTCTTTGGATACGTGGCCACCCTCTAAAACCTTGCAAGACTTTTCAATTATCCAAGGTTTCAAGGAAAAGACTAAGCATCTAAAAAGAGCTATATGTTAATATCCATCCTTTTCTTGGATATTGCTTTATTTATAATAATGTGAATAACTTCCACTTCATCCAAGATCTTTTTGGGTACCCAAGCATGGCACAAACATATCCAAACTATTGCAAACACATCCTACAACTTTTAGTTAAAGGGCTCCATAATTAATATATTTCTTTATGCATTAAGTTATATTAAAGAGCCTTTTGTGCTTAAATCTTGATTATTCCAATATCAAGATTCTCTCTCTTCCATGATCATACAAATGTGGCGCCCCTCTCATTTTCTTTGCTCTACTTCATCCCAAGAAACATGAGAGATCCTTTAGAGGGTATATTTTACATGTTGGACCCTAGGTTTTGGGTAAATTGCACTTCACACCAAAACTGGGTTTTGAAGCACAAAAATTGCTCTACAAGCTATATCTTGGTGCTCAAGCTTGTCAAAACTGTACCACTTCATCATATTTACTCTTATGATGTCTCATACTTAGAGGAACATCTTAACATGTACAATTTTCAAGTTAACCCCTCAACTTGGGTAATTTGCACTTTAGTCCATTATTAACAAAATAATGTTTCAACATTATGCATAAAGGACTGAAATAGAAATATAAGTTCCTTAAAAGCCTTAATTACATTTCAAAGGATAAGCACAAGCATTTGATCACTTATTTAAGAAAAAAACCTAGGGTTAGTACATAACCCAGGTCAGGGATGTTACAATGAAGTTATCATGAGTCGATGTGTAGGTCTACCCTTGGGTAGGACCATACGACTACACAACCCTATGTAGTGATATACCTATAAGGTAGGATCATGGGGGTTATTTGTGATCTACCATATGAGAGAGGTCGTATCCATGTTCACTGTAGGGACAACACAGAGGCAAGGATATGTAGGGATTGAGTAGTTATGTTTAATATGTAAAGTTTGATCTGTTAAGCAATAGTTTGGTTGCATTATGTTGTTACAAATAGATGCAAGTTTTTCGTTCCCCCACATACCAGTATAATTTATTATATTTATCGATGTTTTGTTTGTTGACATTTTAGGAATATCTGAAATTGGACAAATAGTAAAGTGCAACTTGTGAAGAATAAAGTTAAATCATAAAGGATGATTTCATTAGATAGAATTATACAGTGGGCAGAAGTTCCAGAATCCTATTTTTTTTAAAAGGTATGTGAAAGGTAATTTGTATCCTATTTTAAGCTGAGTCTTTGGTAGAATTTATTAATTATTTTTACTTATTTGCAAAACCATTGATCTTATTTTGGGATAGCAGCTCTAACTTCTTGGCCTTCCTTAATTGGGGGTTATTGGGAAGTGGGGTTGTTACAAGGGTTTTGTCAAACACCTTGGGTGTCCCAATTGCATGGGTAATTATGGACACAACATAGGGTGACCATTATAATCCAATATCAGGTCACCCACACTAGGCCATCTACAAAGTGGCTTGTCAGAGGTCGACCTCCAAGGTGCATCTTCATACCAGTACCAACAGTTGATCAAAAAAACCAAGGCTCAACCTCTATTTCCCTCATCATGTCATTGTTGGTGATGTACCTAGCCAGGATAAGACCATTGTCTAGATATAAGCTTTCGTCTCCTCTTGGCTTTCATGAGTGCATCATCCAACCATGGAGTTGTTCAAGGTTTGTTGTCCCCCACCTTATAGAAGGAAGCTCAGGGGTCTTTAGGAGAAAGCAATTATTTTATGCTAGCATCCATTTTATCCTCCACTAGAGTGTTGATCTAGGGCCACTTGATGGTGACATTTATGTCGAAAGAGGTTCAAGGAGATGTAGTGGAAACATTAGACGTGGTTGGGCTTGGAATAGGTTAATCAAGTGAGGACAGTTAGGCCAGGAATGTGGATTTGGGATCGTGTCATGTGGGTTAGTGGAATGGGAAAGTGAGGATCCTCCATAAGGTTATGTGGCTTGAATATTTCAAGATGAGTAACAAGGATTAATCACAAGTGAAATGTTGACACATCTAGCTAGGTGCCCTAAACACCGTGATTTTCCCTCAAGGTCTATACTAGGGAAATAGAATAGATCTCCTTCTAGTAATTAGAGAATTATGAGAAGGATTATGGAGTGTGAATCGAGACCTTAAATTTTAGACCACCGTGATTTAGGAGTGAGTCACGTGGTATGATTTTGGCCCTATATAATTTACTATGAAAGTCTAATGTCCATGAGGAATAGACTCTAATGAAATGAAAACCATGAAATATGTGAAATATGATGATATATGATATTCAATTATGTTGGTTCCTATCTCTTAAACCCAATAGGACAATTTCAACCTCTTTAGGCAACTGTGCGGTGGACCAAGATCTTTTTTGAGATCTTAGGGTGGTTTGTTAAACCCTGAGATACTAGTACTGAGTCATTGACATGAGAATCAAGCATGCAAACTTCTACTTGGTGAGGTACAAGCTAAGTATTCTTTGGTAAAATGAATACAAGATGACAAGCTATGTAGAAATGAGTTGAATTGTTTGTTACATGCCTTTTAGTGCTAGCTGATAGACCCACTGTTATTGATTATATTTCTTGTTTTGGAAATTAGTCATTCTTTATAAAAATAATTTGTTTCCTTATTCATGTTTGTCTAGCTTGGAATTGGATTTTAAATGATGACAAGTAGTTGATTTTGGGATTTCATATCCACTCTGAATATCATTTAGATTTACTTGTCATTTAATAGTCCAATTTGGTAGACATGTCTTATGTTTACTTCAGCTTTGAAACCGCTAGATGTGTTCTTGGTCTAGATAGTGGGGTGTCACAATGATGATGTTATTGTTATGTCTTGATTCTAATTATTTTGATCTTGACTTGTGACTCCTTAATTGTATTATCATTTTGAAGTAATTAACATCAAATGCTTTGTTCATAGACATGCTCTTAAATATCTTTAAAATTTGGGATTGGCCTAAGCGAGAAACTTATCTGATTGATTAAATTATTGTCACAAAATAGATGTGATAAATGCTAGAATTCCTTTTAGGCTTAGTAATATTTGCAAGATTCATATAAGTCCAATATACTTAATCTGATGTTGATGAATGTACTTAGCTTGAGTGGGAGATACCCATTCATTGGGGTAATATACGAGTCTCATGAGATTGTTTCAAATGATTCTAGGTATAATATTATCTAGAGGAGAGTTCATGACAAAGAACACGTAAATAGAATAATCTACTATTACCATTATAAGCACCAATTCGTTTCCATCCATGTACAATATATTTATTATTATTACTATTACTATTATTATATTTCCATATGCAATATATTCTATTCCATCAATATTACCTACAATCCCAATCGTTTCGTCGACTCTCTGTCCTTCCCCGTCACCCGGCACCCCCGCCGTCCTCCGTTCACCCTGTCGTCCCCCGTTCACCATCGCCTAGGAGAAACGGGCCTCGCTTCGCTTCCCCGATTGGTCGCGCACTGCAGATTCCTCTTCGTCCAGGCGTAGCTGTAATTTTCCCTTCATCTGTTCGGCCCTTTCTAGCTTCCCCCTTGCCGCTTCCCCGTCCCTAGGCACCATCATTGACCCGTCTCCTCGCTTCCCCGGTCCGCACACTACGGATTGCCTCTTCCCCCATAGCCCAGCTGTGTTTCTTCCTTTACCTATTCGGCCCCTCGTAGCTTCCCTGTTGGCAGCAGGCACCATCGTGGACTGGTGTTCACCATCATCCGACGATCAGTGCCGCTCTTCGTAACGTTCTGAGTTGAGACGGATGACAGATGCATCCACCCGTCATTATGGTACATGGTGCCGAAGAGAGTACTGCGGCTTGGCTCACCGGTTGTGGAGTCTGCATAGGGTTAGGGATTGTGCAGGAAAAGACTCAAATGCGGTAAAAACTTGATGGTTAGCTGGGCACAAAGAATTCTGCGTCGAAGACTGACTTATTGATTGCAGGCGCTTCCATGAGTATAAAGTTAACTTCGTCGACCCTACATACTGGTTTTATGTTTACAAGGTTAGTTGATGATTTTATATATTGCTTGATTGCAACTATTTTGTTCTTAATTCTATGGCAGGTCTTCATGACAATGGCACCGTGCTACGCTTTCAGAACAAATAGTAAGTAGTCGTTTGTTTGTTTTAAATCTACTTCTATTTGTCCAACATCCAGAAATATACTTGACTTTCTTAGATTTAATTCTGTTGTTCTTTTTAAGTCGCTTGCTAAGCACACGTTGAGCAATCCATATTTAGTGTTGTTGGAATTTTGTTTTATAAGTATTAAGTGAAGTAATCATGCTCTATTCTTCAGTGGCGCAACACTATTAGAAAACAACCTCTCTTTTGAACATGTCATCGCTGGATTAGATGACCACAACTATCTTGTCATAGGGATAACATGGCTTCACTTCTCTAATTCAATAATGCCTACGAACCAAATCTCCCTTTGCCCCATATTTTAATCAACATGGATCCGATATGAATTCACCAAAACTAAAATGCGTGTCAAAAGTTTTGCTCTCAATAGTCTAGATTTCTATTCATTTCGATGGGACCTTTTTCTGTTTCCGTGGAATAAACCCAGATCCATATTTATCCTAAAACGAAATGGCCCAAACCTGAGATTTAGTCTCTATCAGATGCTAGAATGACCTGAATTGCCAAATGTATAACTTATAATTTTTTTGTGTCAAACGAGATCAAATTCATGGGTACGTGCATATCGTTGAATTAGAGGACTCTCGATCCGTCACCAGCTGTTCCTTGGAATGTAAGTATGTTTATCAGTTCCCTCTATAAATACTCACATTTTGGTTGTAGCCCTCACCACGAACAAATAATAATTATCATCTGTCTTGGAAAAGTTGTGAAGGAAGTTTCAGTTTACCCCATCCAGTAGCTCTAATCTATTGTGCGCGGTCAACAATACACCACACATTAGAATATTCACCGTGGGCTCACATGTTTGATGGTATTATACACCACACAATAGAATTTAAAGTATGCAAATTTAACAACGCTTACAAACATGGTCTAGGAACCTACATATGGTATCGTGCAGAACACCTTGGACAGTGCTGGATGGAGGTCTTTGCGGTGATCATATTCTTTTTTCTTCTTACTGTCCTATAAACTTCACACTCCTTCATGTTTACAGATGACCTTAGGTTGATTACTTGGGATTTGCTATCGTACGTTGCTTTGCGAGTAAATGAATTAGAGTTGGTTGGTTCTCAATCGCAATTCATTAAATTCTTAATTCATATGTTCCAATTCCAGGTTCTACAAACCATTCATGATGATATATTGTGTCTTACCTTTTCAACATCTATGCCCCTGTTTGGAAACTGACCAGGATGGGATTTAGGCTTGTCTTATTAGGCCACGTCTGCGCCACATCAGCAGATCCAATCTCGATCCAGTCCAGTTCTGTACTTGCGCGTTTGGTTGGAAATCGTGAAACGGCCCCATTTTGAGATTCCGTAATCCCAAAAGCTGGACTATCTCCGTCCTGTCAACAGCAGGATTAGGAATCCCAGTCCGGATTTCACTCTGTCTTTTGTGTATTTTATTTTATATAGCAGACTGAAAAACACAAGTTACGAGGCCAGCCGGATTGGTTTGCTAAACAGGGCCAAGTGGGGAACCCCAATCCCAATGATCCAGATGATTGGACTAATCCCAGTCCGAATTTCATAATCCCAATAATCCCAATCCATTGCCAAACAAGCCCTATGATTCTACCAATTGTTGTATGCAACAGAAACACTCTAATACCACATAATGATGTGTTCTTATAGGAAACTATCATCTTCTAGAACTCATTTCATATATGCACTTCTCCTAGGTATTACTTTCAAGTGCTTATATATATGTGATGGAGCGAGCTGTAAGATACCTAGACTTTTCTAACCTACTTTATTTTTTAGAAAAAAATTCTAACTATGCCAAATTGATCATAATATAGGAAAGTTTCAAGAATCTAGAATTATGTGGCGGTTTGTTTGTCCTTTAGAATTAGTAAAATCATTACTTAGATATATTTTGTAATATTGGATGACTACTATGTGTGTGCCTTTTGCTGATCGAGTCTTTGTGTATTGCTTTCCGAAACATCACAAGTCTACTCTAGAAGATATTTAGTTGTTCCCGCTATGAATTTGGGGTTGTCTGTGGATGTGGTTTTATTATAAAATGTTTTCGGCAATATGCACGTAAAACAAACGTCAACTTTCTTCCCCCATCACATTAGTTGTATTCTAATATAAAAATATGAGAAAAACTAACTTTTAATTCATAATCGCTCCATACACACCTTCCTTGTACTATTTCCCGCTGAATCAAGATAAGGTAAAGATTGCCATTAGGTTTTTGGAGGTTGTCCTGGTATCCTTGTCAATTCTAGAAGTAAATGTGTTGATAGTAAGATGCGAACTGGCTACAACCCAAAGAGTAGACAAGCACTCCAGAGGAGCGAAACGTAGCAGGAGACAAATGAGTGAATGAGCACCATTGGAAGAGGTCAAAATTTGTCCGTGATCTCACCACCGCCAGAGGAGCCCACTGTCTCGCATGCCGCTTCAGAAGATGCATCTGCACCTGAAAAAACAAAATGAGGTTAGAGTTGGAGTACAATACAATCACTACAAAGAAACTCCATCTTAACATCTCCATTTACAATCCTTCACATTCCTATGCCACACTCCTCTATAACCCACCACTTTTTGCCCATAATACCTTTCCTCCTCTCTTAAGCCCCAAGCCCTCATATTCTTGAACATTAACCTCGCACATCTACCTCCCAACCATTTTTAGTCGAAGCCCCATCAATGCCTCCCCATTTTTGGTCTACTCCCCATTGTAGATGATTTTATGATGTGCTAAACACGATTAACAATATTATATATGTACTCAACACTTATAAACACACCAACACATGCAAAAACTCATTCCAATGCACTTGCTAATTGTAATTATACAACAAATTTATGCCATCTCACATGGTGTGCATGAACTTGGACACTATAAATATCGTTCTAATTTCTTGGATGGGAAACCTTATATAAATATTTATTGTTGGTCTTATTTCTACTTCTTGACAGAGGCATCAAGAATATAATAATAATATATTTAGCAATGATTGTTGACAACTTCTAATACATGCCTTCGATCTCCACATATTCACATTCTTTCTTAATCTGAGACATTTCTTGTGGACTCTTTAGATATTCAAGGTTCTTACAACGCCTGGTCAAGAAGTAATATTTTATTAAGTTATTTTGTACTATAAATTAGTTACTGCTCGAGTGTTCAAGATTTTTGGGTTACCTAAATCTTCATTGTACAATATATTAGTCATTAATCGAGTGTTCAAGGTTTTTGTCTTGCCTGATTCTTCTTAGGGTTTGTACAAGGGAAGCAAGCATTTTAAAAATATTTAATCTTATCTCTCATAAGTACAATACTGATAACAAGAGCATGTGTGCTTCATTGAAATCCACAACAGACAAATGATAATTTAAAGATTATGCTTATTCTGATTATATATTGCAAATGCATGTAAAACAGATATCTGAAAAGGTCATCTTGAATTTACTATTGATAATGGATGCTGAAAAAGTACACAAGAAACGTGAAGAGGTATATATCTCTGTCATCAAAATATATGATGATTGTAATATAATTTTTTTGTGTAAGTTTTGAGGTTCTTAATGTACTACAGAGAAATATGAAACGAAGACAATGTTATGCAAATATGTCACAGGAGATGAAAGAAGAAAGATGCGTACAAAAGTAATAAACAAGATGTTTATCAACGAGGTATTTTCTTTATTTGCAATGGTTATATATATTGTTTCTTATATGATCTTCATCAACAAATTAGTCAAGACAAAAAAATCTGTATATATTGTTAGATAAGAAATGTAAGAGAGATCGAGAATATGGAAAGGTGCACAAGTCTAATTCCAAAGTGACTGACACACACACGGTTTTCATTGAAGCTGATTGTGTCTATTGTGGAGCTAAGAGATTTGAGTTTGAAGCGCCAACCTTTTGTTGTCATAAAGGGGAAGTTGTTATCAAAATGAATTCAACGCCTGAAGACATTATTGCACTATATAAATCTAATTCTGAGGAGTCTAATGACTTCAGAAATCTTATACGTGGATATAATAATGCTTTTTCATTTACTTCTTTTGGAGTTGGAAATGTAGATAACGATCTAGCTAGCATGAAAGATGGTATATACACATTTCACGTTCAAGGAAAAGCATATCACATGATTCCATCAGTATTTCCTTTTGATAATACAACAAGATTTTTACAACTATATTTTTTGACATTGAACATGAAGTCGAGAATAGAATCAAACATATTTCTAAGTTAAATCCTCAAACAATCGAAAAGTTGATATCAATCCTGCAAATTAACCGTATGCTAAGTTTCTAAAAAGTTTGAGGAATTATGACTCATTAGACAATCATAATATTGCAATCTTAAGAAAATGTGACTTGGATCAAAGAGTATATAATGAACCAAAAACTTCTCAAGTAGCAGCAATTTGGGTTGAAGGGAACAACCCAAATGGAAGATACTCTTTAGATGTAATTGTCCATGGTACTACTGGGCAAACGTATAATGTGAAATCATATTTTGGATGTTATGATCCACTGTAATATCCATTATTATTTCCTAAAGGTGAATGTGACATTGACTTCTAACAATGTGATATTCTACGAAGTAAAGATGGGAAGTCCACTAATCTTCCACAAGTTGGTTCAAGCAATGTGACATTGACTTCTAACACCTTCGAACAAATTTTGGACAAAGAAAAAAAGGTATGTTGACAAATTATTTTCAATCATATAAATATTTATAATTTGCAACTAATATGCATTTTTTCTTTAGTTAATAAATTATTATTTGGCCATTATAATATCTCAAATTTGTTAAAAAATTATGTTAGTGCATGTGAATATAGTTATTTCTAATTTTAATTCAAATCTGAAATTAATATTCACTCTCATGTATTAATTAATTTTTATTTTTTGCTTAATAGTATATTGATTGAATCCTCCATTTAAAGGATTTTCTATTCATCTTTAGGTTTTGATATTATTGGAGACTTTATGTACATATATGAATAAGATTGCAAAAGCATCAATTTATTTAAGAAGTTAAAATTTTCAAATGTTATAGGTTTTATCTAATTCTTTGACAACTAAGGGAAACTTTATGGCTCAATTCATGAACACTATTGTTATATTTTGAATATGTTTTTATGTTAATGATCATTTTGATATAATAAATTAATATAGTTTATTTATGTACTATTTTTAGATATTGAAAATAAAAGGAAACTTTATGTCTCAACTCGAGAATACTACTGCTATTTATTTCAAATTTGTGACTCTCTGAAGTCGATATTGTTAAATAGCGGAAGATTACTTCAACAATATGTGGTAGATATGTATATCAAAATTGAAACAATAAGATTGGATTACTTCTATAAACATCAAGATGATATAAGGGGATATTTATATGATGGCATAGTAGATGCAATACATAATGGCGAGACTAGAGCATAAAAAATTGGTCAAAAAATTATTTTACCTGCATCTTTTATAGGAGGTCCACGTGACATGAGAAAAAGATATATGAATGCAATGGCTTTGGTACATAAATTTGGAAAACCAGACATTTTTTTTACTATTACATGCAATCCTGAATGGGACGAGATAAAGTCTTTATTGAATCCATGGGAGCACTCATCAAATAGACCTGATTTAATCGTTTGCATTTTTCCTGCAAAGCTTGAGGATTTGAAACATAAACTATTTAAAGAAGAAGTATTCGAAAGAGTAGCTTCTCATGTTCATGTGATAGAATTTTAGAAAAGAGGATTACCTCATGCTGATTTCCTAATCATTTTAAAGCAGGAGGATAAAATAATTAGCCCCGAGAGGTATGACAACATTGTCTGTGCTGAGATTCCAAACAAAGAAGATGACCCTTTATTATATGAAATGGTTTTAAAGCATATGATTCATGGTCCATGTGGAAAATGGAGAAAGAACTCACTTTGTATGAGAAATAATATGTGTAAGTCACACTATCCAAAGCCTTATTGTCATATTTCGATGGAAGGGGTAAATCCATATCATGTATATAGAAGAATAAATGATGGTGTCATGGCACAAGTGAGAAATTGTACAATTGATAATCAATGGGTTGTTCCATACAATCCTGGTTTATTGAAGCGCTACAATTGCCATATAAATGTGGAGATATGTTCATGTATAAAAGCGGTTAAATATCTATACAAATACATATACAAAGGGCATGATAGATTTACTGTTTGTTTACACCCTGAAGAAATAGACGAAATGAAATGTTTTCAAGATGCAAGATGAGTTTAACCTCCTGAAGCTATGTGGAGAATTTTTCAGATCAATCTCAATGAAATGTATCCCTATGTTATTCCTTTATAGGTCCATTTACCAAACAAGCATTTTGTATCTTTCTCAAAATCAAAGAACCTCTGTCACGTTATAAGTGAAGGCCATAACAATGTTGAGTAAATATTTTAAATCAAATGCTAACAATATTAGCGGAATAAAGTATCTATATAGAGAATTCCTTGAACATTTTGTTTGGAATAAATCTTCATTCTGTTGGACTGTTAGAAAATATTTCCAAGCAATTGGTCGTCTTAGTGCTGCCAATCCATCTGAAGGTGAAAGATATTATCTAAGAATACTTTTAAATCATGTATATGGGCCTACTTCTTTTACTGAATTGCGTACAGTTGATGGTGTAATTTATGCTATATTTAGAGAAGCAGCTCAAATTCGGGAACTTCTTGAATGTGATAATGCATCATATTTATGCTTGCAAGAGGCAACTTCATATGAGATGCCGAAAGCATTGCGAAGATTATTTGCTACTATTTTGGTTTTTGTGAACCATATGATGCTAAAATGTTATGGACTAAATTTGTAAAAGACATGGTGCAAGATTTTTCTAGACATAATGAAATATCAGTTGAAGATCAGATCCAGATGTCAGTTGATGATGTTCAGGTTATATTAGAAAGTATGGGAAAAGATATTAAAGAGTTTGATTTGCCTATTATATCTTTTGGAAGGGATCTACATAATCATACTTCAAGGGAGATATTGGATGAGCTAGCAATACTAACTCCTGTAGATGATATTCATGCTGCACAAATGTTGAATGATGAGCAAAAGTATGCCTTTGATATTATCATGGAAAGAATACATAATGAAGGAAATGGGATCTTCTTTGTTGACAGACCAGGGGGGACAGGTAAAACATTTCTATATTGTGCAAATCTAGCTTAGATTATAAGTAATAACTCAATAGAAATTGCTACAGTAATGAGTGGTGTTGCAGCATCGATATTACCAGGAGGACGTACTTCCCACTTCAGATTTAAAATACCACTCGATGTCAATATTTCATCTACTTGTGCTATAAAAAAACAAAGTGGTTGGTGGTAACTTTTCAGGAACCTTATCCCATATTTTAGCCTTATATTCTCATCAGATATTATGTAATTTGGACTTATCATGTAGTTTAATATTACCTATTCTAACTGATTTTCCACAAATATGACTCAAGTCCATGTGGTATGGGAGACAAAAGCTGTGACAATCAGATAAAAAAAGAGAAAAGAGGATAAGATCCCAAAATGTAGGGAATTGTATTTGTACGTGTGAGGGTTGTGATAGAGAAACCATTCCTTGCAAAAATTTTGAAGTTGCTTAATATAATTTGTGGAGTTATTTGTCAAATCGTCTCCCTCATTGAACATCTTCTTGGTGGTTATTGGATCTTCCAGTTGGGTATTTTTTTCCCTTGTTCATTTTGGTCTTGTATCATGGATAACAAATTTCCTAAGCTTGAAGTTTCTGCTAGTTAATTCAAGTGGTATCAGATCAAGGTTGTTGTAAGTGTTCGGAAATTGGGCAGAAGATAAGGCAACATAAATAATTCTTTTTGTGCATGAGTCCCGCGTAAACAACAATGTATCTAGAAAAATAGTTTGCAAGGTATATATCTGGTCTTGGCGCAAGTCCAACGACAATCCTCTCAACATTTTGTGATTCTTCTTTGAGTAGCACACAAACATTCGTCAGCAATGACCTCTTAGTGTAGCACTACGGAGGGAGGGAAATAGTTTTCTCCTATGTGATGTAGACATCCTCCACACCTCTACATAGTCCACGTGGACCACTAAGAATTCCTCATCGCACTTCTAGAGTCAGCGGGAAGGAGTTGTCCCTTTGATGTCACCGTGCTAGCACTGACTTGTTCTCCCTATTTGTCTCTCTTTTTTATGGGTAAGACTTACTTTGGGTTCTGACGCTACAACAACTATGAGAGGACAACGTTTTTCAGTGTTAGTTATGTCTTCTAAAAGCCTTGACTACCCATCTATTTATAGGAGAGCTAGGGTTAGGGTTTCCAGATTAACTAGGAGTTGGAGATACATATTTTCAAAAATTTCTAGCTATTGCGAATCTTGAATTGTTTAGTTCACATGTGAATTGGTCGATTCAACACTTGAATCGGTCTGTTCACATGTAAATCGGTCGACTCAACACTTGAATCGGTCGGTTCACTATATTTCCTATTGACAAACATATTGGTTTTCAACGTGACGATTGATGCACAACATAATGTCATCATCAATCCTTGATCCAGTCTTACTAATTAGTCAATCATTCGATTCACATTCTGAATTGGTCGATTCACATTTTGAACTGGTCGATTCTCATTTCATTTTAACAAATGTACAACAAATGTTGTTTAAATTGACTCAAGTCTTGAGTTGGTTGACTCAACACTTGATTCGGTGGGCTCACATTCCCATACATCTAATTTTTAGCCAATTTTGTTTAAATTGAATACCTAAACACTTTAGTAATTGAGTTAAACCTAATTTATGATAAGTTAGGTTTAAATTATGTCTATAACCAATTTATGACATCACAAGCAATGAGCAGTATCTAGCAACACATCATTGCTAAATAAGAAATTGATAAGTTAGAGAACAAATTCAACCTATAATCTATGATTAGTGTTAATGTGTTCATATAGTTCCTCTATCTCTGATATCTAGATTAAACTCAAGGAACGGAATCGTCATCCTTTCAATTTTCAATCCATGTTCCTTGAACTAGAGAAGACTATATGAAATGCAGGTGATCTCACATATTACATATTGATCCACATGAGTATGTCCATACATTTATTAGTCTCTCTTATCAAGTGGGAAGAATATCAGTCTCCCGTAGGAGGGACAAATCCCATCTACATCACTCGCAATTGATCCCCATTGGTCAGAACATACCCGAGGATCAATTTTTGGCAATCCTTATTCAAGGTCACGTTGGATGATGTCAAAATATATCAAACGACATGTGATTAGGGTAGCAACTTTAGGTCTAAGAACCATAATCACCACTATCACTATGAGAGTTGATTCTGACTACCATTCCATGGTCTCCATGTATTACTTTCAAGGTGGGTTTGTCTGATACACTATCCTCTAACAATTACCTATATGTTTGACTTGATATCCTTATATCATGACTAATGAGACTTTATCATTAGTCAACACACACTCTTGTCTTATGTATTACTATTGTCTATTTTTCTTCCGCATTAATATATGAGTTGGGATGCAATAAGAATGCATGTACTCATAGCATACTTATGATCTCATTGTTCAGGTCCTAAACCTGAAGAATATGTCATTGAGTAACATCATTCTTTAGACATCTGCTACATTTGTGTCATCATCTCATGATAGAAACAAACATAATAGACAAAAATATAATTATCAAATCAAGTATATGATACCCCATTACAATCATCCTATGTTTGTATCTATGAGCATAAATACCAACAAAGTCCCACTTACACTTAGAGCCAATCACTTACGAATCTTATTCCAAGTGATGTTAACATGCCTATCATATTTCTTTTGTGAAAGTGCTTTTTTAGCGGGTTAGCAATGTTTGCTTCTAGTTGGTACTTCACAAGCATTCCCATCTCCTCATTGTGTGATCTCTGGTATGAGATGGAAATGATGTATTATGTTATCTGGGTTCCTTTTCCTATCGAATAGCTCCATTGTTCTCACATTATTTCTACCATGTCAGTAATGGTTGGAACCTTCCATAAGTTCATCTAATATAAATTCTTGATCCATATAATATCCTCTATTTTGTTCCAAATAGTCAAGTACTCGACTCTATTGTATAATTAACAACTGACTCTTGCTTAGAATTTTTTATAGCTTACAAAAACAAAAATTTAGAATGTTATTATAAATCTTCTTTGTCATTTTGGAAGCTTGCAATGGTGTAACCTTTTACACCCACTTGTTTCTTATTACCATAATCATGGAATTAATTTCTTTTAGTGCTTCTCAAGTGCTTAAGGTGTTCTTTATGGTAGTCCAGTGACTTTCACTGGGATCTGACTCATATCTTCTCGTCATGTCAAATACATACAAGACAACAAGATGAGTACATAACGTTTCATACATGATAGATACAATTGTGAATGCATATGTCATCATAATCATATGTTACCGTTCTCACAAGAAGTGTGATACTAGGATCTAGAGAGACTAATTCCATGGAACATGAGCATATTTTCTATCATTGAGTCATGTATGCTAAATCCTTCAGTGCATTTCCATTGTATGTGCTCTTACTTAGGTCAAGAAGCTTTCTAGGTCTATCTCTATAGATCTTCTTTCAGAAGATATAGGATGCTTTGCCTAAACCCTTCATATCGAAGGTACTTCCCATTCATGTTTTAGTAATTACATAATAAGGATGTCATTTATCCATCATTATGTGGAATATAAATATGGTCCCACTAACTTCTTGTAATTACATATTTCATCTTGATTTTGACTAAAGTCAATCTCTTTGACTATTTTGTCAAATCAAAGATTCCATCTCTAAGATTCTTGCTTCAATCTATAGATTGACCTTTGTATCTTACATACTTCATTTGAAATAGTTAATTTATAAAACCTTTAGGTTGTGTCACACACACATCCTCTATAATATTCCTATTAAGGAATGTGGTTTTAACATCTATTTGGCAAATCTCAAGGTCATACTAAGTTATAATGGCAAGCATGATACTGATTGATTTAACCATGGCGACAGGTAAAAGATTTTTTCATATTCAACACCTTGTTCTTGTTTGAAACCCTTTGCAACCATCTTCTATTATAGGTTTTTACATTACCATCAATGTTTGTCTTCTTCTTGAAGACTCGATTTCACCTTATTGGTTTTACCCCTTTAGGTGTATCCATTAAGGTCATAGTTGGTGTACATGGACTCCATCTTGGATATATACTCTAGTCCCTTAATAAGTTAATATATACTACGTAGCTTATTGGCTCATCTTCTATGACCAACTTATCTCCTTCTTGAGCCATAAGATATCCTAATCTTTCAAACTCGAAGCATGTTCTACTAGATCTACGAGTTTTGTGTTACATAAGAAACTTCAAATTCCACAACAATTTGTGATTCTCATTATTCCTACTATACCTCTTTAGTTTCAATGTTTTCTTGTTGGATTCAAACTTTTCAAGTTCTACTTATCTCCTGATGATTCTTTTGTAATTGAATTCCCCTTTAGGAATACAACCATCTTGGCAACAAGCACTTTTGGTTGTTGGATTGGAATATAAAAGCAGTATCCTTTAGGATATTAAAAAAATTGTTATTTGCGGACAAAACTTTTCAAGAAACTATTTTCTTATATAATATTTCATTCCTATTCTTTATAAAAGACACATCAAGACACTTCCCATGCCATATCTCATTTGGTGTCTTATGAATCAATTTAGACAGTACATTGTTTAGTGTAAAGCATGTGCCTAAAAGGAAATTAGATATTAGCAAGATTTATTTATAATTGTACCACGACTAACAAGATGTAATTCCTTCTTTCTAGTACATCATTATGTTTCAGGTGGAGTTCATTGTGATATACTATCACAGTCTCCCAGAAAGTCCTCAAACTCTTTGTTCAAAATATTTTCCACATTGATCATATCAAAGTGTTTTAATACTTTTGCCAAACTGGTTATGAACTTCATTCATGATCTCCTTGAACACTTCAAGAGTTCAGACTTTTTTTTCATTAATACAAACTACCATATATAATGACATCATCAGTAAATATAATGAGGTACTAGCAACAACCTCTAGCATTTGTTCCAAAGGGTCTATATGCATCCATATGTATGAGCCCTAATATAATGATCACTCTCCCACTATTTCTTGTGAAAGGTATTTTTTTCATACTACCAACAAATAAGAGTCACATGTCTCTAGTGGTTAAAAAACCAATAGGGTCTATACAACCACCTCTATGGATTCTAGACATGCATTTTTTATTTATGTTTTCTAGATGACAATGCTATATGTATCCATTGTTTGAGTCATTGAGTCATTCAATATATGTGTTGGACATATTTGTCTTTAAAATTAATGAGTATAGACTTTGAGACATAGGGAATTGACATACAATATGTTATTTTTTAAATTAAAACATCAATTATTCATAATACTTGTCCGTACAAGATACATTATGTTTTTCATTAATGGTAGGTACATAATAGCAATTCAGTAATTCTATTACATGCACATAGATGAATGATAGATTCCAAATGTAGTGGCAACCACTCTGGCTCCGCACAATTCTAGCTTACTTCTTTTCATGTCTTAAAGTGTTGATCTCTACCGCCTTCTTCTTCTATATTTCTTCTATATAAAGAGGGAAATTCCTTTTCTAGTTCCCAGGCTAATGATAGTGGTGGCACTTCCCTTCCTTATTCACTCCCCACATAGATTTTAGTGCAGAAGACTTGGGTTTCTGTCTAGCTTTAGAACTCTTCTTATATTTTCTTTTACCCTTGGACTTCCCTTTTCCTCTTTTGATCATCATCACACATTTGGGTTTGTCCTTCATCTGTGCTTCAACTGTGCTCAACATGCCAAATAATTCTGACAATGACTTGTCAAATCATTCATGTTGTATTTGATGACAAACTAGTTGTATGATTTTGGTTGTGACTGCAGAATCACATGTGTGGCCAACTCTTGGCCTAAGGGAAATCCTAATCTAGCAAGGTTCTCCACATACCCAATCAATTTGAGTACATGAGGACCTATTGGATCTCCTTCTACCATATTGCACTTAGAAAAGATCTTTGAGACATCATATCTCTCTTGTCTTGCCTGATCTTGGTACATGTTCTAAAGATGTGTTACCATCTCAATAGCATCCATGTTTGCATGCTATCTCTGCAACTCATAGTTCATTGAGCATAGCATGAGGCATTTGACATCCACAACATCTTTAGAGTTCTTCTTGTAAGCTCCATGTCAGCCTTAGGCACGGTGGGGGTTGCATCTAGATCTGGTGTCTATAGGACATAGAGCTTGCACGCTTGACTTAGTGTAAAGAATGAGTCCCATAGGGACCACTCCCTACCATTTGATTGAAAATAAATTAGCACACCCAGAAGTTCAAACACCACATATAGATAATTGGGGTGCCAAATTATTCTCAGATAAGTGGTCCATCAAGAGCGTTTAAAAAAAATATATAGCAGCGGATGTAACTAAGTTATTACATATTCAAAGTAGTCTTAAAAACATCTCTCATGTCAACTAGGAAAAATGAAGGGAACTATATCTTTGAGGATCTGTTGCAGTAGGCAACCTAGCCATCTCAAAAGTCTCGTTCTACTGTTGCACGTTTCCTTCGATATCTGGACCCGCAATCTCTTGTCCTTCAAAAGGAATCTCAACGGGCTGGTCTGCGCCTGAGTGGTAGGGAACATCACCCAGGATGGAAATAAAATAAAAGGCCGAATCAGTAAAACTGAGTATGTACTTTAAAAGATTAACTAGGGCATTATACATTGCAAAATCTGAAGTATGATGTTCCCATCAAAAGGGGCTATTAAAAATTAGGTAAGTTCAAGGAGAAGTAACAAGAGAATGAATTTTCAAAAGAGGCATTATAAATAAACAATTATTATCACCATTCTTGACATATATAACAATCCAATAATATAAATATTTGCATGCCGATACATTTGACTAAAGTAGGGCCACGAAACCACTGAGTCAATGGCCTAAGTAAATGGGTGAAAATAGACGCACCATGGGCGGAAATAGATGCGCCCCTGTATAAAAAGAGGTGGAAAGACGCACCCCGGGCGGAAATAGACGTGCCCTAATGGTTAGGCATAAACATCTACGATAGTTAAACTAGTCGAATTATCTAACATGTATAAATAGAGTGGCAAGATTCACTTCTCACAAAATACATGGCATAACTCAAGCACAATTACAGGTGGGGTCATTGACCCAATTTAACATGATAATAGAAATTTCAAAAGAGCAATAATAATTCCAATTGAGAGTATATGAAATGTCCAACAAATGGGAAAAGAGTAAGTATTGCAAAGATTACCTCATTATGGGAAAATTTAGTCATAATAATGCCCAGTTATAAATAGGGAGAAGTACATACCTGAAGTCCTACTTACGCCAAATAAAATGTCACCTAGGTCTGAGCCAAGTTAATATCACCTACGCATAACATTATACTTTGTGTTAATATTGTTCCTTATGCAAAATTTAAACCAGCTAAACAGTCCCTATGAAAATCGATATTTGGCACAAAGGTCTGTGCTAAACGCTCGGAAGATCTCATGTATGGAATCACGTACCCGCCCACCCTTAACCCATACTAGTCCTGAAATTGCAGCCAGTGGTACAGGGAAAATCATGATTACACTCTCTGATTTCCCAAACATCAGTGTACCCAGGCGGAATTTGCGTTTTAAAACTCAAGGCATATGTTGTAGAAGTAACTCCAAAGAGCATCATCGATTAGAAATTTTTAATCAGTCGAATGCGCGTTTCATCTGCGGGTATTCCAGTATGATCGTCTTGCAAAACACTTCCCTTAAAATCTCAGGTTAGGTCCGGAAGCCTAAATATTCAGAAATCTGCCTGATTTTAAAACACCCACTCACTCATCTATAATTATCCACTGACTCAATATCGATTGATCCGGTCACACCAATTACTACAGTATACATGTACTGAAGCCACATGAAATTAATGACTAATATCTCCTGGATTTCCAACCAACAACGTGACTAGTCATTGCGAGTTGGAATGAAAACAAAAGGTAATTTGTGAATAAGTTATTCCATGACCAGTAAAGTCTTATTACATGAAACACGACTGATTAAGTCTTATTAATCACTGGCATGTTAAATTAATTGAGACAATCCAAAAACAATTTCGTTTTCTGGTTTCCCAACCTCAACATGATCCGATGACGCCTGCATTCCGAACGTGGAGGCAACCTGCTCCTCTCGCGTGCACACGGCAGGGGCAACCGATAATATGAATTGGAGGACAGGTGTTTCCAGAAACACCAGAAATAACAAGAACGCACGCCGACCCCGACAACTCCCAGTGTACAATACTTGACGGAATTTTATGTGCGTCACATACAGAACGGCAACTCGCCAATGCGACCCCAGACTACCACTAGCCAAACACGACGCTCGCCACTCCTCACCACCACCGGCGGCGGTCGTGAATCAGAATAGAGGAAGCCGAGGTTACAGGAAATCATTGTGGGCAGCAAAGAACCCAAAACTAGCGTGGATCGTTTGCGAGTACCTCCGATAATCAATGTTGAGCACAAAACCAGAGCTTGCGATTCATAACCCGTCAACCTTCCCAATGACGACGACCCCAAGGTCGAAGGCGGCGACCTTCGTCGACCCAGCAGTTGGGTTTAAACCAGTGCGAAAAGAAGGCGGAGAACTGAAGCATAGGGATCTGTGGTGGTTCTCTTACCTCCAATCGATCCGAGAATGAAAAATAGCAGCACTTCTTCCCGTCTCATCACCGGAGACGTCGGCTGCTGGCGCGAAGAGGCAGCGGTGCACAGTGGAAATTGGTTGAAGAAGCTGGGAAGGGAAATCGTTCCTCGTTTGTGAATATTCACCGGTGGCTGAAACTAAAAGGACGAGGCGTAGAAGTTTTAGGGGAAAACTCGCAGTAGTCGGTTGAGTTGCTTTTGGGCATTCGACGCTCAAGGCACCACAGGCGTGGCGTTATTACTTACACCGGAAACATCGCGGGCAATTAAGGCCCTGAGATTACGCGACCGGGTGATTGAGTCCCAGTAACGATGTAACGCCTGCGCGTGCTCTATTCATCAGGACGAAGATGAAGGGCCGTCTCTGTTAGGTTGCGTTATCAAAAGGCTAATAACTGTCTAGCAACTACGTCCGGCCGGCGTGACACTCAAGTGCAAAATGTCAAGTTTAAATATTCCCTTTAATGCAATATAATTATGTCTTGATCCTCCATTTGACTGTCAATACGTCGGTTGGTTATAAAACTAGTAAGGAACATGGTTCTTATTTCTAGAGTCCAATTTTTTTATTCGCTAGCCACGAATACAATAGATGGGCGTTTATATAGCCTAAGAAATGGATAACACATGCAAGGTTAAATGTGATAATACCAACATGAGTGATCTTAAGATCTCCATTTCCTTCAAGGTCTCATAGGTCTAAAGACATGTTAATTTATTTTAGAATCAAAGACACTACTCAAAATAATAAAAGAAAGGAATAAAGCTCAAGTTTTTAGGAGAAAGGAAATGGAAATAGATACCTAGATTTGAGGTCGTTACACTTAGAACCATTCTCAATGTCTTGAACCAATCATGAAAGTTATTTCTATTCGGTTTTTCCTTCCAAAGGACCAATATCGACAAAATTGTGTTTGTGTTTGCTATTAGTTTCTATAAAAGAAAAAAATTGTAATTTTTGTCAAAACACTTCTAATTTGATTTGATAACATTAATGATATAAATTAAGCCTTTAATTATTATCATCTCCACTATTTTATTTAAATTGACATCTCTAACTACCTTCGGATGATTACAGCGTATAACCTTCTAGTGAGCCAAGATCCATATTTAATCAAATCATGTTTCAACTTTGCCTAATCGCCTACAAGTTAACTATTTAGGTAGGAAACTTTTTCCAATTGCATATCATGCAAATCTTGGATAAATGGTATGCAGATCCTTGCCATAGTCCATTTATATGTTTCTATACCCTTAATTCTATTAAGGTCACCTAGTTAAGCCTGACCCAAAAGCCAACATGGTGATAGTCCCACATATGTATCATCACACTTCAATGCGATAGAGGGTGCACAAAATTTGGCGTAACCTACACTTACTCAATTAAGATTTTCATGTGTGCTACTTTTGGAAAGAATCTAAGACCTAATATTTCTTGATGGATTTTATAGATAAATATATATACATATCCGATCACCACATACTTATAATATGTATTGTATACATACTATATCGATAAACAAAACATGCATTCATAAAACATATGAGCAATGATTATGGCCATACTAATGCAATTGGGAAATATACTGCTAGAACAGGCATGTCGATTGGCTGAACCCTCCAGTTGATTGGTTGCATGCCTAATCAGTCAATTAGGTTCCATCAGTATCTTGACTGACTCAAGCTCATGCGGTTAACTAGACTCCTCCAATCGATCGATTAGCTCCTCTTATCAGTTAGCCTCATCGATCCTCTGGTCGATTGACTGGACTTCCCAGTCAGTTTACTTGCCTAGTGTGGAACCTCTTCTCTTTCCTAAAACAAAAAATAAAATTAGCATATTCCTATTAACTTTTAACATTGTAAATGAGAAAATTGAGTTACATTCTAGGGGAGTATAGGAAGGAGAGTATTAATTTACATTTGAAAAGAGAGAGAGAGGTTTGGTATGCAAACCAAATAATAGTAGGAAAGAAACTGAACAACCAATCTCGCATATCCACATGGGGTTTGGCCATAATCACACAATAATCCACCCTCAAAATGATTTTAGAGTGATACTTATATATACATGTAAGACCACTGATCTGTGTTTTTTATTAACCCTATTTTCTTTGGTTTGATGATGTGCTTAGAACATTTGTCTAATCCTTATATATGATCTTAGATCTTGTAGAGAGCTTAAGTCTCTAGTTTGAGCTTGTTTGGAAGTTGTTTGTGCTTTCTGTGCTAGTTTTGGTGCAAGTTGCAAATTACCCATTTGAAGAGCTATTCTTGTAATTTGCCACCTCTACAGTGTTCCTTCTCCCTCTTGGCTTCATGACATAGTTTTTTGTGCTTTGGGGTACCTTATTGGACCCTTAGTTGAGTAGTATCACCCTTAGTGGTGATTAGGGTTTTTTAGGGTTTGGAGTACCTTGACCATGTGAATCATGTTAGTTGTTTTGACCTAGGTCGTGACCTAGGGCCTGGTTGGAGGGATTCAATGTCGAGACACCTCCCCTAGGTATGGTTTTTGTGACTGAGATGGTCTTGGGTGTCTTGGATCGAGATGGGTGCTCTTGTGTAGAGTGTTGCGACCTAGGGTTACAGTGGCCTTGTGTCGCTCCTTGGTGATGGTTCATGACCATGGGTGGTTCCCTTGATGTGTTGTGGTTGTGACATGTGGGTTGGGTCACCTAGGTGGTCGATATCCAACCTAAAGTGTATCACCGTCTCTTGCATGTGGGCTTTATGTGGGTGCATATTGGTCTTTTATGTGGAAAAGTTCCCTTTGGGGTCTTCCTTCTTTGACACCTCATCCCTTACGCTACCTCTCTCCTTCTTTTCTATATAAACCCTCTTTTAACCATGCAAGTGATCTTTTTAAGCCATCCTCTTTCTGCTTCCTTGATTGGACGATCTTGGAGCTTGGTGAAGCAAGAAGGATCTGTTCTTGGTGCCTTGGAGGTGATTCATCCCTTGCATGTGGTGCTTGTGGTGATCCTTGGTCACCTTCAACCTTGGTGA
The DNA here is from genome assembly GCA_963693085.1 of Alisma plantago-aquatica. Classification (NCBI taxonomy): domain Eukaryota; kingdom Viridiplantae; phylum Streptophyta; class Magnoliopsida; order Alismatales; family Alismataceae; genus Alisma; species Alisma plantago-aquatica. The sequence continues at coordinate 126,031,918 of OY856412.1, forward strand.
GTGTTTACCTTTCCTCTTGGATGTTTTCTTTGGATTTTCTACCCCATCTGCTTCCTTTTTTTTGGCGCTATATTATGTTTTGACATGGTGGTCATTCTTTATAGTATTCTCCTCATCACAAGGGTAATAGGCCATGTTTTGACAAGGAAACACCCAAGTGAGAGGGAGTTTCTTCTCTCTTTTCCCCCTTTCTTTCTTTTGCTTTGGCCTTGATTTTCTTGCCTCTTTCTTGAGCTATCCTATATTCTTGGTGTTTCCTCTTTCTGGAGGTGATATTATGGATATTTTGGTAGAACTTGATCTTCCTTGATGATCGTATTCTTGGAGCTTGCCTTCCTTGGAGTTGATCTTATTTAAGGTGGGTTATATAACTCTTAAACTTCTCTATTATTGCACTTTCCATACTTTCATGTTGCTATTTTCTCTCTCTAGATGTTTCCTTAATGTGCTACTAGATGATGATAGACCTTAGTGCTTGGATGATGTTGTGATCGTGCTTTGTTTGGATATAATCCAAAACCCTAATTCCTTTGTACCCGATTTTGGTGTTTGTGGTGTATGGTAGTTTTTCTTCCTTCTTGACCTTGGTTTGAGTTCCATGCATGATGATCGAGTGTTTTAGTGTTTTATGAAGCCTTGTTTGGTTTTGATGGTGACAATCTTGGTTTCTCTCCCTTGTTGAGGTTCCTTTTCATGGTAGTTTCATGAAGCTTGTTTTAGGGTTTGGTGATTGTTTTGCATGAGGTTTTCCTCTATGATGACGATGAGATTCCCTTGTTGGATTACCTATTTTATTCATGGACTTATTTTTTTTTAACCTTGGTTGATTGTGGTTCTTTACCTTGGTGATGACTTGACCCTTAGTAGTCACCATGGCTTGTTTTGTCTTGAGTCACGACATCTCTTCCCTAGTGTTGGTCGCGGTCATAACATTGTGTTTGCCTAGTTTTTGGTCGCAGTTGTATCATCACATTTTGGTTTTTTGGGGTCATGATAGGTCTTCTCTTTGGTATGTTGCGGTTGCGATATCAAGGTTGGTCATGGTCCATGAGCTTCTTTGGTTAGGATGCCCTAGTTGAGTGTCATTTTCTCCTGCCTTGATTTGGTAGGACCTTTATTTTGTTTCAGATGAATTCTTTCTCTTGTGTCGAAGACACCCCCTATCCGTGTTTTGGGTCGCGATATGCTCTCCCTTGGGTGGTTGAACCTTAACCCTAGCTTATGTGACTTGGTTGCTTGTGGGACGAGACTTGATACACCCTCGGTGTGTTGTGGTCACTACATGAGGAAGGTCGGTTGTGGTCGTGACACCATGGGTGATGGTGGCCACAACATGTGCATGGTGGTGGCTGTTGACCAAGATGGTGGTGGTTGAGACACATAGTTGAAGTATGGTAGTGACATATGCTTGAGTACCTAACCCATGTACATACATGAGTAATGTTTGAGCCACGTGTAGTTCTATGTGGATAATGACTTGCTTAACCTTAATCGTGCTTCCTAACTCTAAGTGTTGTATGGATGTGGAAGATTTTATATCTAGGGTTTAGTTCTTGTATGCATCTACAAAGCCTTAGCCGGCTAAAGCTTGGAACCCTAACCCTAATGCTGAATTATGTGCTTGCTTTTCTCCCATGAGATGTTCATATTGTAGAATGTTTTTCTCTCTCTTTTTTATAAGCCCTAACCTTGTAGGTTATATGTAATGCATGGCTTATGTATACTATGGTGAAGGTTATGTGATACATGGTGCTGCTTATTCACATAATGAGAAAATATCTGATGATAAACATTTAGGGCTTAATGTGATAGGTCCTAAGACCTGGTGATGGCTTGATGTCTAAGGAGAGATGATTACCTTAAGTAATGTGATTAAGGGATTAAGATCCCATGGTGATATGTGACATTTATGATTACCTTGTGGATGGAAAAACTTTGAGTACAATGTGGTGGTTGTGTGACAATATCACACCTTGTATGTTTCACATCTTTTGAAGTTGCAACACACCCTTATTCTTGTTGAGTTTGTTTTACCTTTATACATTGCAACTTGATTAATGCTAAAAGTCACCCAATAGACTAACTAATCAAGTGAAACCTAATCATGTATTTTTCCCTATGCCATAAATCCAATTCTAGTATCAACTTTATTTATTGGATTGGTGAAACGAGTATAACTCAGAGCGCATATTTTTGAATATGTGGGGTGCAAGTAGAGTATCCCCTTGAGTCCTTAATTACAGGTTGTGTGAGACGGCCATGTGTGAGCCGATCTCCTTGTGATATGGATCACCATGAGTGAGCCACTTCTTTTAAGAACGACCATGTGTGATCCTGTTCTTCTAGCGTTGTTACCTATACAAGGGTGGGCTAGGTGTTTATATATATGGACGGCCATGTGTGAGTCAATCCTCATGCTGACTATATGTAACTCTTTTACAATTAATTGATATGTATCTATGGTCTTCTCTTGAGCTAATCAAGAGGTGTTGGAGAGGTCGTGGATTTCGTCTCTCCATGGATCTTATATGGTACCGATTTCAACTTAGCAGTGCTCAAGTGGATTTGGTTGTACGACTCAAAATCCTCGGGCCATAATAAAAGACATAACACAATAGTGTAGTATATATATATATACATATATATATATATATATATATATATATATATATATATATATATATATATATATATATATATATATATGGGCTCATCTTTAATACCCACGCGGGTAGCTACCCGCGCACACTTCTTGATATTTTTTTTATTTTTTTTCATAATTGTAGAGGAGCATTTTATCTAGCTCCCCAAAAAATTGGATCCAAAATAATATCATTTGCACCCCCCAAAAAAAAATCAAAAAACCTGTCCATATATTTACTGACTGTATATTTTTTGTGCAGTTACTCTTTTGCTCTCAGAGTTACTCTATATATCAATACAATTACTCTTTTGATTCAGAAGAGTTACTCCAGTGTACCATATAGTTACTCTTTTAACCCCGAGTTACTTCAGTGGGTAGAGAAAATCTGGCTACCCGTGCGGGTAACGAATGAACAATATATATATATATATATATATAAAGAGAGAGAGAGAGAGAGAGAGTCAGACTAGAATACACTCGAGTGTACATATCACAGGAATACACTCAAGTGTGTTTGCATATCAAGACCATTTTTTTGCAAAATGTAAACCATTGATCTTCGCCAGCATACTATAACTAGGCTACATACAAATTTTGAGCCCATTTGGATAAGTGTAAGTCACTCATCCAAGGACAACAAAATCGACGTGTGAAACTACTTTGAAATGCATAATTTTTGCGGTCTTTATAACATGACCTATAAATGTCCAAATGTGCTCAAATTTTGTGTATGAGCTATTCAAAAGATGTACAAGAAGATCAACATATTAGATTTTTGAAAAAAAAACATTGCATCATGAAAATCTACTTGAGTGTATTCTGCTCCGAATACACTCAAGTGTATTCTAGCCTAACTCTCTCTCTTTCTCTCTCTCTGTCTGTATATATATATATATATATATATATATATATATATATATATATATTCTTCGGCGACATACATCTCACATTGGTTGATCCTTTTCCTTGTCTTTTTACTAATTTCTTGAATTATAAAATAGAAGAGCCAGAATCCACGACCTTCCCACACCTCCCGGTCAATACGAGAGTAACACCGCAGAGACATGTTAGTCAATTGCATAAGTGACATATAATTACATCAAAGGGGTCGGATCACGCATGGACACCCATATAACAACTAGCCCACCTTCATACAGGTAACAATGTTAAGAGAATAGGCTCACACATGGTCGTTCTAACAAGAAGGAGTGGCTCACGCATGACCATCCATATTACAACAAGATTGGCTCACACATGGTCGTCTCACAATCAGAAATTAAGGATGCAAGATAATATTCGACTCGCACCTCGTATATTCAAAAATATGTTCTCTGAGTTGAACTTGTTTCACCATCTAGCAATAAAACTGACACTCGAATGGATCTATGGCATAGGGCAAGCTACATGATTAGATTCCACTTGATTAATGTAACATCCCTGACCTGGGTTATGTTTTAACCCTAGATGTTTTGCCTAATAAGGTTGATTATATGCTAAATCTTATCCTGGGAAAAGTAATTAGGGCTCATGAGAAACTTATGTTTCAATTTTGGTCCTGTTTGAACAATGTTGAAGCAAGGTTTGCTTATTTTGGACTAAAGTGCAAATTATCTAAGTTGAGGGGTTAATTTGCAAATGTTGCATGATAAGATGTTCCTCTAATGTTGAGACATCATAAGAATGAAGATGATGTAGTGGTATGGTTTTCACAAGCTTGGGAACCAAGATTAAGGTTGTAAAACAATCCTTGTGCATTAAAACCTAGTTTTGGTGTAACGTGCAATTTACCCAAAATCTAGGGTTCAACATGCAAATTACCACTTCAATAAGGTCCATAATGTTTCTTGGCATATTGTAGAGCAATGAAAATGAGAGGGGCGCCTCATTTGAATTAAGTTGGAGGAGAGAGAATCTTGATATTAAAATAATCAAGATTCAATCCTAATTGAAACCCTAATTTAATTTAGGGCAAAAATGAATGTATTAATTAAAGGTCTTTCAACCAAAATTAAAATGGTTGAATTCAGATGTGTGTGGATGAGATTAAAGCCTTGCAAAGGAACGAGCATATCCTAAGGAGGTGAAATTCCACTCACCATTATAATAAAAAAAAGAATTTCCACTCAAATATGGATATTCTTATTATAAGGGTTAAGGTGCTTAATTTCTTTTCCCTTAATTCATGGATAATAGAAGGGAAATCGGTGGGGATAGAGATTACCTTGCATTCAAGAAACCAAAGGGGAAGTGGTGGCAATAATTTTGGAATTAAAAGACTTTTATAAAGAATTTTCTCTCTCATCAATTTTCTTATAAAAGTACATTTTCCAAGCCAAAACAAAGGCTTTTTCAAATTCTTTTCTTTCCCCTTGCTTGGAAAACGACCAAGGAGCTGTGGAGGATCAGGAGGACGACCCCCAACCTATTGATAAGGTTCTTGACCTCCTTTCACCTTGAATCCATGGTAAAAATTGAAAATCAATGTATGAATTCTTCATAACTTGATCCCCTCTTCAATTCTAACCAATTCTTTTCACTCAAAGCTTGAGGACGACCCTTGGAATAGTGAAAGGAGTTGCATCCACCATTTTTTCCATGAGCTTGGAGCTTTGGAGCTCAATTGGAGGTGGGTTTTATAACTTAAAACCTTAACTTTGTTATTGCATTCAATTCCCCATCAAATAATGATCATTTCTCTATTTACAATTAATGATTTGGTTGATTGATGCAATTTCCATGGAAATCACAGAAGGTTTCGTGGGACTAGATCTTGATTATGATGACATCATAATAATCACACACCTCCCCAAATATCTATACCAAACGGTTTCAATCAAATGTCCAAACGGTTTGTGTTTTGGGAGCAAACGGTTTCAAACCGTTTGGAATGAAATAATTTTACTAAACTGCATAGAGGAAAATGGTTTAAGACCATTTGGTGATTCTAAACAGGGTTGACTGTTTGGGGACTTGTTCATAATGATCTAGGTTAATGACCCATCAATTATTATTGATTAACTCCAATTGGTTCATGATTTGAAGGTCCATCAATCACCTAAACCCTAATCGGGTTGAATGCTGATTTCATAAGTGATTGAGTTTGAAACTTGGGTTGATTGACCCAAATGGTTTCAAAACTGTTTGGGAATCACCCAAATGGTCTCAATAACGTTTGGAGGTCAAAAAATACCGTTTGGAGGTCTAGGGTTGAGTATGGTTAGGTATTTGAAGATTCAAACATATGGTATAAACCCTAATCGGCTAAGTGCTAAATTTCCAATTGATTGAGATGATGTTTTGGGTTGATTGACCCAAACGGTTTCAAAATCATTTGGGGATCACCTAAACGGTCTCAAGACCATTTGGGGGTCACCCAAGACCGTTTGGAGGTCTAGGGTTAAGTATGGCTAAGTGTTTGAAGGCCCAAAGGTACCAAATTGAATTGCAACTAAGTGCTGATTTGATAATCAATCCAATGGTCCAAAACCTTAATTGGATGTCATGAATTTTGATGATGGAATGGGAAAACGGTCTCAAGACTGTTTGGAGATCAACCCAACAGTCTCAAGACCGTTTGGTGGTCATCCAAGACCGTTTGAGGTCAGGTCATATCATGTGATGATGATAGTTTATTGATTTCAATTGATTTGGTTCCACAATATCAACCATTGATGGATCCTCGATTTCGAACCCTAAGTGATGGTTTCTTGATTATCAAACCTAGTTCAGTTGGATTCAAAACCCTAAATTGAAGGTCTAATTGAATGGTGATTCATTGGTCCAATTTATGAATACTTTAATGGTTCAATTTGTAATTGGTTCATGGATTGAAACATTGAGTCAATTGAGTGTTGAAGTGCCTTTTTGGTCCATGCGGTTTTGAGAAGGTTTGGACCAAATGGTATCAAGACCATTTGGGTCCAAACAGTCTCAAGACCATTTGAGTCCAAACGATCTCAAGACCGTTTGGGACCAAACGATCTCAAACCGTTTGGAGACCCAAAGTGCAAACGGTTTCAATACCTACCTTGTCCAATTGGTTTCAAGTATAACTTATTCAAATGGTTTTCAATCAATTGATTTATGAGAACTAAGATCATTGAGGGTCTAAGTAATTAATATTGTGAACATCTACATGGTTAATCCATTTGAGTATCTCATGCAATTGAAGGTCCAATATGATGAACCCATTTGGATACTTCATGCAATTGAAGATTTCAATGGTTAACTCAATTGACCACTTTGTGGAATTAAAAGTTTAATTGGTCAATTCTTTTGAATTCCGTACATAATTGATGGTTTAATTGATTAGACCATTTGGACATCTAATTTGATCAAAAGTCAATTAGCTATGTGATTATTAATGATGTAGACCCATGATGATTATAAAGGTTAACCCTAGCTTAGTGTACTCAAGTAAAGAGTTGACCTTGATTAATCTTGGAATAGTTAACATCCTAGAGAGGATGAGAGGGAGAGTGAATGGGAGAGTTGATTGCTTACTTACTAAGCCCTATTTCTCTCATAGTGAATAAATGTGTAATCAGGGTTTGATCCATATTATGAGATCATAAAATCTTCATTGAAAAGATTGATGTACCTTGATCCTAAATTAGAGCAAGGTTATGTGAAACCCTAATTTAAGGGCAAACCTCAGTGAAACCATAATCTAGGATGATGATGTAACCCTAACTTAGTGTCACAATGTAAGAAACTCTAATTTAATGGGAATTGTATATCCTAACCCTAATTTGGGTATGAAGAAAGAGAAACCCCACTTGAATGTGAATGGTAAACCCTAATCCCTAAAATGGGATAAAGGTATATGAAACCCTAATATAGGGAAGTGCCATTAATACTAATGTGAAGCCTTAACACAGGGTGATGTGTTGTGAAGTCTTAATTTCACATAATACTAGGTGAAACCCTGATATAGAAGGGTTTTATATGAAACTCTAATGAAGAGTTATTCTAGGTGAAATCTATGTATGCTTGTGAGATGCTAAGTGAACCTCAAATTATAATTACAGAAATCCTATTCCTATTGATAGAATAGTGATTAATGTATTGATAAATGAAATACCTAGAGGAGTTGATTATGGATATCCTTATATGAATAGTCCCTGACTCAAGGGTGAGTCCATATCTTTGGCAATGGTTGTGTATTCTAAAATAGATGAATCATGACCAATACATTGCATAATGAATGTGATCATCTAGTGCATAGGTATTAGGATGAGTGATACCCTAATACAAGCTAAGTGAATAAACTTAAGCAAGATGAGGGTGTTGACGGAAGTGATACATCAAGGCATGATAGATATCACACCCAACACCCCAATTCTGATATACCATGATGTGTTATAAGTTCATTATAATTGGAATAGATGACACATGAAATATGTCATGACAATTGTTAAATTGAGATGTAATGCACTTTGTTAAGTGTAGGCTAACATGCCTTATGAAAAGGTTAATTCAAATCAATAGACTATGATACAATCATATTATGATAAAGATGAGAGAGAAACTCATACTTGGTGTTGATAATACATTCAATGATGAATGATGAGATGAGAAGCATAGCCAGGTATGGGCTATGATGCCTTTTATTGAGAATGTTTTATAGGCTTTATAAGCCTTCATATGCTTTGTGTAGTAAGAATCAATGAGCTTTGTGTACTATGTAAAATACATAGCATAGCAAGAAGTATGATGTCTTTGGTCAGATGACCTAAAGGTGAGTAAAAGTATCCTATGGTGAGTTATGGGTTCAAATACCCAGATGCTATAATCATGATGATGAACTTGTTAAGAAGAGGAAATGTACTTGGTGAGTTGAGGGATTAAGATCCCAACACTTTGTGCAAAGAGTATGGCTACAGGACATGACTCCACAATGACAATGCCAGGTAGTAGATATATGATCTAAGACTAAAGATAGATAATGATGTGGTAATGATGCTATAGTGAATAAAGTTTATACATGTTCTTTGTTTTCCTTAATGAATAAGTGACATGTGGCTCTTTCAAGTTATAGCTTCAATGTTTTAGATAAAAATAATATTCTAATATGTTAGACATTGAATTAGCTGCTGCCAAATAAATATGATTCCTTTGTGCATATTCATCTTATTAAGATGCAATAATAATGTTTATGGCAGAGAGTTATATCTCTCGCTGGGGCAATTTACAATTATCTCACCCCCATGGGAATCACATTTTTAGGTGGACGCAGACGAGGAGGCAGGGATCCTTCAGTAGGAGAAGGACAACAGCAACAACAATAGAGTCAGCAGTGAAGTCTCAGGTGGAGACACTGGCTGTCGTGCCTTGTATAGATATAGATAGAGTCCTATGTGTCGTCTCTGTACTCTCAGGTCATCAGAATAGTAGTTAGTGCTTTCGATATTTTGGCTCAGTGCCTCGATATTTTATACTGCCTGTGTTTAGCTTGACAGGACAGTTAATGCTTGTAATTCTCAAAAGGAGATGATACATAATATGTACCTGTGAACAAGAATGTAATTATGTTACGTTGGTTCTATGTGAGCAAGTTTTCCTTTGATGGATCTTTTGATAAAAATGTTTTAATTTTTAGTGATTTTTGGTAATCCGCTGCTTAGTGAACGCTTCCGTATTAGTTAATCTTGGTTTTGCGAGACATGCATTACAATTAAGTGGTATCAGAGCTCTAGGTTTGCTGAGTCTACAGAGACATAGGACTAAGGTTGTAGAGTCTGTTCTAAGTGTCTTCCAGTTTATCTGATAGTATCTTCTGCTCACATAGGAGAAGAAGAACTTGAAGATGTCTGGACAACATGAAGAACATACTGTTGAGGGCAGCACTGCTGCACCAGGAGGAGGTGCAAGAGACCATAATAGGGAAGGGCATGTACCTGAACAGCCCCAGATTGACCCACCTGTGATAGAAAATCTAGCTCTTCATGCTCTATTTGAGAAATTCCTGACAGCCTTGACACATATGGCAGACAGGATGCCACCACTTGCACCTAGGGTACCAGCCCATCATGAGGGTTATGGAGCCGACAAGACTTTCGAGAGACTTCGTCGGGTTGGAGCCATAGACTATGATGGTACATTTGATCCAGCAAATGTTGATCTATGGCTGACAGAGCTAGAAAAGGCTTTCAGGATCTTTGATATTCTTGAAGCTGAAAAGGTAACACACGTTGTATACCTCCTAAAAGGAAGTGTTGGTCATTGGTGGATGATAGAGGAAGATAAGAGACCAGGTGAAGAAATTGGATGGGAGGTTTTCCGACGAGAATTCGTAAGTAGATACTTCCCCAAGATGTATTTAGATGAGAAAATATCTCAATTTGAGAGGATCAAACAAGGACAAATGAACGTTAGCGAATATGAAGCTAAGTTCATGGAGTTGTTGTGGTTTTGTTCGCAAATGGCAGTTAGTGATGAGGAAAGAATTCAACATTTTGAGAAGGAGTTGAACGCTTAACTAACCACTCATGTGTCTGCCTTAGAGACCAGGGAGACGTTTGCCACTTCTATGGAGTCAGTAAGGAGGATAGAGAGGTCTAAAATTGAGAAACAACAGACTAGTGGTAAGAGGGTGTACACCCAACCTCAAGAACAAAGGTCTAAAAGTTTTACGAAACTGAGATTTTCTGCAACGACAGCATCATCGAGATTCCATTCCCAGACACAATGGATGTCAAGTAGGGATAGGGATCATATTAATGTTCCAAATAGAGCCTCCGACATAGCATCAACATCGGTGACTGGGTCTCGTAGACATTTTGCGCCCAGAATCTGTTACCAATGCAGACAACTGGGACATCTGGCAAAGGATTGTCCAGGCGGGAATACAATGATGACTCAACCTCAAGGGCAGAGTCAGCAAGGCTCATAAACGAAGCAATTTTCTAGTAACAATAGAGGACATGGACAGACGTCCCAGACAGGTCAGATAAAATAGTTTTGTTTTGATACTTCATATCATGATTCTATGTGTTAAAGATATGAAACTAGTTGTTTTTTAATTCCTTTGACTAGTCCTATAAGGACACAAGGGAGATGAGAACTTATATCTTACTCAGTGTTTCTTAAAATGTTTTATAATCTCCTTTATCTATGTGTTGAAAGATGAGATATAGATGTGATTCCTGAAGGTCATTGATGTTATTTTATGTCGACAATATGCTTAACACTAATTGTTACCTTGTGTTGATAATATAAGTCTCCTGGTTATTCATGAGATTGTTGAATGATGCTAACCATGCTAGGTAATGCATAGCCAAATGAAAGGCTATGGGGAATGGTTATATGAGAATACTCTGATGAAATGTGTATTATAAATGATGTTCCATGATGATGATGTAAGCCTTGAGAGGCAGTGGCAATATGTGATGAGGGATTGAGATCCCATGATATGTGATGATCCTTGAGATGGATCTGGATGATTGGCAAGAGGCCAAGTGGTAACATGTGATGTGGGATCCTTGTGATGGATCAGTATGATGTGAATTGTAGTGAAAGCATAATATTGAGTTTATGTTGTATGTTTCCTTTCATAGCTTGCATGTTATACAACTTGGTTGAATCTTACAATCCACCTAAAAGATACAAAAAATCAAATCACAGTGAAATCTATCATGTAGTTTGCCCTGGCCATAGATCCATCATCGTCAGGACTTGGTGATGGTGAAACGGGTTCTCCTGTGGGTTAACCCAGAGCGCATATTTTTGAATATGTGAGGTTTCTCCTAGCCTCAAATAGAGAGGTGAAATGAGTGCAGCTGCGGTTGCAGACTCGGGTATGTGATGAGCATGGTGAACATGGCCCATGGCTTCAGATATGTGATATGTGATGAGCATGAATGCGTTCATGGCTCAGAGCACGGTGATTAGGCTCATGACTCAGTGTTACTAGAGCCGTGACCTGTACCGAGGCAGGCTAGAGGAAGGGTAGCTTGAGGAGCGGACCCTATGGCTAAAGGCCACTTGAGCATGAGACTGTGGTCCTGCTATGTTTCTTGTGTACTGACCACGAGGGGTGAGGTCATGGATTCCGGCTCTTCCATTGACCTTGTATGGCACCGGTTATGGGCTTCGCAGCTGAAGGTTGGATTTGAACGGTACGGTTCACTTCCTCAGGGCATAATAAAACGTAATCCAGTCGTTTAGTACTTACTGCTTCAGACAAACACAAAACATTGGTTGAGGTCTTGTTTGTGTAGTTACTCTCTTTATATCTTGCCATTATTTATATGTTCTTATATGGCAGTAGAACTTGGATATCTTGTCTTGTTAATCATGTTTCACATGTAATACTTGGATATATCCAGTAATCTTAGATAGCCTTAATTCATAAACTATTCTTGCTATACTTCTCATCAGTTAACTGCTTTATATATATGCTCATCTGAGGTTTTTTAGTTTTGGCGGGGAGTTATGCCTCCCGCTGGGACAATGTTCAATTGTCTCACCCCGTTGGTTTACACCCTTTTTTTAGGTGGTCGAGCTAGATGTGGTGGTGGTCGCGGAGTTGCGGCCGAGCAGCAAGAAGAACAGTAGAAGGCAAGCTTTGGAGATGCTGCTGTTTTGGATGTTTTGTTGTAGAGTCTAGAGTCATCCCTGTACTCTCAGGTACTTGGCGGTGTTTTGACGTTGTTTCACGATGTACGATCGATGATGTTTGTATATCCTGCTGCTGGCCGGATGCAGGCCTTTATGCATATAACAGGTGGTGAACTCATGTGATGGCAAGAAAACTGTGGTTCTAAGCTGTGGACATGTATCCAGGCTTGGATGGATATGTATATAACCTGTTTTCTTGCAGGATATGGACTGGAATGAAATATGTCTCTCAGTTTATCAGTTTTCTGCAATCAGTTTTGATTAACCCGTGTTTTTGATAATTTGTGGTTATGGTGATTTCCGCATGTTTTCGCATAACACCTCGTTGTCTGTGTGATAGTGGGATGTGTTGCCACAAGTTTTGGCATCAGAGCTTTAGGTTCGCTGAGTCTACAGGGATTTAGGACTAGGTTGAGTCTGTTCTTATGAGTTTTCCATGTTTTCTTATAATATCTTCTGCCCTCAGCAGAAGAAAAGACAAGATGTCTGGAAACCATGAAGAACATGCTCCTGAGCATAGTGATTCTGCATCGGTTGATGGAGCAAAAGGACAGACACATTAAGATCGGGTGCCTGAGGTCCCCCAATTTAACCCAGCCATACTTGAACATCCTGCTTACCAACAGCTTATGGGGCAGATGAAGGCTACGATGAATCTCATGGTTGAGCGATTACCAGTGCCTCCTCCGCGAGCACAGGTTCCCCATGGAGAAGCATCGGGTATTGGGAAGACCTTTGAGCGGCTTTGCCGAGTCGGAGCTTCGGATTATGCTGGAACGGCTGATCCAACGGATGCAGAACTGTGGCTAACAAGTCTTGAGAAGGCTTTCCGGATCCTCGACATCCCCGAAGCGGACAAGGTAAAGCATGTTGTCTACCTTCTGAAAGGTAGTGCTGGTCACTGGTGGACCATCGAGGAAGAGAAGTAGCCTAGTGAGGTGATCAGTTGGGAAGTCTTTCGGCGTGAGTTCGTCACCACATACTTTCCCAAGACGTATCTGGATGAGAAGATCCATCAGTTTGAGAGTTTGTGGCAAGGAACGATGAATATCACCGAGTATGAAGCCAAGTTCATGGATCTGTTGAGGTTTTGTCCTCACATGGCGACGACAGATGAGGAACGGATCAGACGTTTCGAGAAGGGTCTGAGTGCTGAGCTGACGACACCGGTTTCTGCGTTGGAGAACCGGGAACAGTTTGCGACGTTTGTGGAATCCGTCTGGAGGATTGAACGATCGGTTGGGGAGAAGAGAGAATCTATGGCTAAGAAGAGACCTGCTCAGTTTCAGGGTCAAAGGTTTGGTGGCTTCAAGAAGCACATGTTTTCGGCACCGTCAACGATGAGAGGTTCTGGAGGACCGTCTCAGTGGTCTCCGAGTAAAGGAAGAGGTTATGTTTCTTTACCATCTAAGGCACAAAGTTCGGCTTCTGCGACAGTGACAGGGCCATCCAGGCCACGAGTTGATGCCAGGACGTGCTATGCCTGTGGTCAGATAGGGCATGTTAAGTCGAGTTGTCCCTACAAGGATGATGAAGTGACACAACAGCCGAGGCAGAACCTTTAGGGATCAGAGAGACCACATCCCAGTGGTAGCAAAGGATGAGGACGCGGTCAAGCGTCTCAGGCTGGATCGTCTGCTCAAGGAAGCAGAGGTCGTGGACAGCAAGCAACGACTCGATTCTACACTATGAATCAGCTGGAGGCGATAGTCAACCCGTGAGTGGTGACAGGTCAGATGGAGTTATTTCATTCTGATATGTCTTCTTCTTGCTTTATATCTGTTCTGGTTGACTCGGGTGTTACACACTCTTTTATCGCCTATAGTATGCTTGAGAACTATCGTTTACCTCTTAGTTGTAAGAAAGATAGTTTGTTGTTGGAAACCCCTCTTGTCGGCTCCTCGTTGCTTCGAGAAGAGTGTCCATCTTGTGTTTTGTCTTTCTCGGGACACCACATTCGAGTGGATCTTATACCACTTGATATGCATGGTTTTGATGTTATCCTTGGGATGGATACCTTAGAGAAGTATAAGGTTGTTCTGGACTGTGGCACCAAGCAGGCAGTGTTTGAGGATGCCGGAGAGAAGTGGATCTTCCAGGGAGATAGGAAGATTCTTTCGACGTGTCTGGTATCAGCTATGGTGGCAGATAGGTTGCTACGACAAGGATGTGAGGCGTTCTTAGCTCATGTGGTGGATACTGTTGTGGCTACCAAGGCGAAAGGTCCTAGTTTCGAGGAGGTTCCAGTTGTTCGGGAGTTTGCAGATGTGTTCCCTGAAGAGTTTCCTGGTGTTCCTCCACCCCGAGAGATTGATTTTGAGATCAATTTGGTCCCATGAACGCAGCCAGTTGCACAGACACCCTATAGAATGGCTCCAGTTGAGATGGCAGAGTTGAAAAAGTAGTTACAAGAGTTGCTGGACAAAGGTTTCATCCGACTGAGCACATCACCTTGGGGTGCTCCCGTGTTGTTTGTCAAGAAGAAGGATGGTTCGATGCGGTTGTGTATAGACTACCGACAGTTGAACAAGGTCATGATCAAGAACAAGTACCCATTGCCAAGGATAGATGATCTATTTGATCAGTTTTGTGGTGCTACAGTGTTCTCGACGATTGATGTATGGCCTGGATATCATCAGTTGAGGATCAAGGCAGATGACATACCCAAGTCAACTTTCAGGACAAGGTATGGTCACTATGAGTTCGTGGTTATGCCGTTTGGGTTAACCAATGCACCTGCTGCTTTCATGGACCTGATGAACAGAGTGTTTCGTCCGTTCTTAGATCAGTTCCTTGTAGTCTTCATATATGACATCCTGAGCTATAGTCGGGACAGGCTAGAGCATGAGCAACATCTTCGACGAGCGTTGACTCTTCTTCGCCGACATCAGTTGTATGCCAAGTTCAGTAAGTGTGAGTTCTGGTTGGAATAGGTGACTTTCTTGGGTCATGTGATATCTGCTGAAGGAGTCAAGGTAGATCCGAAAAAGGTGGAATCCATTGCAGAATGGGAACAACCGAAGACGCCAACAGAAGTTCGTAGTTTCCTGGGTCTAGCAGGATACTACCGGAGGTTTATCAAGGACTTCAGTTCAATAGCTTTGCCGATGACAAAGTTGACGATAAAGGACGTACCTTTTGTTTGGGATGATCGATGTCAGTGAGCTTTTCGGAGTTTGAAGGAGAAGCTGACCAGTGCTCCAGTTTTGATCCTGCCAGAGCCTGGGAAGGGCTATGTAGTTTTCTGTGATGCTTCCAAAAAAGGCTTAGGTTGTGTGTTGATGCAGGAAGACCACGTGGTTTCTTTTGCTTCACGACAGCTTAAGAAACACGAGGAGAACTATCTGACACATGATTTGGAGCTGGCAGCAGTGGTTCATGCGTTAAAGATTTGGAGACACTATCTGTATGGGGAAGTGTGTCAGATCTTTATAGATCATAAGAATCTGAAGTACATCTTTACGTAGTAAGAGTTGAACATGCGGCAGCGGCGATGGATGGAGTTGATCAATGATTACGACTGCACTATCGAGTATCATCCTGGTAAGGCGAATGTGGTAGCGGATGCACTTATTCGAAAATCTTCTTTTCCTTCCAAGAAGGCACATTTGAGTTCTCTGGTATGCCATGAGTGAGATATGCTTGTCTCTTTGCGAAAGATGAACGCACAGTTGGAGGTTTCCTCGTTAGCTGGACTCTTAGCACAGATGCAAGTCAAGCCTACGTTGAGACAGTAGATCAAGGATGCACAACAGACAGATGATGCAGTACAATTGATCAGATTAGAGTTTGGCAGCAAAAAGTGTAATGGGTTTCATGAGTCCGAGGATGGGCTAGTTTGCTATCGTGATAGGATGGTAGTTCCAGATGTTGATGAGCTAAGGAAGTTGGTGGTTGAGGAAGCACACACATCCATGTATGCTATGCATCCATGTGTCACCAAGATGTACCATAGTCTGAAGGACTTATATTGGTGGCCCGGTTTGAAGAAAGATGCAGCTGAGTTCATGGTGAGGTGTGCGGTTTGCCAGCAAGTGAAGGCTGAGAATCAGAAGCCGGCAGGTACGTTGCAACCTTTGCCAATACCGTAGTGGAAATGTGATCATATAACCATGGATTTCGTAGTTGGTCTACCCAGGACAACTAGGAATCATGATTCCATTTGGGTGATAGTGGACAGATTAACGAAGTCTGCCCATTTTCTACCAGTGAAGACGACGTATACAGCTGAAAAACTCGCTCGAGTATATGTTGATGAGATAGTACGTTTGCATGGTGTGCCAGCAACGATAGTTTCTGACAGAGGTCCATAGTTTACGAGTCGTTTTTGGGAACAGCTGCACAGAGCGTTGGGAACACAGTTGAAGTTCAATACAGCCTTTCACCCGCAGACAGATGGACAGTCTGAAAGGACTATTCAGATTTTGGAAGATCTCCTTCGAGCTTGTGTTTTGCAGTTCCTAGGCAGTTGGGATATGCATCTAAGTTTGATAGAGTTTGCTTATAACAAAAGTTATCAGCGGAGCATTGACATGGCTCCTTATGAGGCTTTGTATGGAAGGAAGTGTAGATCTCCTTTATGTTAGTATGAGTCCGGTGAGTATCAGTTGTTGGGTCCTGAGCTGGCGCAACAAACAGTAGAAAAGATCAAAGTAATACAACAACAGTTGAAAGTGGCACAGGACAGACAGAAGTCTTATGCAGACAATCGACGATGACCTTTGGAGTTCCAGGTAGGAGACAAGGTATATCTTAAAGTCTCGCCATGGAAAGGTGTGCTTAGGTTTGGCCAGAAGGGTAAGTTGGCACCCAGGTATATGGGGCCTTACCCAGTTATAGCACATGTTGGTAAGGTAGCTTACGAGATAAAGTTACCTCCTGAGTTGCACAGGTTACATCCAGTGTTCCATGTTAGTATGCTGAAGAAAAGTCATCCAGACTCTGGAATAGTGATACAACCAGTTGAAGTTGAGCTTGATGAAGATGTGACCTACGAGGAAGGTCCTGTGGCGATCCTTGACAGAAGAATCAAGAGGCTGAAGAGGAAGGACCTAGTTCTCGTGAAAGTTCTTTGGCAGCGTCGTGGCGTCGAGGAAGCCACGTGGGAGCTTGAGGAAGAGATGAGGAGGAAGTATCCCTCGCTTCTCTCTTCGGATTTCGGGGACAAAATCCCTTAAAGGGGGTTAGATTGTAAGGACCCTGGCCTTCGTTTAGGGCTTACCATGTTTGCTTTGCTTAACCATGGTGCTCTGGTGCCCGCTAATCACCTTTAATGGTGACTAGGGTTTGGTTGTGCTTTGTTGAGAGTTGAAGGTGCTACTTGCAAATAACCCAAGTTTAGGGTTTTGTGAGAAAGTTGACCACCTTGTGAGGTGTTCCCCTCTCTCTTTGCTTCCTCTAGGGTTGAGAGGAAGGCTTGGGCTTGTTTTTTGAGTTCTTTGGGCCTTGGTTGAGTTTGTTTGGGCCTTGAGGTGCCTTGTTTGGGCTTGGTTGGGCCTTGTATCGGTCAAGTGAGGTGTGTCGCCCTTGTGCAAGCTTGGTGTGTCACCCATAATGCTTGCCCTACCTTGACCTTGTTTAATGGACACTTGGTGCACATCTTGGACATGTGGATGAGGCGTGCTTAAGTGGTGGCTTGAGCTTGTAGACAAGTGTCCTTTGGGTGGACGACACCTTGTCATGCTCCACCTTGTTTTCTCCTCCCTTTTCTTCTATATAGGTGGTTCTTTCCCTTGCTTTGAGTTCCTTTGATCCTTTGGCTCTTCTCCACCTTTAGTGCACGCCACTCCCTTTTTCCCTTGCTTGTGTCGGCTGACACACCCCTTGTAGGAGCAGCCTGGTGGTCGACACACCCCTGAGGAGCTTGTGGAGGTCGATATCCCTTGGAGCTCTCCATCTTCCTTGCTTGGTGGTGCGAGGAGCTTGGAGTTCTTCTTCTTCCTTGGAGCTTGGAGCTTAAGGCGGGTTGCATAATTTCTAACCCTAACTACTCTATCTCTTGTTATAATCTATTTACATGTTAGTAGCTTAGTTCTTGGTTTATACCCTTGTTGGCCGATCCATGTGAGTTAGGGTTTAGCGAGCAACACTCCTTTCTCCCCTTTTGGTCTTGAAGAGTGAGTTTGGGTCCTAGCGCCATGGGCAACACCCCTCCTTCCTAGTCGATTGAGGTGAGCTTGTGACCTAGTGGCTTGAGCAAGACCCTCTTCTCACCATGGTCTAGAAGGTGAGCTCGCTTTGGTGGTGACCCCTCTCTAGGGTTTCGGGTGTTCATATGTGAGGTGTTAGATGACCCTTGTTGAGGTGAACCTTGGGCGTTTGGTGCTTGTGGAGGTGCTGCCCGACAGCCCTCTTGACCTAGTTTCCCTTGCATGCTTTGAGCTAACCTTGCCCGGCAGGCTGTACGCCTTGGAGCTGCTCGAACGGTGGAGTTGCTCGCCCGATAGGGATGTTTGTCTAGTTGAGTAGGTAGGACCTTGCACGGATAAAACCCTGACACACGTTATGATGTTGAGCGAGTGAGCACACCTTTGCGCGACACCCCTGCTCACCCGACATAGTGCGTTGCCACCCCTGCACGACACGTTTAAGTAGTGTCTCGCCTGATATAGCCAGTTTTCCCGACATAGGCTGCACGCCCGGTTGTGCGTCACACCTTTGCGCGACACCCCTGCTCGCCCGGCACTCCCCTGCACAGTTCAGTGCCCGGCACGCCTGACGCTGGTGTTGCTCGCCCGACACGCACTGCCTGACATAAGTGAGCGGGCGAGCTACCTCCTACAGAGTTGCACACTACACGCCCGATAGGTTGCACGCCCAACCCGGCTTAAGGTGAGGAGGAAACCTGCCCGGTATGACCTTTTGTGAGGGTTTTGGGTACCTCTTGTGAGGGCTCAGTTTGTCATAGAAAGGTGATACGTCAGCTATGCTTTTATGGCGACTCGTTGCTTAATAATAATCTTTATGTTAAAACTTGTTCATCAAGTCTTCTTATGGCTAAGCACATAAGTACAAGAGTGACTACCCTGATTATCTCTTAAATGCCAAGAGTAACAAAAATAAGCATGTATTAGGGTTGCTTGATTATGTGCCTACATAGGTAACCATGAGGTGAGGCATAGGTGCAATCATTGATGTCATTTTATGTCGACAATATGCTTAACACTAATTGTTACCTTGTGTTGATAATATAAGTCTCCTAGTTATTCATGAGATTGTTGAATGATACTAACCATGCAGGTAATGCATAGCCAAATGAAAGGCTATGGGGAATGGTTATATGAGAATACTGTGATGACAGGTGTATTATAAATGATGTTCCATGATGATGATGTAAGCCTTGAGAGGCAGTGGCAATATGTGATGAGGGATTGAGATCTCATGATATGTGATGATCCTTGAGATGGATCTGGATGATTGGCAAGAGGCCAAGTGGTAACATGTGATGTGGGATCCTTGTGATGGATCAGTATGATGTGAATTGTAGTGAAAGCATAATATTGAGTTTATGTTGTATGTTTCCTTTCATAGCTTGCATGTTATACAACTTGGTTGAATCTTACAATCCACCTAAAAGATACAAAAAATCAAATCACAGTGAAATCGATCATGTAGTTTGCCCTGGACATAGATCCATCATCGTCAGGACTTGGTGATGGTGAAATGGGTTCTCCTGCGGGTTAACCCAGAGCGCATATTTTTGAATATGTGAGGTTTCTCCTAGCCTCAAATAGAGAGGTGAAATGAGTGCAACTGCGGTTGCAGACTCGGGTATGTGATGAGCATGGTGAACATGGCCCATGGCTCCGTATATGTGATATGTGATGAGCATGAATGCGTTCATGGCTTAGAGCACGGTGATTAGGCACGTGGCTCAGTGTTACTAGCGCCGTGACCTGTACCGAGGTGGGCTAGAGGAAGGGTAGCTTGAGGAGCTGACCCTATGGCTAAAGGCCACTTGAGCATGAGACTGCGGTCCTGCTATGTTTCTCGTGTACTGACCACGAGGGGTGAGGTCATGGATTCCGGCTCTTCCATTGACCTTGTATGGCACCGGTTATGGGCTTCGCAGCCAAAGGTTGGATTTGAACGGTACGGTTCACTTCCTCAGGGAATAATAAAACATAATACAGCTGTTTAGTACTTACTGCTTCAGACAAACACGAAACATTGGTTGAGACCTTGTTTGTGTAGTTACTCTCTTTATATCTTGCCGTTATTTATATGTTCTTCTATGGCAGTAGAACTTGGATATCTTGTCTTGTTAATCATGTTTCACATGTAATACTTGGATATATCCGGTAATCTTAGATAACCTTAATTCATAAACTATTCTTGCTATACTTCTCATTAGTTAACTGCTTTATATATATGCTCATCTGAGGTTTTGTAGTTTTGGCGGGGAGTTATGCCTCCCGCTGGGACAATGTTCAATTGTCTCACCCCGTTGGTTTACACCCTTTTTTTAGGTTGTCGAGCTAGACGTGGTGGTGGTCACGGAGTTGCAGCCGAGTACCAAGAAGAACAGTAGAAGGAAAGCTTTGGAGATGCTGCTGTTTTGGATGTTTTGTTGTAGAGTCTAGAGTCATCCCTGTACTCTCAGGTCCTTGGCGGTGTTTTGACGTTGTTTCACGATGTACGATCGATGATGTTTGTATATCCTGCTGCTGGCCGGATGCGGGCCTTTATGTATATAACAGGTGGTGAACTCATGTGATGGCAAGACAACTGTGGTTCTTAGCTGTGGACATGTATCCAGGCTTGGATGGATATGTATATAACATGTTTTCTTACAGGATATGGAATGGAATGAAATATGTCTCTCAGTTTATCAGTTTTCCGCAATCGGTTTTAATTAACCCATGTTTTTGATAATCTGTGGTTATGGTGATTTCCGCATGTTTTCGCGTAACACCTCGCTGTCTGTGTGATAGTGGGATGTGTTTCCACATTAATGATATAGACCCATGATGATTATAAAGGTTAACCCTAGCTTTGTGTACTCAAGTAAATAGTTGACCTTGATTAATCTTGGAATAGTTAACATCCTAGAGAGGATGAGAGGGAGAGTGAATGGGAGAGTTTATTGCTTACTTACTAAGCCCTATTTCTCTCATACTGAATAAATGTGTAATCAGGGTTTGATCCATATTATGAGATCATAAAATCTTCATTGAAAAGATTGATGTACCTTGATCCTAAATTAGAGCAAGGTTATGTGAAACCCTAATTTAAGGGCAAACCTTAGTGAAACCATAATCTAGGGTGATGATGTAACCCTAACTTAGTGTCACAATGTAAGAAACCCTAATTTAATGGGAATTGTATATCCTAACCCTAATTTGGGTATGAAGAAAGAGAAACCCCACTTGAATGTGAATGGTAAACCCTAATCCCTAAAATGGGATAAAGGTATATGAAACACTAATATAGAGAAGTGCCATTAATACTAATGTGAAGCCTTAACACTGGGTGATGTGTTGTAAAGTCTTAATTTCACATAATATTAGGTGAAACCATGATATAGAAGGGTTTTATATGAAACTCTAATGAATAGTGATTCTAGGTGAAATCTATATATGTTTGTGAGATGCTAAGTGAACCTCAAATTATAATTATGGAAATACTATTCCTATTGATATAATAGTGATTAATGTATTGATAAATGAAATACCTAGAGGGGTTGATTATGGATATCCTTATATGAATAGTCCCTGACTCAAGGGTGAGTCCATATCTTTGGCAATGGTTGTGTATTCTAAAATAGATGAATCATGACCAATACATTGCATAATGAATGTGATCATATAGTGAATAGGTATTAATATGAGTGATACCCTAATACAAGCTAAGTGAATAAACTCAAGCAAGATGAGGGTGTTGAGGGAAGTGATACATCAAGGCATGATAGATATCACATCCAACACCCCAATTATGATATACCATGATGTATTATAAGTTCATTATAATTGGAATAGATGACACATGAAATGTGTCATGACAATTGTTACATTGAGATGTAATGCACTTTGTTAAGTGTAGGCTAACATGCCATATGAAAAGGTTAATTCAAATCAATAGACTATAATACAATCATATTCTGATAAAGATGAGAGAGAAACTCATACTTGGCGTTGATAATACATTCAATGATGAATGATGAGATGAGAAGCATAGCCAGGTATGGGCTATGATGCTTGTTTATTGAGAATGTTTATAGGCTTTATAAGCCTTCATATGCTTTGTGTAGTAAGAATGAATGAGCTTTGTGTACTATGTAAAATACATTGTATTACAAGAATTATGATGTCTTTGGTCAGATGATCTGAAGGTAAAAAGTTACCTAACAAGAGGTAAAATGTATCCTATGGTGAGTTATGGGTTCAAATACCCAGATGCTATAATCATGATGATGAACTTGTTAAGAAGAGGAAATGTACTTGGTGAGTTGAGGGATTAAGATCCCAACACTTTGTGAAAAAAGTATGGCTACAGGCCATGACTCCACAATGACAATGCCAGGTAGTAGATATATGATCTAAGCCTGAAGTAGTTAGTGCTTTCGAGATTTTGGCTCAATGTCTTGAGATTTTATACTGTGTGTGTTTAGCTTGACATGATAGTTAATGCTTGTAATTCTCAAAAGGAGATGATACAGAATATGTACCTGTGAACAAGAATGTAATTATGTTACGTTGGTTCTATGTGAGAAAGTTTTCCTTTGATGGATCTTTTGATAAAAAAGTTTTAATTTTTTGTGATTTTTGGTAATCCGCTTCTTAGTGAATGCTTCCGCATTAGTTAATCTTATTTTCACGAGACAGACGTTACAATTAATTAGACCAATTAATGTGTCTTTTAGCATCAATCAAGTTATAACATATAAAACAATAGGAAACTCTATAAGATAAGGGCATATCACACTTTCAACATATGTAAACATATAGGGTGTGAGCTTGTCACACTGTCACCACATAATGTTTGTATCATTGTCATTCACAATACCATCACCATTGTTACACAGCCTCTCTAGGCTATCACAAATGTCACATCATTATGGGATATCAATCCCTCATTCCAGTACTAGAGGATATCATCTCAACCAGGCACTAAGTCCTTGCCAGGTCCTACCACCCATCACATCACACTTTTGATTCATTTTTATTTCATCTTTCTTCATTGGTCATATAAGCATTACTTATGCCAATCATCCCTTATATCACATCACATATACTTTCCATAACGTTCATTAACTATTAGAATCAGTGAGAGAAAATGTTTCAACACATTAAACACCTTTAAATAAAGTAAGCAATGCATCATGATTTCTCTAATTTAGGATTAGGCTCATGCTTATTCCAAAAAGGGTTCTCAAGCATCATTCTATCTTGAATCTCTTACTTTCACTATCTCCCATAAGTTGGATATATTTAGACAATATAACCAAGTATGCATATTCACATATTTATACTTTTCCATGTTCCCTTATTGAGACTTATAGCCAATGCTTGGTACTATTAACCATATTCATGGTATTATTTAGTTATAACACCCAATTAACTCATAAGGTTAAAGTCATTTAGTTTAAGAGAGATAGAGTATAATATCATGCTTTCTATTCATACGCATTCAATAGTATGACTTACCCTTAGAAACAGGGTCAATGTTTTTCACATATAGCAGATTAGGGTTTTACATCATGGTTATTATCACCAAATCCTAAGCACACCATTTCTACCTTCTTGGAACTGATTTAGGTTTGAACAACATTTGTTAAACATGAATAAATCATCATGTCATCAGTGCTAGGTATCACCATTTTATAGATGCTTTTGTGTATCATCTCATTATGTTATGCATGGTTTACAACAATGCATTATGAAACACATTGACCTTTGTACCACCATGATGTTTAACTTTATGTGACCCATATGTTATTACCCTTCACAAGTTATCAACCCCAATATCACGAAAAGGAATGTCAAGACTTAGATTACATAACTAGAGGGTTTCACTTCAAATTATACATGAGGCACTTATTAGATCGTAAAACTTTTTCACATGATTTCTACACAAAAGATAACACCCTTAGATTCATCTAGGTTCATCACCACTATCATGTCTCACATAGGGGTCTCATTAACCTCTCTCACAAGTTGTGATCATGTAAAAAAGAATATAGAAGACACTTGTCATGGGTTAGAATCTTTCGTTAAGGTGAGCACTTAAGTCTTACCATCTTATGATTAGGATTAACGTATGGCCACTTTACGCATGAAGGCCTACTTCTATAACCTCCCACTTAATTGGGGAGTTTTAGTGCTAAACATTATAATTAAGGATTGACCATTCATACACACATCTTGGATAGATCATCACACTATGTATTCACTATATACATGTACAAGAGTATAGGTGTAACGGTCCTTCATTGCACATGTATCCACTAATCAATTACATGGCATCTCAGTTTATCTCTTAACCTTAGATGTGTAAAGAAGAGAAATCACTCCTCTACTAGAAAGAAAAGATCAAATCCCTTGAAGAAAACACCACATAAAATTTTTGCCAAAGGGATGGAGACCAATTCAATCAACATGTATGTATCATTACACAATGAGTGGCAGCAGAAAAAATCATTATCTAACAATTTACAAAGCTTGATAAAAAATACATCACTTCACCACATATGGGTGTCCAAAAGGAAAACTAAACATATAAGCCAAAGATCAAGCCGAGGGTCATCTAACCACCTCTTCAGGTCTCCCAAAAGCTCAGCTACAAGGTTGATGTCGAGGTCACCTCTCCTTGGTCAAACCTGGGGTTGGAAGCATACCCCATAAAAGAAGAGAAGAAAAGAAGTACATCAGAAAAAAGCTGGTATGTGTATGCTAAATGAAACTTTGAGCAATTTACGAATTAAGGACATCAAATGTAAAATGATTCCCATAAAAGAGACAAGGACTACCCACACGGGCATAAAAGAAAAGAAACATCATAACTTGATAAAAAAGGATACTTGCCATGAACAAATAATAAAATTTGTGCAACAAAAGCACATAGATGGGTAGTTGGGCACACACCCCACAAACATCATCAACCTGCATGCATGTGATATAAACATAGTCCTAGAACAATATAAACACAAAGGCATCGAAGGCTTCACATCCCCGAAAACCTGATAGAGAATGACTCACCATCAAACTCCCAATATATATATAAAAGTTGAGCCAAGGATTCACATACTTGAAACTTGGGTATGGGCACCACCACCACCATCTCGTAAACAAAAAAGGGCACACACCCAAAAACCAATGTAATTTACATTACTCTAGTGCTACTGATTCACATTGCATGTAAATATAGAGGCAAGTAAATAGTTTAGTCAGAAGATGATATAAAGGTTGCCATCACACAATGGACAACAAAAACCACATCACATCCACTTCAAAGTGGCACATACCAATGTAAGAGACCAACATGCACCAAGGCACAAGATAAGATATCAAGAAAATATCCAAGTCCACAACAAGCAAGATAGTTCACACAAACCATGATATCAAGAGAATAGACATATGTGTAGGCAAAACACAAAAGAATGATAAAGTAGGTGAATTGCTCAATATGGATGAATAAGGGATACAACATACCTCTCACAGAGGCTAAACTGCAAAGCACTCCTAGATCCAAGTCTAGGTCACCAAAGGCCTATTAAACACATATACAGATTTTGTGTCAAAAACATACTCATTAACCAAACCCTAAAACCATATTTCTATATATGTGTGAATTAGGTTATGAAGACCATTCCATATTTTAGTTTATATTATTAGGAGTTCAAAATTATATTTTATTATATTTTTCTGACTTATAGATAATTAGTTATGGTTTTTACAAGTTAATTCATCTTTAATTAGATCCATTAAAATAACCTCTATAAAACATGAGATTCAGGAGACAAAACCAATACCATTAGAAAGCTTGCATTTTTCTAAATCCAACGAGTATTTAATTATAATTTTTCAACAACCACAACAAAAGTTATGAATTTTATACAATCGACCAATCAAAATTCACCAAAAGCCAAATAGATAGGCCGAGAGAGAGAGAGAGAGAGAGCCACACGTTGACTTGGCCCAATCAGACCCGGCCAAGTCAGGGGTCACAGGCATGGCCTTTACTCACCCAAACAAAAGAAAAGGAAGGTGAAATGACGGAAATGTCCTTATGTGAGAAATACATAAGGCAAAGAGAGGGGTAAAAGCATCAAAACACCACGATTCAACCCTTTCCTTCACCCGTGACATGGCGGTGAGCAAGCTTGCTGAGATTTTGGGCAAAATCACAATAATCCACCAAAATCGATGCTCGAATATGCAAAAGAAAGAAGAAGAAATTCCAAACATGAAGAACCCAACAATTTCGTCGAAGATGATGTGTAGAGGATGAGAGGAGTGCCGCAAAGCTTGCACTAAAATGAGGTAGCCCACGGCCAAATAGAGCTCGAGCAACGAAATTGAGAAGGGAGGAGAGTTTTATGGCAAGAGACGAAGGCATAGGGACCCCTATATATAGGTGAGCTTAGGGTTAAAGCCAAAACCGATGTGGCTCTGGAAAGCACAAAGAAGGAAGGTTGGGTGTTTGCAAAACACTTGACCATAGGTCGCAATTTATGAACCAAAAGATGTGGAATCTTAAATGCAATGTGTGGGCAAAGAAATCATTCGATTTCATTGAGAAATGACTGAGAAGTCATGAATTCAAAATCTAGCTTTCACGGTGCTACAGTACACGCCGACTCAAGGAGGAAGATGATATTTATTTGGTTGCCAAACCAATTTGGAGTATAGTTCTTATTCAATTATTTAATTTTTTTCTTTTTCCTTATTTGAGGGTTCAACCGAACTCCAAATAAATCCAAATTTGGTAGGTTTACTGATTTTGGGGTGAGGAATCCGAATATAAAATTAGATTTTCCTTTTGAAAAAGTTAGATTAGTTAATCAAGCCAATTACTATTTTCTCTTTCCTCACTCATTAATGACTACTAGTTTCTCCAAAAATAATATAACTTCACCCATAAGTCTTATTAAGTATGTTGGATACGAATTTGGTACTATTTCCATTTGTTTTTTTGGTCAAATTATTTCCATTTGTTGATATTATTTATTATTTTAATTAATGATTTTAATATTTTACACACTTTATCTCTCCTAAATTCACCTTCTAATCAAATATTTTCCAAATTGAGTCAAAATTCATCCAAAGGTCTATCTTAACATGTATAACACAAATTTTGTATTATTTTATTTTTTGAAGACTTTTATTATTTTATTTAATTCATTTAAATTTTACCACTTATTTATCCTTTTAATTTATTAGAGGCATCTAGAAACTTTATAAAAATATAAACTTGGCCTATAAGCAATACCAAACGTGTGGAACACTATTTTGGCATTAATTATTTTTTTCAACATATATTTAATATTTTTGGTCTTTAAGTCATTCTCTCACTTGAAAAAAATAAAATATTTAACATAGATCAAATTAGATGAAAATTCACACATAGACTCATTTTGACATTTAGATTATGAATCCCAGATTATTTTCCTCTTTTTGAGTTATTTATTATTTTATTTAATATTTGTAAGGAAAAATACCCTTTTCTTTTCTAGATAAACTAGATATGATTATTATTATCCTAAATTGGTGAAATTTGGCCTTCAAGCCAAGGCATATCTCAAGAAAACGAATATGCGGTTATTATTATCCAAGAAGTTTTCCTTTTAATACATTATCCATTATTTATATTATTTCTATCATTAATAATTCCAATATCTCATTAGTCATGTTTTAAGCAGTATCTTTGATTGCCTTTTTCTATTCCTTGCCCCCCTAAGGCATAGGAATAATCTAGAAAGAATATACACCACCATTATCCCACATAAGATTATTAATTTCATATTTTGTGGAATTATAACTCATTGTTCTCAATTATGGACACTTTGCCTTTTATGCACATATCTTATGCACCTTTTATTGATTTTATGATTAATTTGAAGGCATTGGGTAATATTAATTTGTATTCTACATTTTAATGTGATTTATGCTTGCATTAATATACTTAAGGTCACTAAAGAGCATATACTAATCCTTGTTTGGATAAACCTCCAAGAACTAAGGGTTCTAAGCTATTAACCCTGGAATAAGATTAAGTCCTAGGTTTTAGTATGTTACAAGATGTTTGTTTCACCTTCAACTTAGGGTATATGTTTCAAACTCATCATGTAATATTGGTTACATAGGTCTTGAGGGATCTCAATTGCATCACGTTCATGTGTCGGCTAAGCTCATCTTAGGTGTATAGGGCTAGACCTCAAGGTGTCGGGTTAGCTCATCTTCATGTTAACCTCTTACTCAACCAAGGGCATCTCAGTTTAGCTTCATCCTGATGTGTCAACCACTTACTCCACTAAGTGTTTCAACTTCTCTCCTATGGGAGGGTACCTCGATCTAACACCTACATGGTGTGTCGTCTTAACCTTATCAAGGTGTATTGGCCTACTCACTACCCTTGTGTTGGTCTTGACACAAAAATATGATATCGATCATAAGCATAACATAGTGTATCACTTTAACCATTTCTTGGTGTGTTATCCATCTCATGGTTTGATGTATCGGCCATAGCATCATCAAGTGTGATAGTTTAAATAAACCTAAGCTGTGACAGGTTAGTTATACTTGAGATGTATCGGGTTAGGAATTGTCATGTTGGCTATTTACTCAACCAAGGCATCACAATTTGGCTTTACAAGAGATCATCCTGGTCATGACGGGCTAGCAGCCTATCTTATCGGTCTAACCCTCTGGAGCATATAGGTTTAAGTATACTCTAGAGTATCGACCTCCCCACTATTTTGTGTGTCATCCAAGGTGTGTCGCGTATCACACTTGTGTCAGGAAAAGTGTGTCAAGTTATTAGGGTTAGGGCATCAACAAGGTGTAACTGATCACTTCATCAAGGTGTATCAGTTTCAGCATCAGTTGGGCATCACGATTTGAGCATCACAAAGCATGTCGGATTAGCACCCTCTAGGCATGTTGGGTTTGTGTGTCATGTAGATCAAGGTGTGTCGATTGAGTCATCTTCAACCTTAGGATATAAGTCATTAGCTCTTCTATTGTCATAGTAGGAAGGTGCAAGACTTGGCAAGCAAACTAAACGTAATTACTTCATCAAATCAGTTCATAAGATCATCTTTAACCACCAACATATATATGAGATAAATTATTTAGAGATGAGAAACAATATAAGCACATCAAATAGTGAAATTAATAACGAAGGATAAGATTTATATAACCCATCTCAATAAGGTCTCCATTAAGGGTTCAATCTCCATGATCAAATCTTCAAAGCACACATTCTCAAGGTGGAAGATAGTCCATCAAGAGTCCCAAGCTCGACCTCAACATCACCTCAAGAAATAAGATGGTGCCAAGGTTATGATAACTCAAGAAGAAAGGAAAGAGAGAGAACCATGTCCTAATCATCCGTCATCCAAGGTATGATCCATGGCCTAGAGAGGAAGAAGAAGATGAAGAAGAGAGATTAAAAAATGGCCATCAAAGAAACATAACTCACCAAGATGGAAGTTAAACCAAGAATCACCATGAGAAAGGAACTTGACCTCCCAAGCTCCATGGAGACTTCCTCTAGCTCCCATGCTCATCCACTAAGAGGAAAGGAACAAGAATGGACAAAGGGTTTACTTGTGTCACCACCTTAAGAGTCTAGGTGACACTTGTCCACATGCAAAGGCCACATGCAACCACTTAGCTTGACATGAAAGATTATGGTGATATACTCTAGGTAGACTATAAACATATTGGCTTCCTACTAAGGACACCAAACCTCCAAACTGATACACTACACCACAACAAACTGATAGACTACCTTCTAAGGTCAAAACACACATTGTCCATAGATCATCACCACTACTAAGGATGTCATCTCTTGCCTAAAATCCAAACTAGGTGCCCACCTCTTCCTATATCTTCTATACAATGTCGAATAAGATAGGGTACATTATAGATATGGTAAATTGCATTCTAACCCCTTTACTTTGGGTAAATTGCAATTTACACCAAAACTAGCTCATAAAGCACAAGCATCATCCTCATAGGCTCAACTAGAAACTGAAGCTCTTCACAAGGAGCCCCATAGAATCATTATCTCCCTTATTATGCTAAAGCATTATGAGTATTCTCAACATGTGACATTTTGCAAGATAACCCCTCATATTGGGTAAATTTCACTCTGGTCCAAAACAAGCAAACATTACTCAATCAACATTCAAATAGGATCAAACTTGAAACATAATCATGTAGCATGATTGAAAAACATCAAAAAGTATTAGATTAAAGTTATAAACAACTTACTTAGGCAAAACAAACAAGGTTATCCCAAAACTCAGGTCAGGGTCCTTACAAGTCATAAACTCCTAATAATGATTTCACCTTTGAAAACCCAGGCAGAGGGAGACGGATGTTACTCATACATAACACCTTCAAACTTCCACATAGCCTTTTGATGTTAGAGTGATGTCACAAGACTTGACCAACACATTGTTCTTGCATCCAAGGTCAACACAGGATCTGTTGCATAGGACACATATTCAACTTATCCTTTCCATTATCAGTTGCAAAGTCAACCCTATGTCGGGTGATACTTTCTTAGCCATAAAAGCAATGACTATACATACTTATACAAATTAGGTGTCAACTCTTTCTTATGTATGACATTCTCAACTTATATCATTACAAGGTAATATTCTTGATTCTGGGAGTTTACATACCCTCCTCAGACCTCAACATGTCTTTTCTAAAGAAAGACTAGAGATATGTTCTGTCATCCACTTAAAACATATCATCCTTCCAATGCACTACTCTGATTAGCTGACTCAACGCTAGTCTTACTTTTACCAACTACCCTGTCAACATTCTCACTTTCATCTATACAATCTCATGTCATAAGAAGAGGCCACTTATCAAAGGAAAACTATCTCAGAGGTAATTCAAGATGTTATATGTCACCTTGACTGACCTAGATAACGATTGGAAATCTTGCTTATCAATGTACAACCCTCTTGGAACCCTTCTTTCTTGAAATCCTAATAGGAGTGCTCCAAGGGATTATACTCAACCTGATGAACTTTTCCCAAGATGATCTTACAACTATCTCTTTTGCTTATGCATCCTTGTCTATGTTACATTTATGCAGAGCATAAACCCCTAACATATGATATCCGTACGTATATGTTGGTTACTTGTAACCAGATTGATGCAAAGTCAACCCTTCTAGGTAACCAAAAACCTAATTATCCTATCAAGAGACATGTTCTCATTCTCCCATACAACTAGAACTACTTGGATACTAGGATTCCTTACCTTAGAATCCATCAAATGTGTCACAAACACATCACATCCCTATCACATCCATCTTATGTTGTTTTTATCAAAACCAAACAAGTCAAAAGGATCTTTCTTTCATCTTGAGACACCACCTATCACATATATCCCTATCTTGGAACAAAAATCCAATACCAACTAATACTTCCCAAGGAATCCATCTAAGGATCATGTCACGGAACTATTCTTACCCCAATCCCAATCCCATTGCCTAGCCAGTAGAAAAAGGATTGAAGCGCCCGTCCCTGAGTGGCCCAATAGAATAAATCACACTGGCATATACAATAAGAAATAAATAACTCAAAAAATGGATAACTAAAGAACAAACTAACCCAATATGGAGATATATCTGATTTGTCTTTGTCATCAGAGTATTTAGAATGCGGAAGCGATTTTATTTAGTATTCCATTTGTATTGCTGAAAATCAAGAAAATCAAGACACAATCATGCAATTGCACGATACACTATCAAAATCAAATAAAACACTTCATAAGAAAATAAGTATACTGGGCAGGACTTATATTCAAACGAATAATAAGCAATTTGCAAAACCAACATTTATTCGACAAGTTTTTTAGGCAATTGAACTTTAATTACGAGTTCCCATTATGTTGTAATTCGAGATGCATGCTTATATATTTTGTGTGACTCTATTACCACAACGCGATGGGGAAGGTCACTAGGCTCCTTCTCACCATAGGAACATAGGAGGCCAATGTACAAGTACCACCTCTAAATGAGGGAGTTGTTGCACTCAACATGAACATTATCAACATTATCAATATCATCATCATTATCAATATACGGGCAGTCATAATGGGCATGCAATTTATGTTTTCATGTTTTTCAAAATATAGTATAGAAAAACAGAAGACTAATCATAGGGAAAAGTAGCTCATCCAAGTAAATAGAAAAAAATATGGTCACGAGATACATAAAAGTATCTTCAATACAATCAAGGAGGAGTTATATAATAGCGCAACTTTCACTGAGGATTTCAATTATAAACAACAAATAATAGGTAGACCCTTCAAGTCAAATCCTAAATCATCAAGATAGGATCAAGGATTAAGATCATGATATTTTGAATGTTATGTTTCAATATTTGAGATTAGGGTTACACTTTCCTATGTCAACCTTAGGGTTGGGTCATTCACTTATCATCAATATTTCAATATGTCCAACATTATTTCAAGTGTACAATATATTCGAGTGTGAATGCCTTACCTAGGTTTTCTAGGATCATATGTGTTAACCCTAACTTTATGATTATTATATATGTCATAATCACCTATCTAGATCATCATCATGATAACTAACATCATTTGTATTCAAGATTAGATTGTTGGGTCAAAATATATCAAGGGCTTGCAAGATTAGGATCAAGATCAAGATTACTCATATTCATTATAATCAAGATTAAATCAAGTAAATAGATCTACATCATTAATGATTCGTTTTCAAGATTAGATGATTCAAATATATTAGATCTAGGTTACAAGATAATCATCAAAATCCAAATCTAGGGTTTTCAACATTTAGTCAAGATTAACCACAAATAGAGTTATTTAGACCAATTACATAAGTATGAGATCAATATTTAGGTGTATCCGTGAGAATAATTTAGAATCAAGCTTCATAAGTATTTTTAAATGATTCATTGGATTTTTCTAATCAATATTGACTATTTGTTTATCATTTTTGGAATTTGGATGTAGTTTCTATGACAAAAACGAGATCTGGACATTTAAATGAATATCCGAGCAGAGATGAGGTAATTACCATAAAAGGAGGAGCGCAAAATATTTTTGACCATTAGATCCTGGGTTAGTCTTGATCAACACGTCAGATCGGTAGCTGAGGGCGCCAATCTCTTGAGCACATGAGCAAAGGAGGAGGAAGAGGAGGAGAGTGTGGCAAGGTTAGGGTTGTTTGATCTAGGTCACACTTTGACCCGTGCGAGGATCCTGCGACGCCTGGGAGGCTCTCCCAGCCTGACCAACATGCTTGTGCCCTGCTTGGGCCAGGACATCATAGCGGTGGAGCAAAAATAGGAAAATGACGATGAGGTCGAGAGGGAGAAATTAGGGATGTCGTCGGGGATCATGAGAGGAAACTGAAACCATAGGTGGGGATTTTATAGGCTAGGGTCTTGGGATTTTAGGGTTTTGAGAAGGTGGACATGGTGCCGACCGAAGGGTGTAAACAACGGCTCGAATGTTCTTGAACACATGGATTAGAGAGGGAAAAAGGGGTCATTTGAGTTCGTATTGGCAGTGAGAGCATTTTGGTTCGATTTCATTTTCAAAAGGAGTCAAAATGAGCCCATTGTATCTCAATTTCGAGTCTACCCCTCTCAGCAATCAGTGCGAGGTAGGGGATGATCACCTGGCCACTTGATCAGGCCTCCAATCCATGGGAGCCTGATCTGAGGGTCTGGTTTCGTCCCCCTGGAGGCTACGAATCCCTGATCTGGAAAAGGTCGATTAAAAAAGCAAATAAAAGGGTAATTTAGCACATAACTTCAAAAATTCGTAGTAAATCGTAGGAATGTCCAATTTGATTGAAATTTGGATCATTGCTTCACAAAAATGTGGAGAATATCTAGAAAACGTTTGAGAACAACATGATGAAGTTTGATGGATCAGTTTTCTTCTTTGGACAAGATGATCAATTAATCAAATTTAAGGTTTTATAATGTGTATAAAATCCACATTGCTCACCATATTTATAATTTGAGTCTCGACATTGATTATGAAGCCAATAAAATAAGTTGAGACAATGACTGAGTATAATTAGGGAAAAAAAGTAATTTGAACAAGGAGTGGTGAAAATCCACTTTGTCACATCCTTCTCTCCTTAAAAGGAATTTGGTCCCCAAAATTAAAAAAAACATAAGCTCAAAAATTGGGATTATTCAACCTAAGTCATTTCCTCAAATGTTGGGGTATCCTCAAATTTAAAATCAAAATCATGTCCTCAAATTTCAAGTAATCCAATAATCATAATTGGGATTCCATGTTCCATATCATAATCAACTTGGTACTAACACCATTTTCATCATCAAGCAATTGAGTATCAAGATCAACACATATATTTTCCAAAGTCACTATATGAGTCACAAATATGGAAAGCATCCTATTGATCACAAATTTGGAGAGATCATACTTTAGGTCAAACAAATAGAGATCAAGTGTACAAGGTGACTTTCAATCCCAATATCTCAGGGTCCTAGCCTCGACATTGGCCTAGGTGGGGTTATGTATCCATGATTTGAGATTTCATATTTCAACATTTTGAGACAACATCATACTTTCAATATCACTATTTTGAGCTCAAAATCAATGGGCAGGTCCCACCCTAGTCCTAGTAAGAGTTAAAACCTAATTCATAAATCGAGAGTGTCAACATAGTCATCATTTCAAAATTTCAAGATTTGGGATTTTGAAGTCATTAGTCATATATCTCAAGGTCCAAATAGTGTGATCATAGGATTTGTATCATTATTGAGATTGATAATCATGAGTCATAAGTCCATCAATCAATATCAAGAGTCGATATTTTAAGCATCAAAAGTTATAGGTCCAAAATTTTGAAGCTAGGGTTTAGATTCCTATTTAGACCTTGGGGGAGATCACTCATCTATATTCAATTTTGAGCAACAATGTTCAGCAATATTTGAGCAACATATCAAGATTCCATTATCATTGTATCCAAGGTTGATGAATGATCAAGACCTAGTTCTATCTAGGAAGTCAACCACAAGCTATAGTCAATATTGCCATATATCAAGATCATTATCAAATCAATATTTAAGATCGAGTACCAACCATGGGTTTAACCTAATAGGCTTAGGTCAACCAGTCCAAATAGGGTGGAAGGGAGTTCCTTTCCAAACTCTAAATAATAAAAAAGGTGAAAATTTAGAGGTAGTCATAATAGGGATGTGACCTAGGTTAGGGGAGTCATGAGTCAAGTACTACCCTAATCTAGCACATTACCTACATTAGTCATTATCCATTGAGCTTATTCAAATGGGGAGAGTACTAATGATCAAAACATGTTTTATAAGGTCATAACATAAAAATTCAAGATCATAATAGGGCAATAATGTCAAGAATTTTCAAGATCGGGGTCATAATTATATTATCTTTATTTTATGCTCAAGATATAATTTGAAAATAGATGCATGATTTAGGTCAATGCTCATCAAATCAAAATTGAAAAAGGCATCAATGGTCAATAGGGAAATGACTTTTTGCATTATAGTCTTACATCATGATTTTGTGAGTCCTAGACTTAGTCAATTGATAGCATAGTCATGATGGGCATCAAATAGGGCAAAAGTTTATTTAACTATGTTTGAAGTTTAATCGATAATAGGGAAATATGGACATAAATCAAATAGGGACCTTATTAACAATAAGGTATAAATCCTTCTTATTTCACCAAATCAAGATTTACCTCAACATAGAAAGCATGTAGTCAGGTTTTGGTTAAATCGAGTTTTCATGAAAGGTCATACATGAGTATTTGATTTCAAAGTTTTCATTGATCAAAATAGAATTCTCCAAATTAGGGTCAGATCATGGTATCAACTTTCAAAATTTAGTGATATTCATTTTCCCATAGATAAGCTACCCATAATCGAGACATCATGTGGTGAAAGGTCATGAGAAGGATCACATGATGAGATCAGAAGACTACCTAATCTTCATCTACATGGGTGGCTTAGGATTGTCCTTAAATAAGAGATGAGATGCAAGAAGACTCTCTAGGGTTTCACAAGAAAACCTTTAGGTCCAATTCTAGATCAATTAAGGCCAGGTAGAGCGGGAGATCTCAGCCACCGTGAAGACGGATAGGAGAAATTATGTCAGGACCCCAAGCCTAGACACCTCAATTTTCACCATTATGGACTTTAGAGTTTCTTGGGTGTAAGATACTTGAGAAATTATTTACTTAAAGTATATGGGAGTGTGTAGGCTATGATACCAACTGTCACGGAACTGTTCTTACCCCAATCCCAATCCCAATGCCTAGACTGTAGAAAAAGGATTGAAGCGCCCGTCCCAGAGTGGCCCAATAGAATCAATCACACTGGCATATACAATAAGAAATAAATAACTCAAAAACTGGATAATTAAAGAACAAACTAACCCAATATGGAGATATATCTGATTTGTCTTTATCATCAGAGTATTTAGAGTGCAGAAGCAATTTTATTCAGTATTCCATTTGTATTGCCTAAAATCAAGAAAATGAAGACTCAATCATGCAATTGCACGGTACGCTATCATAATTAAGTATAACACTTTATAAGAAAATAAGTATACTTGACAGGACTTATATTCAAATGAATAATAAGCAATTTGCAAAACCAACATTTATTCAACAAGTTTTTCAAGCAATTCAACTTTTATTACGAGTTTCCATTATGCTGTAATTCGAGAAGCATGCTTATATATTTTGTGTGACTCTATTACCCTAATTCGATGGGGAAGGTCACTAGGCTCCTTCTCACCATAGGAACATAGGAGGCCAATGTACAAGTCCCACCTCTAAATGAGGGGGTTGTTGCACTCAACATGAACATTATCAACATTATCAATATCATCATCATTATCAATATACGGGAAGTCATAATGGGCATGCAATTTATGTTTTCATGTTTTTCAAAATATAGTATAGAAAAACAGAAGACTAATCATAGGGAATAGTAGCTCATCCAAGTAAATAGCCAAGCATACGATCAAGAGATAAATAAAAGTATCTTCAATACAATCAAGGAGGAGTTATATAATAGTGTACCTTTCACCAAGGATTTCGAGTATAAACAAAAAATAATAGGTAGACCCTTCGAGTCAAATCCTAAATCATCAAGATAGGATCAAGGATTAAGATCATGATATTCTGAATGTCATGTTTCAATATTCGAGATTAGGTTTACACTTTCCTATGTCAACCTTAGGGTTGGGTCATTCACTTATAATCAATATTTCAATATGTCCAATATTATTTCAAGTGTACAATATATTCGAGTGTGAATGACTTAGCAAGGTTTTCTAAGATCATATGTGTTAACCCTGACTTTATGATTATTATACACAACATAATCACATTTCTAGATCATCATCATGATAACTAACATCATTTGTATTCAACATTAGATTGTTGGGTCAAAATATATCAAGGGTTTGCAAGACTAGGATCAAGGTCAAGATTACTCATATTCATTATAATCAAGATTAAATCAAGTAAATAGATCTACATCACTAATGATTCGTTTTCAAGAGTAGATGATTCAAATATATTAGATCTAGGTTACAAGATAATCATTATAGTCCAAATCTAGGGTTTTCAACATTTAGTCAAGATTAACCACAAATAGAGTTATTTAGACCAATTACATAAGCATAAGATCAAGATTTAGGTGTAACCGTGAGAATCGTTTAGAATCAGGATTTATAAGTATTTTTAAACGATTCATTAGATTTTTCTAATCAAGATTGACTATTTGTTTATCATTTTTGGAATTCGGATGTATTTTCTATGATTAAAATGAGATCTAGACATTTAAATGAATATCCGAGCAGAGAGGAGGTAATTACCATAAAAGGAGGAGCGCAGAATATTTTTGACCGTTAGATCCTGGGTTAGTCTTGACCAGAACGTCAGATCAGTGGTTGAGGGTGCCAATCTCTTGAGCACGTGAGAAAAGGAGGAGGTAGAGGAGGAGAGCGTGGCAAGGTTAGGGCCGTTTGATCCCGGTCACACTTTAACCCGTGCGGGGATCCTGCGGCGCCTGGGAGGATCTCCCAGCCTGACCAACCTACTCGTGCCCTACCTGGGTTGTGGCAGCATAACAACAGAGCAAAAATTGGGGAACTATGATAAGGTCGAGAGGGAGAAATCAGGGATGCCGTCGGGGATCGTGAGAGCAAACTGAAACCATAGGTGGGGATTTTATAGGCTAGGGTCTTGGGATTTTAGGGTTTTGAGAAGGTGGCCATGGTGTCGGCCGAAGGGTGTAAACAACAGCTCGAATGTTCTTAAACACATGGATTCGAGAGGGGAAAAGGGGTCATTTGAGTTCGTATTGGCAGTGAGAGCATTTTGGTTCGATTTAATTTTCAAAAGGAGTCAAAATGAGCCCATTGTATCTCAATTTCGAGTCTGCCCCTCTCCGCAATCAGCGGGAGGTAGGGGATGATCCCCTGGCTGCTCGATCAGGCCTCCAATCCATGGGAGCATGATACGAGGGTTAGGGTTCGTCCCCCGGGAGGTCGCGGATCCCTGATCTGGAAAAGGTCGACTAAAAAGCAAATAAAAGGGTATTTTAGCACAAAACTTTAAAAATTCGTAATAAATCATAGGAATGTCCAATTTGATTGAAATTTGGACCATTGCTTCACAAAAATGTGGAGAAAATATACAAAAAGTTTGAGAACAATATGATGAAGTTTAATGCATCAATTTTCTTCTTTGGACAAGGTGATCAATTAATCAAATTTAAGGTTTTATAATGTGTATAAAATCCACATTGCTCGCCATATTTATAATTTGAGTCTCGACATTGATTATGATGCCAAGAAAATAAGTTGAGAAAATGAGTGAGTATAATGAGGGGGGGGGGGGAAATTAATTTGAACAAGGATTGGTGAAAATCCACTTTGTCACATCCTTCCCTCCTTAAAAGGAATTTTGTCCCCAAAATTCAAAAAAATCATGTACTCAAATTTCAAGTAATCCAATAATCATAATTGGGATTCCATGTTCTGTATCATAATCAACTTGGTACTAACGCCATTTTCATCATCAAGCAATTGAGTATCAAGATCAACGCATATATTGTCCAAAGTCACTATATGAGTCACAAATATGGAAACTATCCCATTGATAAAAAAATTGGAGAGATCATATTTTAGGTCAAACAAATAGAGATCAAGTGTACAAGGTGACTTACAATCCCAATATCTCAGGGTCCTAGCCTCTTCATAGGCCTAGGTGGGGTTATATATCCATGATTTGAGATTTCATATTTCAACATTTTGAGACAACATCATACTTTCAATATCACTATTTCGAGCTCAAAATCAATGAGCAAGTTCCACCCTAGTCCTAGTGAGAGCTAAACCCTAATTCATAAATTGAGAGCGTCAACATAGTCATCATTTCAAAATTTCAAGATTTGGGATTTTGAAGTCATTAGTCATATGTCTCAAGGTCCAAATAGTGTGATCATAGGATTTGTATCATTATTGAGATTGATAATCATGAGTCACAAGTCCATTAATCAATATCAGTCGAGATTTTAAGCATCAAAAGTTATAGGTCCAAAATTTTAAAGCTAGGGTTTAGATTCCTATTTATACCTTGGGGGAGATCACTCATCTATATTCAATTTTGAGCAACAATATTCAGCAATATTTGAGCAACATATCAAGATTTCATTATCATTATATCCAAGGTTGATGAATGATCTAGACCTAGGTCTATCTAGGAAGTCAACCACAAGCTATAGTCAATATTGTCATATATCAAGATCATTATCAAATCAATATTCATGATCGAGTATCAACCATGGGTTTAGCCTATTAGGCTTAGGTCAACTAGTCCAAATAAGGTGGAAGGGAATTCCTTTCCAAACTCTAAATAATCAAAAGGTGAAAATTTAGAGGTAGTCATAATAGGGATGTGACCTAGGCTAGGGGAGTCATGAGTCAAGTACTACCCTAATCTAGCACATTACCTACATTAGTCATTATCCATTGAGCTTATTCAAATGGGGAGAGTACCAATGATCAAAGCATGTTTTACAAGGTCATAACATCAAAATTCAAGATTATAATAGGGCAATAATGTCAAGATTTTTCATGATCAGGGTCATAATTATATTATCTTTATTTTATGATCAAGATATAATTTGAAAATAAATGCATGATTTAGGTCAATGTTCATCAAATCAAAAATGAAAAAGGCATCAATAGTCAATAGGGAAATTACTTTTTGC
The DNA here is from genome assembly GCA_963693085.1 of Alisma plantago-aquatica. Taxonomy (NCBI): domain Eukaryota; kingdom Viridiplantae; phylum Streptophyta; class Magnoliopsida; order Alismatales; family Alismataceae; genus Alisma; species Alisma plantago-aquatica. Next base: position 126,072,663 of record OY856412.1, read on the forward strand.
ATCATAGTCTTACATCATGATTTTGTGAGTCCTAGTCTTACTCAATTGATAGCATAGTCATGATGGGCATCAAATAGGGAAAAAGTTTACTTAACTATGTTTGAGGTTTAATTGATAATAGGGAAATATGGACATAAATCAAATAGGGACCTTATTAACAATAAGGTATAAATCCTTCTTATTTCACCGAATCAAGATTTACCTCAACATAGAAAGCATGTAGTCAGGTTTTGGTTAAATCGAGTTTTCATGAAGGGTCATACATGAGTATTTGATTTCAAAGTTTTCATTGATCAAAATCAAGTTCTCCAAATTAGGGTCAGATCATAGTATCAACTTTCAAAATTTAGTGATATTCATTTTTCCCATACATAAGCTACCCATAATTCAGACATCATGTGGTGAAAGGTCATGAGAAGGATCACATGATGAGATGAGAAGACTACCTAATCTTCATCTACATGGGTGCCTTAGGATTTTCCTTAAAGAAGAGATGAGATGCTAGAAGACTCTCTAGGGTTTCACAAGAGAACCTTTAGGTCCAGTTCTAGATCAATTAAGGCCAGGTAGAGCGGAGGATCTCAGCCACCGTGAAGACAGACAGGAGAAATTATGTCAGGACCCCGAGCCTAGACACCTCAATTTTCACCATTATGGACTTTAGAGTTTCTTGGGTGTAAGAGACTTGAGAAATTATTTACTTAAAGTATATGGGAGTGTGTAGGCTCTAAACCAACTATCACAAAACTGTTCCTACTCCAATCCCAATCCCACTGCCTAGACAGTAGAAAAAGGATTGAAGCACCCGTCCCTGAGTGGCCCAATAGAATCAATCACACTAGCATATACAATAAGAAATAAATAACTCAAAAACTGGATAATTAAAGAACAAACTAACCCAATATGGAGATATATCCAATTTGTCTTTTTCATCAGAGTATTTAGAGAGCGGAAGCGATTTTATTCAGTATTCCATTTGTATTGCCTAAAATCAAGAAAATCAAGACACAATCATGCAATTGCACGGTCCGCTATCAAAATCAAGTAAAACACTTTATAAGAAAATAAGTATACTTGGAAGGACTTATATTCAAACTAATAACAAGCAAATTTGCAAAACCAACATTTATTTCACAAGTTTTTCAAACAATTCAACTTTTATTATGAGTTTCCATTGTGTTGTAATTCGAGAAGCATGCTTATATATTTTGTGTGACTCTATTACCCCAACGCGACGGGGAAGGTCACTAGAATCCTTCTAACCATAGGAACATAGGAGGCCAATGTACAAGTCCCACCTCTAAATGAGGGTGTTGTTGCACTCAACATGAACATTATCAACATTATCAATATCATCATCATTATCAATATATGTGCAGTCATAATGGACATACAATTTATGTTTTCATGTTTTTCAAAATATAGTATAGAAAAAAAGAAGATTAATCATAGGGAATAGTATCTCATCCAAGTAAATAGCCAAGCATACAGTCAAGATATACATAAAAGTATCTTCAATACAATCAAGGAGGAGTTATATAATAGTGTACCTTTCACTGAGGATTTCGAGTATAAACAACAAATAATAGGTAGGCCCTTCCAGTCAAATCCTAAATCATCAAGACAGGATCAAGGATTAATATCATGATATTCTGAATGTCATGTTTCAATATTTGAGATTAGGGTTACACTTTCCTATGTCAACCTTAGGGTTGGGTCATTCACTTATAATCAATATTTTAATATGTCCAACATTATTTCAAGTGTACAATATATTCGAGTGTGAATGAATTACCTAGGTTTTCTAGGATCATATGTGTTAACCCTAACTTTATGATTATTATACACGTCATAATCACATTTCTAGATCATCATCATGATAACAAACATCATTTGTATTCAAGACTAGATTGATGGGTCAAAATATATCAAGGGTTTGCAAGATTAGGATCAAGATCAAATTTACTTATATTCATTATAATCAAGATTAAATCAAGTAAATAGATCTACATCACTAATTATTCGTTTTTAAGAGTAGATGATTCAAATTTATTAGATCTAGGTTACAAGATAATCATTAGAGTCCAAATCTAGGGTTTTCAGCATTTAGTCAAGATTAACAACAAATAGAGTTATTTAGACCAATTACATAAGCATGGGATCAAGATTTAGGTGTATCCATGAGAATCGTATAGAATCAGGCTTCATAAGTATTTTTAAACTATTCATTGGATTTTTCTGATCAAGATTGACTATTTTTTTATCATTTTTGGGATTCGGATGCATTTTCTATGATTAAAACGAGATCTGGACATTTAAATGAATATCCGAGCAGAGAGGAGGTAATTACCAGAAAAGGAGGAGCGCGGAATATTTTTGACCATTAGATCCTGGGTCAGTCTTGACCAACACGTCAGATCGGCAGTTCAGGACGCCAATCTCTTGAGCATGTGAGAAAAGGAGGAGGAGAGTGTGGCAAGGTTAGGGTCGTTTGATCCCGGTCACACTTTGACCCGTGCGGGGATCCTGCGGCGCCTGGGAGGCTCTCCCAGCTCGACCAACTTGCTTGTTCCCTGCCTGGGCCGTGGCGACGTAGCGGCAGAGCCAAAATAGGGGAACGATGATGAGGTCGAGAGGTAGAAATTAGGGATGCCGTCGGGGATCGTGAGAGCAAACTGAAACCATGGGTGGGTATTTTATAGGCTAGGGTCTTGGGATTTTAGGGTTTTGAGAAGGTGGCCATGGTGTCGGCCGAAGGGTGTAAATAGTGGCTTGAATATTCTTGAACACATGGATTCGAGAGGGAAAAATGGGTCATTTGAGTTCGTATTGGCAGTGAGAGCATTTTGGTTCGATTTAATTTTCAAAAGGTGTCAAAACGAGCCCATCGTATCTCAATTTCGAGTCCGCCCCTCTTCGCAATCAGCGGGAGGTAGGGGATGATCCCCTGGCCACTCGATCAGGCCTCCAATCCATGGGAGCCTCATCTGAGGGTCAGGGTTTGTCCCCCTGGAGGCCGCGGATCCCTGATCTGGAAAAAGTCGATTAAAAAGCAAATAAAAGGGTATTTTAGCACATAACTTCCAAAATTCGTAGTAAATCGTAGGAATGTCCAATTTGATTGAAATTTGGATCATTGCTTCATAAAAATGTGGTGAATATCTAGAAAAAATTTGAGAACAATATGATGAAGTTTGATGGATCACTTTTCTTCTTTGGACAAGGTGATCAATTAATCAAATTTAAGGTTTTATAATGTGTATAAAATCCACATTGCTCACCATATTTATAATTTGAGTCTCAACATTGATTATGAAGCCAAGAAAATAAGTTGAGACAATGAGTGAGTATAATGAGGGAAAAAAAGGTAATTTGAACAACGATTGGTGAAAATCCACTTTGTCACATCCTTCCCTTCTTAAAAGGAATTTTGTCCCCAAAATTCAAAAAAAGAAACGTCAAAAATTGGTATTATTCAACCTAAGTCATTTCCTTAAATGCTAGGGTATACTCAAATATAAAATCAAAATAATGTCCTCAAATTTCAAGTAATCCAATAATCATAATTGGGATTCCATGTTCCGTATCATAATCAACTTTTTACTAACACCATTTTCATCATCAAGCAATTGAGTATCAAGATCAACACATATATTGTCGAAAGTCACTATATGAGTCACAAATATGGAAAGCATCCTATTGATAACAAATTTGTAGAGATCATATTTTAGGTCAAACAAATAGAGATCAAGTGTACAAGGTGACTTTCAATCCCAATATCTCAGGGTCCTAGCCTCTACGTTGGCCTAGGTGGGGTTATATATCCATGATTTGAGATTTCATATTTCAACATTTTGAGACAACATCATAATTTCAATATCACTATTTCGAGCTCAAAATCAATGGGCAGGTCCCACCCTAGTCCTAGTGAGAGCTAAACCCTAATTCATAAATCGAGAGTGTCAACATTGTCATTATTTTAAAATTTTAAGATTTGGGATTTTGAAGTCATTAGTCATATATCTCAAGGTCCAAATAGTGTGATCGTAGGATTTGTATCATTATTGAGATTGATAATCATGAGTCACAAGTCCATTAATCAATATCAAGAGTTGAGATTTTAAGCATCAATATTTATAGGTCCAAAATTTTGAAGCTAGGGTTTAGATTCCTATTTATACCTTGGGGGAGATCACTCATCTATATTCAATTTTGAGCAACAATATTCAGCAATATTTGAGCAACATATCAAGATTTCATTATCATTATATCCAAGGTTGATGAATGATCTAGACCTAGGTCTATCTAGGAAGTCAACCACAAGCTATAGTCAATATTGTCATATATCAAGATCATTATCAAATCAATATTCAAGATCGAGTATCAACCATGGGTTTAACCTATTAGGCTTAGGTCAACTAGTCCAAATAGGGTGGAAGGGAATTCCTTTCCCAACTCTAAATAATCAAAAGGTGAAAATTTAGATGTAGTCATAATAGGGATGTGATCTAGGTTAGGGGAGTCATGAGTCAAGTACTACCCTAATCTATCACATTACCTACATTAGTCATTATCCATTGAGCTTATTCAAATGGGGAGAGTACCAATGATCAAAGCATGTTTTACAAGGTCATAACATCAAAATTCAAGATCATAATAGGTACATAATGTCAAGATTTTTCAAGACCGGGGTCATAATTATATTATCTTTATTTTATTATCAAGATATATTTTGAAAATAGATGCATGATTTAGGTCAATGTTCATCAAATCAAAAATGAAAAAGGCATCAATAGTCAATAGGGAAATGACTTTTTCCATCATAGTCTTACATCATGATTTTGTGAGTCCTAGTCTTACTCAATTGATAGCATAATCATGATGGGAATCAAATAGGGCAAAAGTTTACTTAACTATGTTTGAGGTTTAATTAATAATAGGTCAATATGGACATAAATCAAATAGTGACCTTATTAACAATAAGGTATAAATCCTTCTTATTTCATCAAATCAAGATTTACCTCAACATAGAAAGCATGTAGTCAGGTTTTGGTTAAATCGTGTTTTCATGAAGGGTCATATATGAGTATTTGATTTCAAAATTTTCATTGATTAAAATCGCGTTTTCCAAATTAGGGTCAGATCATGGTATCAACTTTCAAAATTTAGTGATATTCATTTTTCCCATACATAAGCTACCCATAATCGAGACGACATGTGGTGAAAGGTCATGAGAAGGATCACATGATGAGATGAGAAGACTACCTAATCTTCATCTACAAGGGTGGCTTAGGATTTTCCTTAAAGAAGAGATTTGATTCTAGAAGACTCTCTAGAGTTTCACAAGATAACCTTTAGGTCTAGTTCTAGATCAATTAAGGCCAGGTAGAGCAGGGGAGCTCAGCCACCGTGAAGACGAATAGGAGAAATTATGTCAGGACCCCAAGCCTAGACAACTCAATTTTCACCATTATGGACTTTAGAGTTTCTTGGGTGTAAGAGACTTCAGAAATTATTTACTTAAAGTATATGGGAGTGTGTAGGCTCTGATACCAACTGTCACAAAACTGTTCTTACCCCAATCCCAATCCCACTGCCTAGACAGTAGAAAAAGGATTGAAGCGCCCGTCCCTGAGTGGCCCAATAGAATCAATCACACTGGCATATAAAATAAGAAATAAATAACTCAAAAACTGGATAATTAAAGAACAAACTAACCCAATATGGAGATATATCCAATTTGTCTTTGTCATCAGAGTATTTAGAGTGCGGAAGTGATTTTATTCAGTATTCCATTTGTATTGCCTAAAATCAAGGCACAATCATGCAATTGCACGGTACGCTATCCAAATCAAGTAAAACACTTTATAAGAAAATAAGTATACTTGGAATGACTTATATTCAAATGAATAACAAGCAATTTGGAAAACCAACATTTATTTGACAAGTTTCAAGCAATTCAACTTTTATTATGAGTTCCCATTATGTTGTAATTCGAGAAGCATGCTTATATATTTTGTGTGACTATATTACCCCAACGCGATGGGGAAGGTCACTAGGATCCTTCTCATCATAGGAACATAGGAGGCCAATGTACAAGTCCCACCTCTAAATGAGGGGGTTGTTGCACTCAACATGAACATTATTAACATTGTCAATATCATCATCATTATCAATATATGGGTAGTCATAATAGGCATGCAATTTATGTTTTCATGTTTTTCAAAATATAGTATAGAAAAACAGAAGACTAATCATAGGGAACGGTAGCTCATCCAAGTAAATAGCCAAGCATACAGTAAAGATATACATAAAAGTATCTTCAATACAATCAAGGAGGAGTTATATAATAGCGTACCTTTCACCAAGGATTTTGAGTATAAACAACAAATAATAGGTAGACCCTTCGAGTCAAATCCTAAATCATCAAGATAGGATCAAGGATTAAGATCATGATATTATGAATGTCATGTTTCAATATTCAAGATTAGGGTTACACTTTCCTATGTCAACCTTAGGGTTGGGTCATTCACTTATAATCAATATTTCAATATGTCCAACATTATTTCAAGTGTACAATATATTCGAGTGTGAATGACTTACCTAGGTTTTCTAGGATCATATGTGTTAACCCAAACTTTATGATTATTATACACGTCATAATCACATTTCTAGATCATCATGATGATAACTAACATCATTTGTATTCAAGATTAGATTGCTGGGTCAAAAATATCAAGGGTTTGCAAGATTAGGATCCAGATCAAGATTACTCATATTCATTATAATCAAGATTAAATCAAGTAAATAGATCTACATCACTAATGATTCGTTTTCAAGAGTATATGATTCAAATATATTAGATCTAGGTTACAAGATAATCATCAGAGTCCAAATCTAGGGATTTCAGCATTTAGTCAAGATTAACCACAAATAGAGTAATTTAGACCAATTACATAAGCATGGGATCAAGATATAGGTGTATCCATGAGAATCATTTAGAATCAGGCTTCATAAGTATTTTTAAATGATTCGTTGTATTTTTTTGATCAAGATTGACTATTTGTTTATCATTTTTGGAATTTGGATGCATTTTCTATTATTAAAATGAGATTTGGACATTTAAATGAATATCTGAGCAGAGAGGAGGTAATTACCAGAAAAGGAGGAGCGAGGAATATTTTTTACCGTTAGATCATGGGCCAGTCTTGACCAACATGTCAGATCGGCAGCTGAGGGTGCCAATCTCTTGAGCACGTGAGCAAAGGAGGAGGAAGAGGAGGAGAGCGTGGCAAGGTTAGGGCTGTTTGATACAGGTCACACTTTGACCCGTGCGAGGATCTTGTGGCGCCTGGGAAGCTCTCCCAGCCTGACCAACCTACTTGTGCCCTACCTGGGCCATGACATCATAGCGGTGGAGAAAAAATAGGGGAACGACGATGAGGTCGAGAGGGAGAAATTAGGGATGTCGTCGGGGATCGTGAGAGCAAACTGAAACCATAGGTGGGGATTTTATAGGCTAGGGTCTTGGGATTTTAGGGTTTTGAGAAGGTGGACATGGTGTCGGCTGAAGGGTGTAAACAGCGGCTCGAATGTTCTTGAACACAGGGATTCAAGAGGGAAAAAGGGGTCATTTGAGTTCGTATTGGCGGTGAGAGCATTTTGGTTCGATTTAATTTTCAAAAGAAGTCAAAACGAGCCCATTGTATCTCAATTTTGAGTCCGCCCCTCTCTACAATCAGCAGGAGGTAGGGGATGATCCGCTGGCCGCTCAATCAGGCCTCTACTCTGTGGGAGCCTGATATGAGGGTAAGGGTTCGTCCCCCTAGAGGCCGCAGATCCCTGATCTGGAAAAGGTTGATTAAAAAGCAAATAAAGGGGTATTTTAGCACATAACTTCAAAAATTCGTAGTAAATTGTAGGAATGTCCAATTTGATTGAAATTTGGATCATTGCTTCATAAAAATGTGGAGAATATCTAGAAAAAGTTTGAGAACAATATTATGAAGTTTGATGGATCACTTTTCTTCTTTGTACAAGGTGATCAATTAATCAAATTTAATGTTTTATAATGTGTATAAAATCCACATTGCTCACCATATTTATAATTTGAGGCTCGACATTGATTATGAAGCCAAGAAAATAAGTTGAGACAATGAGTGAGTATAATGAGGGGAAAAATAGTAATTTGAACAAGAATTGGTGAAAATCCACTTTGTCAATGTAAATCTTGCTCATCAATGTACAACCCTCTTGGATTGGTGAAAATAAGTTGTTATATGTCATCTTAATTGACCTAGATAAGGATTGGATATCTTTCTCATCAAAGTACAACCCTCTTTGTACCCTTCTTTCTTGAAAGCCTAATAGGAGTGCTCCTAGTGATTATACTCAACCTGATGAACTTTTCCCAAGACGATCTTAGAGTTATCTCTTTTGCTTATGCATCCTTGTCTATGTTACATTTATGCAGAGCATAAACCCCTAATATATGATATACATACATATATGTTGGGTACTTGTAACCATATTGATCCAAACTCAACTCTTCTAGGTAGCCAAACACCTAATTATCCTATCAAGAGACATGTTCTTACTCTCCCATACAACTAGAACTACTTGGATACTAGGATTCCTTACCTTGGAATCCATCACATGTGTCAAAAACACATCACATCCCTATCACATCCATCTTATGTTGTTTTTATCAAAACCAAACAAGTCAAAAGGATCTTTCTTTCATCTTGAGACACCACCTATCACATATATCCCTATCTTGGAACAAAAATACAATACCAACTAATACTTCTCAAGGAATCCATCTAAGGATCACTTATAACCCATGCACATCAAGTGACATAAAACCCACTTGATTGCCACATCCTTGATAGGAAAGAACTCAAGGGAACAAATTCCTCTTATCACTACATTATTACTCGGGGTTTTCTTATCAAGGTGAAGGGATTATCACTTTCTTTGATTATTTCATGAGTTTTCAACTGTCATGTGTCATTTTAACTTGCCTCATCTTGGTTTCCTTGTCCTCAACATGGGATTTATAAAGATGATTATATTTCATTACTTCATTCTTTATCAGTGTCTATCATGTTCATGAACATTTTCTTATTTTTTCCACATTTTTCATCTTTTCATCATGGAAAGGTTCATTATTCTTTACATATTCTTTATTGAACATGGATCATCTCCCTTGTTCCCTTTCACATATCATGAGGATTACACTTTACATCTTTTCATATTCATGGGTGGGTCTGAGATTAACTTGGGTTCCATCTTATTTATTTATAACTCGTTCTTTTTTGTCTTCTCACCTCATCCTTGTTTTGGAAATTCTCTCCATCTTATGTGAACTTTACACCTTGACTTACTTTATTAGCACAAGTATGTATGTCTTTTCCTTCATACATTTCTTGAAATTATAGCTTCAAGAACTTCTCTTATCATATTCACACTTAGATTTAGGTTTCATGGAGCTATATCTTTCTCTTTTAATCACCAAACATTCAAGTTTTAGTGAATTGTGGTGCAATTATTATCTCTTTTTATAGTATGATGGGGGTATTAGCATCATGATTCCTGGTTTGTTATGATCTTTAGATTGTTCCCAAATGATTACTTGATCAGAGTAATCAAAGAGAAATCAATCTAAGAGTTCCATACTTACCTTTTCTTCAACATTTGAATACATGGACATGGCACTCCAGTATTGAGATTAGGCAGTAGCCCCATATTTTATATCATGTTATTATCTTAGACACCATCCTATTCCTAGTCCTACTTTCCCTGTAGACTCAGTGAACCTAGAGCTCTGACACCACCAAATGTGACACCCTATACCACACAAAGCGAGATTACTTAAAACTTAAACCATGATCAACTATTAACAACAGATTACCAAAAGTCACAAGAAATGAAAGCCGATTTGCAGCAAGCACCATGAGCTGAGACTTATTACACAAAAGTCAACACTTGCATTTTATAACATATATTCATGGAGTTACATCATTGTTTTCCAATCAACCTATTACATAAGATAACAATTCCATATATATATACATACCAATCAACCTATTACATAAGGCACACAAACCAAAAACCACATATTGATCATCATGTCTACAAAACACCTGGAGAACACCCCAAGGACCTGAATGTAAAGGGATGAGACATATGACTCTATTACTAGACACTATCCATTTACCATGATCCACTAGGTGTAGTTTATCTTCATTTTATTTCCTTGGCTATATGATCTTTAGCTTGGCAGGAACATCCACCTAAAAGATTTTTAACCAACGAGATGAGAGAAAAGTCCCAATGAGAGATATAACTCTCGACCAACTCTATTATCATCACAGATAACTAAGTAGAAAGGAATATTATTATAAGATGAGCATATTCATCAAATCCTCTTAGGTAAGCAACTATCACATGTTTAATCAATTTAGGTATCTACACTACATAGTAGATTATCTTTATGCTTGAAAAGGAATATGAAGAACATGTATAATTGTTACAAACTATATAGTATAAAATCAAAGCAAGGCCTCATCCAATGTTCTTGTACTTGATTCTATATGTGTACACTACATGGCTAATTACATATTTTATTATGCCTTGAGGATTTGAGTCGTACTGCCCAGATCCAACCGACCACTGCTAAGTCAAAATCGGTGCCGTACAAGGTCAATGGAAGAGCTGAAATCCACGACCTTCCCACACCACTCAGTCAACATGAGAGTAACACCATAGAGACATGTCAGTCAACTACACAAGTGACATATAATCACATCAAAAGGGTTGGCTCACGCATGGCCACCCATATAACATCTAGTCCACCTTGGTACAGGTAACGGTGCTAGGAGAACAGGCTCACACATGGTCGTTCTAACAAGAAATAGTGGCTCACACATGGCCATGACTATCTCCTACAAACTGACATTAAGGATGCTAGGGAATACTCGACTTGCACCCACATATTCAAAAATATGCACTCTGAGTTAAACTCATTTCACTATCTAGCAATAAAACTGACACTAGAATGGATCTATTGCACAAGGAAAGCTACATGATTAGATTCCACTTGATTAACTAGACCAATTAAAGTGTCTTTTAGCATCAATCAAGTTATAATGTATAAAACCATAGAAAACTCTATAAGATAAGGGCATATCACACTTTCAACATATGTAAACATATAGGGTGTGAGCTTGTCACACTATCACCACATAATGTTTGTATTATTGTCATTCACAATACCATCACCACTGTTACACAACCTCTCAAGACTATCACCAATGTCACATCGTTATGGGATATCAATCCCTCATTCCAGTACCATAGGATATCATCTCAACCAGGCACTAAGCCCTTGCCAGGTCCTAACACCCGTCACATCACACTTGTGATTCATTGTTATTTCATCCTACTTCATTGGGCATATAAGCATTACTTATGCCAATCATCACTTATACCACATCACAAATACTTTCCATAGCGATCATTAGTTATTACATTCAGAGAGAGAAAATGTTTCAACATAGTACACACCTTTAAATAAAGTAAGCAATGCATCATGAGTTCTCTAGTTTAGGATTAGGATTCATTCTTATTCCATAAAGGGTTGTCATCATCCTATCTCAAATCTTTGACTTCCACTATCTCCCATAAGTTGGAGTATATTTAGACAATATAACCAAGTATGAACATTCACATATTTATACTTTTCCATGTTCCCTTACCGACACTTATATCCAACGCTTGGTATTATTTAACCATATGCATGGTATTCTTTAGTTATAACACCCAATTAATTCACAAGGTTTAATTCATTTAGTTTAAGAGAGATAGAGTATAATATCATGCTTTCTGTTCATGAAAATTCAATAGTATGACTTTCCCTTAGAGCCAGGGTCAATGTTTTTCACATATAGCCGATTAGGGTTCTACATCATGGTTATTATCACTAAATCCTAAACACACCGTTTCTACCTTCTTGGAATTGATTTAGGTTTGAACAACATCTGTAATACATGAATAAATCTTCATGTCTTCAGCACTAGGTATCACCATTTTATAGATGCGTATGTGTATCATCTCATTAAGTTATGTGTGGTTTACAACAATGCATTATGCAACACATTGACCTTTGTACCACCATGATGTTTCATCTTTATGTGACTCATTTGTTATTACCCTTCAAAATTAATCAACCCCATTATCATGCAAAGGAATATCAAGACTTAGATTAAATAACTAGAGGGTTTCACTTCAAATTATACACGAGGCAGTAATTGGATCATAAAACTTGTTCACATGATTTCTACACAAAATCTAACACCCTTTGATTCGTCTAGGCTCATCACCACTGCCATGTAATCACATAGGGGTCTCATTAACCTCTCTCACATCATTATGATCATGTACAAAAGAATATAAAAGACACTTTTCATGGGTTAGAATCTTTTGTCTAGGTGAGCACATAAGCCTTACCATCTTATGTTTAGGATTAACATATGGCCAATTTACCACAATACCCTACTTCTATAACCTCCCACCTCATTGGGGAGTTTTAGGGCTAAGCATCATAATTAAGGATTGACCATTCATAATCACACATCTTGGATCGATCATCACACTATGTATTGACTATATCAATATATAAGAGTATAGGTGTAACAATCCTTCATTACACATGTATCCACTTATCAATTACATGGCATCTCATTTTATCCCTTAACCTTAGATGTTGGTTTCACCTTCAACTTAGGGATATGTTTCACACTCATCATGTGATATCGGTTTCATAAGGGTAGAGGGATCTCGGTTGCATCATCATCATGTGTCAGCTAAGCTCATCTTACGTGTATCGGGCTAGATCTCTAGGTGTCGGGTTAGCTCATCTTCATGTTAACCTTTTAAACAACCAAGGGGATCTTAGTTTATCTTCATCCTCATGTGTCAACCACTTACTACATAAAGTGCTCTCTCCTATGGAAGGGTACCTCAGTCTAACACCTACATGGTGTGTCGGATTGACCTTATCAAGGTGTATCGACCTACTCACTACCCTTGTGTTGGATTTTACACAACAAGATGATATCGGTCATAAGCATAACATAGTGTATCACTTTCATTATATCTTGGTGTATCGACCACCTCACAGTTTGATGTATTGGCCATATAATCATCAAGTGTGATGGTTTAGATATACCTAAGGTGTGATGGGTTTGTTATACTTGAGATTTATCGGGTTAGGCATTGTCAGGTTGTCTATTTACTCAACCAAGGTGTCATGATTTGGCTCTAAGAGATCTCCCTGGTCATGACGGGCTAGCACCCTCTCATATCGGTCTAACCGTCTAGAGCATGTAGGTTTAAGCATACTCCAGAGTATCAGCCTCCCCTCTAATTTGTGTGTCGCCTATCACATTTGTGTCAGGAAAAGTGTGTTGAGTTATTAGGATTAGGGCATCAACAAGGTGTAACGGATCACTTCATCAAGGTCTATCGATTTAAGCATTAGTTGGGCGTCATGATTTGAGCATCACAAAGCATGTTGGATTAGCACTCTGAAGGCATGTCAGGTTTGAGTGTCATCTAGATCAAGGTGTGTCATTTTAGTCATCTTCAACCTTACGATATCAGTCACTATCTCATCTATTATTATAGTAGGAAGGTGCAAGACATGGACAACATACTAAACACAATTCCTTCACCAAATCAGTTCATAAGACCATCTTTAACCATCAACAATTATATGAGATAAATGATGTAGAGATGAGAAACAATATAATTACATGAAAGAGTGAAAATAATAAAGAAGGCTAAGAGTTATATAACCCACATCAAGAAGGTCTCCATCAAGGGTTCAATCTCCATCATCAAATCTCCAAAGCACACGTTCTCAAGGTGGAAGATAGTCCATCAAGAGTCCCAAGCTCGACCTCAACACCACCTCAAGAAAGAAGAAGGTGTAAAGGTTATGATAACTCAAGAAGAAAGGAAAGAGAGAGAAACACATCCTAATCATCCTTCATCCAAGTTATGATCCATGGCTGATAGAGGAAGAAGAAGATGAATAAGAGAATTCAAAGAAATGCCCATAAAAGAAAAATAACTCACCAAGATAGAAGTTAAACCAAGGATCACCATGATCAAGGAACTCGACTTCCCAAGCTCCATGGAGACTTGATCTATATCCTTAAGCTCTTAAGCTCGTCCACCAAGGGGAAAGTAACAAGAATGGATGAAAGGGTTTACTTGTGTGAAGGAGGGGGTTATATACTTGAGAGAAGGAAGGGAGATCAAAAGAGAGGTGCCATCACTATAAGAGTCTAGGTGACACTTGTCCACGTGCAAAGGCCACATGCAACCACTTAACTTGACATGCAAGCTTATGGTGATATACTATAGGTAGAATATCAGTCTTCCTACCAAGGGTGCTACACCTCCAAACCGATACACTACACCACATCAAATCGATACACTACCTTCCAAGGTCAAAACACACATTGTCCATAGATCATCACCACTACTAAGGATATCATCTCTTACCCGAGATCCAAACTAGGTGCCCACCTCTTCCTATGTCTTATAGATGATGTCAAACAAGAGGAGGTACATTCTAGAGATGGTAAATTGCATGCTAACCCCTTTACTCTGGGTAAATTGCAATTTACACCAAAATTAGCACATAAAGCATAAGCATCATCCTCATAGGCTCAACCTGAAACTTAATCTCTTCACAAGGCGCCCCATAGCATCATTTTCTCCATTATGATGCTAAAGAATAATGAATATGCTAAACATGTGACATTTTGCAAGAAAATCCCTCATCTTGGGTAAATTGCACTCTGGTCCAAAAACAAGCATACATTACTCAATCAACATTCAAACAGGATCAAACTTGAAACATAAGTTTGTTACATGATTACAAAACACCAAAAAGGATTATATTATAGTTCTAAACAACTTACTTAGGCAAAACAAACATGGTTATTCCAAAACCCAGCTCAGTGTCCTTACACCTACTTTCCAGACATGAACTTGGGATCTCCTAGGATATTTGAATCTCCAAACCTACTTGAAAAAAGAATCTTCATGCGACTTCAATCTGATTTCATTTCATATATCTCTAAGATTCACCTTGAATTTCCCAAGGATGGTCATTTTGTCCTCTTCACTAGTTGGATCACTTTCACTATCAAGTAGAGAGTCCAGAGGAAGATTTCTTTAATTCCCAAGTGTGTTCCAAGCACTATTTACTAATTCTACAAATCACAACATCCATAGGAAACCCAAGATGTAGGATCTATAACGTCCTATAGAGGGGGGTATATATATATAAAACCACTTAAACAAAATTTA
The DNA here is from genome assembly GCA_963693085.1 of Alisma plantago-aquatica. Taxonomy (NCBI): domain Eukaryota; kingdom Viridiplantae; phylum Streptophyta; class Magnoliopsida; order Alismatales; family Alismataceae; genus Alisma; species Alisma plantago-aquatica. The sequence goes on from OY856412.1 coordinate 126,088,050, forward strand.
TTTGACCTTCAAGATATTTCCTCAGATAATATTTTAGGTATGAAAATCAAGGGGAGAAGATTGAACAAGCACCACATTATACAAGTATTTGTAGTGGTTCCCACCTCTAAACTTAGAGATGTACCTCCACTACCAAGAGGGGTCAACCTCAAGGATTTTTAACAATGTGCCATTCCTTATATTCCATTGTAAGAGTTAAAATATAAGTTCACCCTTTTCTACGTCAACAGATAACTAGATTCCTTTTTAGGCCAAGGGATCCAACAACCATACAAAAGACTTACCTATCCATGAAGAAGAGTCTTTTGCCTTACCAAGGACTTTCCTACTCCTTCAATTAGTCTTAAACCTTCATAAAGAACCTACACACTCTTGCAACAAGTCTTTGGTCTTCAAGGTCTTATCTACTCATGTCTTGGATATTCTGCCTTTGATTTTACCTTTAGGAGAAAGTTTTCACCAAGGACATCATTCCCTTCTTCTTCCCTTCTCTTATCACAGAAAGAAAATCTTCAAGTTAGAATGAGAGATTGGTGGGTAGAGGAATAATAACCTCACAAGTTATACATGTAGGGCTATCTCTCTTGCAAGTTTTCTAATCAGTCTAGTAGATGTTGTAAGTGATTGAACTCATTAGAGTGGAAGGGGATTTTAAGGAAAATCTCTATCAAATATAGTGTAGGGGCCTTTATAGTGTTTGGATAGCCATAGGATGAATCCCAAGGAGTCCTATTTAAATTTTAGGATGCCTCATAGCCACAATAACCATTTAGGATGAATCATAGACATTTTAGGTTGAGTTAAATGGATATAGTTTATTCATTTTTCACCCCTCAAATAGCTATTTTGCACTGCAAAAATGTTTGCCATAGTGTGGTTGATTGAGTTTGTAACTCAAACGACAAACATTTCCATATGAAATTTTTTTGTTGGCCAAGTTCTAAACCGACAAGTAACTCATCCAATGGAAGGTTTTGAAAACCCCTATGAATAATGCTTTGGTCGAGTTATGCCCTGGGAAACTCAGCCAATTGCACTTGTTGTTTCAGGTATTCCAAGACCCTTGAAGTGCAATATTAAATCATCTAATTGAGGTTTTTATACATATTATCCTAATTACAAGTCATACAACCATTACAATTGATATACATCAAATATACAAGGAGAGAACATTATATTTTTCAAACTTGATCATGATACATGCATGACTTGATCTCTCCAAACTAGTATGTAAGTTTAGGCATTTGGAATGTGTTTGTTTAATCTAAAATCAGTTAAGTATAATCATAAGAGATAATAAGTGTAATGGGTTAGTCATCATCAAAACAAGGGATCAATCAATTCACACCTTGATCAATACAAGTTTCAAGAAATTTTGACAACCAAGCACATCAATTAAGAACTGATATTGTGAAAGCCAAGGACCCCCCCTAAATACTAATTATATGACCATTACCAACTTTATACTTAATATGAGGTAACAAGATATCTTTAGGACAAACTAATTAATTGAAGAACAAAGTTTGTAGTATGACTGATATCAACATGCCTTATAGAGGAAGATCCTAAGTAATTTTCATGAACCCATCTCACCCATAGACTATACTTCTTATGAAATATATTCAAAAGATTGAGAAGAGTGGAAAGCATTTTTAACATCCCTAATCAACTTAGGCCAGCATCACCTTCTTCTTAGACACAATAATCTTATCCCATCTAACAAGAGGAATATGTTTCTTATTCTAAGTTCCTCCTTAAAGGAAGTCCTGATATAAATGTTTAATCTCATTATCCATAGAGCAGGGCAAAGAAAAAGTGTATGACCAATATAATTGTATGACTTAAATGGTTAAATGAATTAATTCAAGTCTTCCAACCATAAAGATCATATTTGATTTCCACCTCTCCAATCTTGACTTAATCTTATCAAGGAAATGATCATAGAAATCATTTTTCAATTTACTAATGAATAGAGGTATGCCAAATACATTTGAGTATGTTTACCATCAATCAAGAAATTACTCCTCTCATCATCACAACTATTAAAACCAAGCCCATGGAAGTATTTGAAAACAAACTAGTCAACTTTGGAAGGTTGATGAAGATGTCAATGATTTGATCAACATTGATGTTATTAGCTTCAACAAAGATCATAAGGTCATTAGAAAAAATCAAATGGGACACCTCCAAGTTACTTGATGCCCAAAGAGAACGAATATTCACTTCCTCCACACTCTTATACATAAGAAGGGTAAAGCACAAGATTAACATAAGAAAGAGACACAGGGCCAATGGGTCATGCTTCCTTACTTTGTCACTAGGAGAAAAAAAAATCAAGAGGTTCACCATTTAGTAGAACTTGATATTAAGTAGTAGTGAAAATCTCCTTTATCCATATCAAAAAGCTTGTAGGAAAATTCATTATCTTCCTGATAAGTAAAAGAGCCCCCAACTTGAGGGAAACATCTTCCTTTGACAAATTGACCTCAATACACATACAAGGAGATCCACATTTTTATTTAAATTATGTATAATCTCATTATAAAGCAAGATGGAATAATTTATAATTCAATTTTAAATGAAAGCATACTAATTATGGTTGTCGAGGGAGGACCAACGAAGCTAAAGTCTATTATCCATAATATTAGAAATCACCTTATAATGGACACTACATAGAGCTATATGTCTCTAACTTTTCAAATGACTTGTATCATTACTTTACAAATAAGGTAAATAAAGTTATTATTAAATTCTTTAATTAGTTGACCTATTTTAAATAAGTCAAGTACAGTACATGTTACATGAACCATAAAAACATTCCAACATTCCATGCAAATTTACCAATAAAACCATCAAGGCATTTATCCACATCCAATCTAAGGGAAACATCCTCAACCTCACAAAAAATGACACACTTATTAAGATGAACGCGTTGAACACCATCCATTTTATAGAAATAAAGTTCATTGAGCAAGTCCGTTGAAACAAAATATACTTACTAAAAGTTAAATATAAAAGTCACTCACATTGCTTCTTATTCTACATGCATAACTCCAAATTGAGCCATCAATAACTAGACCACTAGTATGATTTCTTTGTCTTCTAACTTTTAGAGAAGAATAAAAGAACTTAGAATTAGAATCACTCCCTTAACCCAGTGAATACAAGATTTTTTCCCTAAGACAAACTCCTCCCATAAAAGGTTAAGAAAAGTAGCCTTATGACTAGCGATGTCTTTCTGAAGGCAATACTCATTTCTTAGATCTAAGTTATAATATTTTTTATCCTATATATCCTCCCTTTACAAGACTCAAGTAGCATCATACAAATTTGCATTCAGTTTGTTCCATGATATAAACTCTACTTCAACATTTCTTATCTTCTTATAAATTGTTAACATTGAATGTCCTTCAACATTTAGGTCCCAACCTTTACAAACACAATCCTTAAAACCTTCTTTGAAATTCCATGCATTACTGAAGTGGAAAGGTGGCCTAACTAGATAATCCTTACCAATGTTGAGAGTGTTAAGTCCATGATCTCTAGTAGTAGTAGGGAGAATATGTCCTTGAAAATCTTTAATCATAGACATAAATTCAAAATTGTAGATGATTCGTTCAATTTATATTAACAAAGTCATCACCACCTTGATGATTGTACCAAGTGTAGAATGAATCTTTTAGATCTAATCCAAAAAGGTCATAATTAAGAATGCAATCATCGAAGTCTTGCTTGAACTAGTAGGGGTTCATTTCCAGTACACTCAGTATTTTTCCCTCACTGCATCAAAATCTCCTAGTAGCACTTGGGGTTCTTCAACAACAAGAGATATGTGTAAAATAAAGTTCTACAAAAAACTCGACCATAATCATCATTGTGGCCATACATTATTGTAAGAATAAAAAAGTTGTTAATCTCATATTTAACCTCCACCTAAGAATATTGGACCACTTTGTCAGACTCCTATAATTTGGCAATCAAGAAATCTTCTCATTTACAAGCACCATCACTCCCTAAGAACATGTGAGATATGGTTCAAAACCCAAAAATAACCACCAAATAACTTATCAAGAAGTTTGTGAACTTTATCATTCTCACCTTGGTTTAAGTTAGGGTAATTAATGAATTAATCTTCTTCAATTCTTCTTGGAACTTAGATGATTTCTTGTTGAGACCTATAAGATTCTAAGAGCCAGTGTGAAGAGGTGGTTTATCATCCATTAGATGGGTTCCAAACCAATGCTTTTTATGGTTCCAAAGGTCTCTATGTCATTGCCCTCCATTTCTAGATTGTTTTCAATTTGTATACGTTATTTAACACTGCCTTATAATTTGCATGTAATCTTTTACTTAGTAAACTTGGCTTTCTTCTTGTCATTTACAATATTAAGCTCAACCTTTTAATATTTTTAACCACAATGAGGGTATCATCAATAGGTAATAAAAACCACTTCCTCTTTGTTACTTCCTTCTTTGTTTCTTAATTTTTCTAGTACTTTCTAAAAGACAACATCTTGTTAAGCGTCATCTGTATGAATAGAAGACCCATGCAGAGCAATCAAGGATTAGAAACAAATTACTAGACTAGAATAGAGGGAGTATAATCCTTCTTTTTTTCACCTAGAGTTTCCCTCCTACTGAATCAGTCTTCTTCTTACATTCACCATGCTCGAATAGACCATAGAAGCTACATTTAGAGGGATGCATTCATACTCAAACTTTTAAATATGCAAATTTTACTCTTCAGATCCAACTACAAGGTTGTTAAGGATATTAAAATCCATGGGAATGAGAACATATTGTCTAGAAAACTCATATTTACTAGTGATTCTACCTAAACATACAGGGATTCCTAAAAAGGAACTAATCTGTTTCAACATTCTCTTATCTAGGAGCTCAAGAGGTAGGTCAAAATTCTGGACACACACTAGAATATTTGTCTATTGAATGTTGAAACATCAACCCTATCTTCCAATACATCAGAATAATGGTTTACCTCTCACAGTCCATGGACAACCCTCTAGATCATGCTCTAAGTCTTCCAGATCAAAAAAATCTAACAATGAAGAATCTCTTTCCTCTCCAGATGACTTAAACCAAACCTTCTATTTCCCAAATCTACACAAAATTCATCTCAAGAGTCGAAAGATGAGAGATGAAGCCAATGATATATCTTTCTAGACTAATTCTCTACTTCTCATAATTCTCTAGAAATTCCTTCTATGGATAGATAATATTTTCTTCTCTAGTCTAATCCTTTTATTCTCCATAGAAGTGTTCTTCCTGTTGTCTGGTTGTTGTAATAGATCTGCCTATGACATCTTGGTATTGTCTACACTTGGAAGACTAGCATCCACCTGTGATAGTCTAGCCTCCATGATTTGAGGTGATGGCAATCAATGGTGATTGCAAACCCTATCTCCTTATGAATTTCCACCACTTATCTTCACCATTATCACCTTGTGATGTCTATCTAATGAAATTTTCCTATATAATGTTCAAATGTTGCTATGTGATTTATAGAGTCTGTGGTCTTGTTCAATATATCATCTCTTTTTGGATATTTTATGGTGGTTATCGATGACATGCATGAAATAGTACCGACACCTTCACTAGCGGTGAAATCTCTAGAGTTTACCTAAAAAAGTATAATAACCACCATGCACCCACTATCAGATGGATCTTATGATAGTATATATTAGGATGAACCCAAGTTACAAAATATTTAAGAAGTAATCCAATCAAATTAACCATGCAAGAATAAGTAACTAACACAATATTACATTGTTTGGTGACTAAGTTTGCATATAATAAAAGGGATGAATTATGGTATGACTATAAGATGATTGGAACAATAGGTCAGAATGTTTCACCATGGATATTAGCATGGATATATATATATATATATATATATATATATATATATATATATATATGGAGAGAGAGAGTCTCGCAAAATCCCCCTTTCAATGTTAGGATTAAATCCTACAGGGATATCACTCTAAGCTCATTGTTGCATTACCTAGATACCATACATCTACCACCTCAGAAAACACCTATCCAAAGTTCTCCTCAAAGGTTTAATAAGAAATAATTGATATCCTAGATTTTGGGTTCAAAGTTCTCTACTTACAAGCTAATGACAAACATATAAACCAGCGGATCAGACAAGTATACAAGCATAAAATGATTGATTCTTAACATATAGCAGTTCACACAATAAAAGATGTAGTAAAGAGAACAAAATCAGGTGGTAGAGCTACTTCCCACTCCCTAAAGAGGAGAGTACTCGCTTATGGTAGCATATACAAACACAATATATGAAAGAAGAGAAGGAGTCATCACCATCAAGAGTAGTAAATTGTAGCTACGATGTGCACGAATGATTCTTTAGAATCTGGAATGATGTCCAAAGAACAACAAGTACACCTCATTGATGTTCATTAAAGATGGGTTGTTCAGTCTTTTATCTATATTTTATGTGGAATAAATCTACTACTATGGAGGACAAGTAGGTGGAGAATGATGGAGAAAGTTACATTCACTCAAAATTCTTTTGAGGTCAGATCTATGGAGTCCTAACAGAGGTTGATATCTCTTTGTTCAATATATCGACTATGGAATACAATGGGAGGGGTCGATGGAGTCTAGAGGTAGGTTCTATGAAGTGAAAATGGTAGCCTGGTGGTGTCTCTGTGGACCCTTTTCTTAGAAGCTCTGACATTCTATTTATAGGTGTGGTCTAGGGTTTAGGGACCTTTCCAGCCACTTTGTACAACTGCCAAGGATACGAGGGGTCAGTAACTGGAGGCAGAAAAAGGGTTTCATGCCCCTTCAAGATTCTCATCAGAGCAGGGCTGTAGGATCTTCATCGGGGCATATTAGCAGAGCACTCATCATGATGGGGTGCAAGTCTCCAATCATTTGACGAATCTAGAACTTGTGTTGGTCAAGAAACACATAATCTCGTCGGTCAACTTCAATGGGGGATTGAATGCAAGATTCTATTATTCAATGGATCATTGTTGGGGTAGGTTATTGTTAGTCAACATGTGGAGGAATCTCATCTGGTAGGCTGTCATCACTTAGGATAGTTATCTGGAAGGAGTGCCATCCATTAGAAACATATCAGGTAGGAGTGTCATTGGTTGATGGGTCTTTTTTTAGAAGACATCTCGTTGGGCTGATGAGATTTCTGGGAGAAGCAATCCCACCCTCAGTGGAGGGGGAATATTGATGTGCATCACTGGAACAACTTCAATGAGATTTATGACTGTCAAAATGTTCGTTGATGATGTAGCTCGAAGAAGACTCTAATCATTGAAAACATTCTCCATTTTATCAAAAGTTTCTTGGCCCCGCTACTCAGTTTGCTAGACCACCGCCTCCTACACTCCTCATAGACAGTGAAGTTCAAGCCATCATGAAACCCAATAATTTTATCAAAACCTTATAAATTATCATAAAAGGAAGAAGACCTAAATGTAGTCCAATTCTAAGCTAAAAAGATAGGTCCAATTCTAAGCTAAAAAGATAGGTCCAATTCTAAGCTAAAAAGATGGAGATGAATGTGACGTTGGACATAAAATGAAACTAATATTAGGATGAATATGCATTCATCAAATAACCCCAAACTCAAATATTTTTAGTCCTTGAGTAAAATAGAATCTCAAGCAGTCACCAAATGAATACTTTCAACTGATTTGATTGCCTCATCTTCATATCATGCTTATTTCCCTACCACTTAATATGTTCAAGATGCTCAACTTCTTGAGATCACATAGCACATCTATCCATGTTTGTTCTTTTGAATTTTCTTCCTAAAAGCATTTCCTCACCACTATCGTTAATACCAGGCACATCAAAGAATTTTCATGAGTGTTTAGAGAATACTGTTGAACAAAAGTTATGCATATGATCTGTCATTGGGGTGTGTGAAAAGGTATCAAAATGAGACATTCATTGTGTATCTGAGTAGAAAAATAGAGAGAACGGCCCTCAGTTCATGAGTCATTTTTGGGAACAGTTGCACAGAGCATTAGGAACATAGTTGAGGTTCAGTACCGCTTTCTACTCGCAGACTGATGGACAATATGAAAGGACTATTAATACTTTGTAGGATCTTCTCCAAGCTTGTGTTTTGTAGTTCCTAGGCAGTTGGGACGTGCATCTTAGTTTGATAGAGTTTGCCTACAACAACAGTTACCAACAGAGTATCGACATGACACCTTATGAGGCATTATATGGTAGGAAGTGCAGATCCTCTTTATGTTGGTATGAGTCTGGCGAGTATCAACTTTTGGGTCCTGAGTTAGTGCAGCAGACGACAAAGAATATCAAGGTTATACAGAAACAGTTGAAAGTAGCACAGGATAGACAAAAGTCATATGTAGATAATCATCGATGACCTCTAGAATTCTAGGTGGGAGACAAGGTGTATCTCAAGGTCTCTCCATGGAAAGGCATGTTGAGGTTTGTCCTTAAAAGGCAAGTTGGCTCCCAAGTATATGGGGCCATATCCGGTAATAGAACGTGTTGGCAAAGTGGCTTACAAGTTAGAACTACCGCCATAGTTGCACAGGTTGCACCCAGTATTCCATGTCAGTATGCTAAAGAAAAGTCATCCAGGCACAGAGACAGTGACACAGTCAGTTGAGGTTGAGCTTGATGAAGATGTGACCTACGAGGAAGGTCTAGTGTTGATCCTTGATAGAAGAGTGTAGAAGCTGAATATAAAGGACATGGTTCTTGTGAAGGTTCTTTGACATCATCGTGGCATTGAGGAAGCCACGTGGGAGCTTGAGGAAGAGATGAGGAGGAAGTATCCCTCACTTTTCTCTTCATATTTTGGGGGAAAAATCCTTTTGTAGGGGTTTATGGCTTGTAAGGACCCTGACCTCCATTTTAGGCTTACCCTATTTTCTTTACATAACCCTATGTTTAGAGGCTTGCCTAATCACCTGAGTTGCGATTAGGGTTGGTTTGTGCTTTGTTGAGAGGTTGAGGTGCAACTTGCAAATTACCCAAGTTCTAGGGTTGGTGTGCAAGTTTGTCAACTTGAGAGATATCTTTCTCTCTCCTTGCATCCTCTAGGGTTGAGAGGATGGGTTGGATGCCTTGCTTGAGTTCCTTTGAGCCTCATTGTAGCTTGTTGAAACATAGGCTTGTTGTTGGGCTTTCTTGGGCCTTGTTTGAGCTTGGTGCCGCCTCCTTGCTTAGTGTGTCGCGCAAGGTGTGTCGGCCAAGAAGTGTGTCGGGCAGTGGTGTATCGGCCATGGAACCATGTTGGGAGATACACACCCTTCTTGACCTAGCTTCGTTTGTGTCACCCTTAGTGACACTTGATGCTCTTTTCTAGCAAGGTGGCATAGCTTAGACAAGTGGTGGTTTGGGCGAGCACATGTGGAGCATCCCTCTAGTGGACGCCCACTTGACCCCCTTGTATATATATGACCCTTCTTGCTTGATAGTAGCTCCTTTAGTTCCCTAAGTTGCTCCCTTTCCTTTGGTGGCCGAGCTAGGAGAAGAAAAGAGGGAGTGGTGGCTGATACAGTTGGTGTCTTGGACGATACCCTCTCTTTGGTGGAGCTTGGAGGGCAAAATAGCTCTAGTGTTCTTCTTCCTCTAGTGGTGGCCGAAACCCTAGAGTGTCCCTTTCTCATTTCCTTCTCTCGTGGTGGTGCCTTGGAGCTTGGATCTTTAGAGCTTAAGGTAGGTTACATAACTCCTACCCTAGCTATATTACATTCTCTTTATGTTGCTTATTTATATGCTATCTTGATCAGCCATGCTTATCTTGTTAGTAATATCTTTTCTCTAGTATGTTCCTTGATGTTGTGTGATATGATGGTATGGTTATGTGGTTTAGAGGTGTTCTTGGACCTTGTTCGCCGAACCTTGGATTAGGGTCTTTGGGTAAAACCCCTCTCTCTTAGTTGTTGAGAGGTGAGCCTAGGGTTCCTAATTCCATGGTGAGTGTGGTGTATTCTTGGGGCAAAATCCCTTTCTCTCTTTGGTCTTGAGAGGTGACCTTAAGCTCTAGTTGTGTGGGCAAAACCCCTCTCTCACTTGGTTGTTGAGAGGTGACTCTATACTCTAGTTGCTTGGGCAATACCGCTCTCTTACCATGGACTTGAGAGGAGAGCCTTTGGTTGGTCTTGACCTATTTGAGGTTGGAGGGTTGGCCAATATGGTAATGACCCACCTTGCTGCCTGATATGTGAGAGAGGTTGTGCAAGACCCCTCTCACTTAGATGTTGAGAGGTGAGCCAACACTCTTGATCTTTTTGGGTTTTTGGTGGTTTCCTTGAGGTTGGATATGACCAACCCGATAGGTGGTGAAACCTGATATCTTTGACAACCCAAGATGTGTTGTTGGGCGTTATGCTCTTTGGCGATATAGTGTTTACCCAATAGGGAAGATAGTACCTTGAGATCTGTTGACCGTTTTGATCCTTGAGAGTGTTGCTCGATACCCTAGAACCTTTGGGTGTGATGGCATGTTGGTGCCCTGCATGACATCCTGTTGAATGGTGTTGCCCGACATCTTGTTGGAAGATGCCTTGCCCGATATGGGTGCTTATGTTGTGACGACCTTGTTAGTAGAGTTGTATCCCTTGGTCGTTCTTCCCCTTGTGAGGTGATCCTCTTGGGCGTTATGGGGTGTTGCCTAATATGATGCTTCATGGGTGACATGGGTGTGCTGTTTGGGTGACATAGGTGGTTCCTTGTGGTGCTGCCCGACATGGTGCCTTAGTGGCTTGGGCGATATGAAGTGGACGATTGGGTTTGCTGCCTTAGGTGTTATGAAGCTTACCCTCTTCCTTGGCCGATATCTTCTTGTTTGGTGTTGCCCGGTACAACGTTGCCCATCACAGGTGTTGTACGTCAGGTTCTTGCCCGACGTAATGCTGCGTTGCAAGCTTGGGCATCACAGGTTGAGCGCTGCCTGTTACTAATTGCTAGGTGTGCCCTGTATAGGTGTTGCCCGGGGTGGAGGTTGTGGTATCCTTTGGTGAGGGTTGTTGCACCTTTGGTGAGGCTTGTTCCTTACCCGATATACCTTTAGTGAGGGTTGTACCTTGTATTCGGTTGGTAACCCTAATGCTCGTTATGCTTTGGTATAAGAGGTTTTTATGCTTGATATATAAGAATGTTATGCTTGATACACTCATGTATGTTGCATAGTTGACTCTCATAATAAAGTAAGGAGTTGTAAATGTTCCTTGTATGAGTATAATTGCACCTCTATGCTTATGCTAACCATGCAGGTAACAGTTGTACAATGAGACCATGGTAATGGCATGATAGTAATATGATGTGGAACATCTAGGGTTATGATGAACCTAGTGATATATGATGGGTGTTACCCATGGAATGGCAATGTCTGCCTTGATGATGGGAATGAGTCCCTCTGATGTTGATCCTTGAGATGGATCTTTATGATTGGCAAGAGGCCAAGTGGTAACATGTGACGTTGGATCCTTGTGATGGATCAGGATGATGTTGATGGCACTGAAGGCCTTAGTGACAATGTAACACAAGATAATGAGTTATAAGTTTGTGCATTCTTGTTATAGTTGCATGTTACATAACTTGGTTGAATCTTGCAATTTACTTAAAATATGTTAATTAATTACAGATGAATCCTTCATGTAGTTTTCCCTGGCCATAGATCCATCATTGTCGGGAGTTTGGTGATGGTGAAACAGTTTCTCCTAAGGGTTAACCTAGAACACATATTATTGAATATGCGGGGTGTGCCTACGCCCTAAGTAGTAGTGCATGTTTAGAGCACGGTTTCAAGCTCGTCGCTCAGTGTGGTTAGAGAATGGTGAACTGACCCATGGCTCAGGATATGTGATATAGCATGGTGAATAGGCCCATGTCTCAATGATGATGGAGCATGGTGAACAGGCATGTGGCTCAATTTTCTAGCGTCGATACCTGTACCAAGGTGGGCTAGGTAGAGGGTAGCCTGACCCAGTGTGGCTGAGGCCACTTAAGCATGAGACTGTGGTCCTTCTTGTTGGTTCTTGTGCACTGAACACAAGGGAAAGAGGTTGTGGAATCTGGCTCTCCCATTGACCTTGTATGGCAATTGATTGTGACCAAGTGGTGGTCAGTTTAGATCTGAGTGGTATGACTCACTTCCTCAGGGCATAATAAATCATAATCCAGCCGTATACTATTTTCGCTTAGGGCAAAACATGGAACATTGGTTGAGGCCTTGTTTGTTTAGTTGCCCTAGTTAGTTCTTACAGCTAATTACATGTACCTCAGATGTTATGGTAAGGTCTTATAAGACTTGTCTTGTCAATCATGTTCCATATATTATCTGTGTATATGCCTCATAGATGTCCTGGTAAGATGTTATAAAGGTAGTTCTACTCAGTATGTCACATATATGATCTGGTTATATCAGTTACCTACTTTATCTATTCTAGCTCTTCTGAGGTTTTATAGTTTCGACGGGGGTTATGTTTCTCACTGGGATTGTGTGTCTCACCCCATTGGTTTAAAACCTTTTTAGGTGATTGATCTAGACATGGTGGTGGTTGTGAGGTTGCGGCCGAGCAGTAAGAAGATCAGTAGAAGGCAAAGTTGGATATGATGTTGTTGTTATTGGGTGTTTTGTAGTAGAGTCCTAGAGTCATCCATGTACTCTCAGGTCCTTGGAGGTGTTTTGACGAAGTTTCATGATGTATGATCGTGTATGGCTTTCTTATCCTGTTGTTGACCTGGCTAGGTCTGTTTTGTATATATATATAGGTGATGCATCCTTTATGGATAAGAGACAGCTGGATCCTATGAACTGTGGACATGTATCAAGTTTATGTATATTTATATAACATGTTTCCTTGCAGGATGTGGATTTGGATGTAATAGTTCCTTTCTTATCTGCTTTCCGCAATCGGTTTTAATTAATCTGTGTTTTTTTGAGAATACAATGTTTATGATAGTTCCACACATTTTCGCGTTGCATTTTGTTGTCTGTGTGATAGCAGGATGTCACACTAACTCTATTTGAGGTTAGAGCTATGGAGTCATGGTGGAGGTTGAGATCCCGTCGGTCAGTAGATCGACAAAGGAAGTTGTTGGGAGGGGTTGATGGAGACTGAAGGTAGGTTTCATGGAGTGAAAATGGCATCCTGGCGGCATCTATGTGGATCCTTTTCTTAGCAGCTCTGGTCTTCTATCTATTGTCATTGTCTAGAATATGAGAGATCGACATGAATATGAGGGATCGACTATTGGAGGTAGACAAAGGGTCTCACAACCCTTTATCATAAATGTCAAAGTGAGGCTATAGGATCTTTGTCGGGGCAGATTAATAGAGCGCTCTCAGGTTGTGGTGTAGGTCTCCCGTTAGTTCAGGAACGCTGAAACCCTATCGTCAAAAAACACAATAATTGCATCGGTCGACTTCCGTCGAGGGTTGAATTTAGGATTCTCGTCGGTCCATGAGTCTTTGTAGGGATAGGTTACCGTCGGTCAAGGGGTGTGGGAATCTCATCAGTCAGGAGTGCCATTGGTTAGGAATCCCATCGGGAAGGAGTGTTGTCGGTCAATAATCCCGTCAAGAAGAAGTGCCAATAGTCGATGGTTATTCGTCAGGTAGACTTTTCATCAATACGATGGGATTTCTGGGAGAAGCAAACCCATCCCAGGGTTGGGGGGGTTGTTGATGTGGGTCGTGGGCCTGCATCGACGATATTTCTGACTCACGAAATGTTGGTCGATAATGTAACCTGATGAATGCTTGGGTCATAAAAAATTATGTCTATTTTACCAAAAATTTCTTACGCCCACTAGTCAATTAGCCAGACCATCACCTTTTACACTCCTCACATGCAGTGAAGTTTTGCCTTCCATGAAACTTAAAAATTTAAATCAAAACATTGTAAATTGTCATAAAATTAAGATGGCCTAAATGTGATCTTGTTCTAAGCTAAAAAATGGAAAAGAATGCAAAATTGGACTAAAATGCAATTAAAATTAGGATGAATGTACATATATCAATTGACTTTGTGATTTGGGTTGCTTGCTTTTTTTCCTAATGCATGCTCACGATATATCGTTTAATTTCTTAGACATGAAGGTTCAACTAGTTTATTCAAAATAAGATGTAAATTTGTGCGGAGAGAGAGACTAAGTTATATATTTTGATGATTGTGTCACCTCTACTTGTTGTAGTAGTTCCTTCCTATGTGAAAAAGTAATATTGATTGATTTTCTTATTAAGGAAGGAAGCTCCATTAGTATAGGTGATCAATAATTTTTAATTCATTTCTCGGAGCATGCTTCAGTCCACATGATGCTTTGTTGTATCAATATATGTAACATGACAAGATTGATCCATCAAATGTGGGACATAAGAGAAACATGGTTTATTAATCAAATAAGGAGGTTGTTTTAGAAAGATATGCAAATCTTCATGATAATATCCGCTATATATACTAATTTATTTTAGGAAAACATTATTTGTAGTGAGTTTTGGTTCCAAAATTGGACATGCTTGTCATCTTCACATAGAACAAGCTACAAAATTTAAAAAGTAACATATTTTGTCCAGTTATTTAGCTTGTTTTGTGTGAAAATGACAAATATGCCCAAATTTGGGTCCCAAACACACTACATATAGCGAATCTATTGATTCGATATTCCCCATTAAAAGCTCGTAACTACTGCGAGAAAGACTTTAATCTAACGTAGTATTACCATTGTGTTGTATTTTCAGAATAATCAGCCCCTTATTTCTGGGTGTACCCTTTAGAAAACCAATCTTGAATTGAGTCTTTTAAGAACTAATCAGCCTTTGACTTGATTTTGAAGAACCACGTCACACCCTTCTATGGACGTCATGGATTGTAGGTTTTGGTATTAAATTCCAGTTATCATTGTTCCAGATAACACTAGGTTATTGGCTAAAGATTCTACCTAATTTGAATCGTTCAGCTGTTTTGAGACTTTTAGGAGCAGAAGATGGTGACGCAATTAGAGCATATATATATGGAACTCAATAGTAGCTAATGACTGGTGTTGCATAATGGATCTGCTTATTATTATTTTTGTTCTTACTGTGAGCAATTCGAACCGACTGTTAGAGATTCTTTAAATATCCTTCTAAGTAAACCTTCGTGTCCGAACTATAGCATACCATGATTTGTAGTTACCTCTACCTGTAGTGTAAGGGTTCGTCTGGCTGCCCACTTTTTTAGAAAAAGAGCCGCAGAAGGACCGTTATCTAAAAAAGAAAGTTGTCATATATTATACTGCAAGATTAAATTAAGACATTCAGAACTGGTTGAGCAGATCACGGCAGCATCGTGAATACACGGCTGGTCTTTAGCTAAACGGATTTCACGCTTTGCTGTCTTTTATTAAATAGATATGTGGCCCTAATCGCTCTCTTGAAGGATCGATGACGATGCGCCACAGCCGGAGCTTCCTTCACCTATATGAACCATCCTCGATTCCACATGACCAAGTTTGAAAAGTAATATATATATAGCAGTTAGCCAGATGATGATGGTGGGATCATGCGGATTCTCCAAATTTTGTTTCCACAGACTCGCATTATCCGTGTCGCCGGTGATTTGGTTAAACCACGTGGGCTGACTGGAATGTTATTCACCGCTGAGTCGCTGACTCGCCTATGGATGAGGGCTGCTATGGATGGACTTTGGTGAAAGCTGCAGATCATCTACAACACCCTAAGAAGAGACAGCTAACTGTACTTAAAGTACTTAATTATTACAGAACCCGGATATGTTACATGTGGGTGACAAACTTTCAGACCTGATTTGCCGATTAGAATCACCCCATTTGTTTATCTACAATCTATAGTCTATATATAGCTCAACCAAAAGCAGTTGCATATATGGCTGCATGTCATTTTGTCCAGCTACTTACCTCCCTTTCTTTTTCACCATGTTATTTACTTGGTTCCTTCTTTTTTCACATGTTTGCTTCAACTCAAAACTGACCTAAAATATTTTGTTGACATCCTTGTCGATGGGTGTTTTATTTATGACACCACATGGCATTAGCTGTGGCGTGGAAGTGATCCGCCATACTGTGTTCAATGTGGCCTTGCTTGAGCGAGATTCCTCAAGAAAAAACAATTAGAATTATCCAATTGTCAAATGCAACATAATTACATGAACATAGTCAAGATATTGCCAAAACAAAGTCCATGATATGTATTTTTTTTGTTTTTCCAATGTCTGCTTGCATGCTTCTCCATATTGGTAGTGGAATTGTTTTGTTTGATTAATTGTTTCCCTAGCTTTTCTAGCAGCTTGATTGTTCCCTTTCTGACACATAACTCTACTAAAGTTAATTTATCGTGACGGGGTGTATAAGAATCAATCATTGTGTCCATAATCAAGCACATGCATTAAGAGATGCTACTTGCTTCAGCTTCCTAATTGAATTATGACCTGTTTACATTCAATAAAAAAAGAATACATGATGTTTGACAAATTAACATCCAAAACATTGATGGTTCTCTTGGACTTCACGACATATTGAGGTGGATAAGGTTGTTGTAACATACCGAAACCTAGGACTTAATCTTATTCTAGGGTTAAGAATCATAGTATTTGAGGTTTAGCCAAACAAGGATAAGAGTATGCTCTTTAGTGACCTTAAATATATTAATGCATGCATAAATCACATTAAAATGTAGAATATAAATTAATATTACCCAATACCTTCAAATTGATCATAAAATCAATAAAAGGTACAGAAGATATGTGCATAAAAGACAAGGTTTCCATAATTGAGAATAGTGAGTTTGATTCTACAAAATACGAAATAAATAACCTTATGTGGGATAATGGTGATGTAGATTCGTTCTAGATCATTCCTTTGCCTTATGGTGTAAGGAAGAGAAAAGGGAATCAAAGATAATGCTTAAAACATGATAAATGAGATATTGGATTATTAATGAGAGAAATAATAGAAATAATGGATAATGTGTTAAAAGGAAAAACTTATTAGATAAAAATAACCTCATATTTTTTTTCTTGGGATATATCTTGGCTTGGAAGCCAAGTTTCACCAATTTAGGATAATAATAACAATATCAATTTTATTTAGAAAAGAAAAGGGTATTTTTGTTTAAAAATATTAAATAAAATATTAAATGACTCCAAAAGAGGAAAATGATCTTAGATTCGTAATAAAAATTATAAAATATGCATTTGGGTGAATTTTCACTCAATTTGGAGAAAGTTTGATTAAAAGGGGAAATCAGGAGAGAGAAAGTGTGTAGAACCTTCAAAATATTAAATAAGTACACAAATAACTCCAACATATAAAATTAATGGAAAATTCGTATCCAACTTATTAAATATGACTTATGGGTGAAGTTTCATCAAATTTGGGTGATTCTATCACCATTAATGAAGGAGGAAAGAGAAAATGAGTTTTGAATTATTTAACCCGTTAAAAGTTCTCAAAATACAAAACTAATTTGATATTCAAATTCTACACCTCAAAATTAGCCAGGGTGTAAATTTTTGTTAAATTTGGAATTTGTTTGTTCCCTCAAATGAAGAGAGAGAAATTCATTTTATAATATATATGCATCACTTTATTTGATTTCAAATTAGATAAGGTTTTCTTATTTTGATCACGCGCAAATCACAGTCATTGATTTTGTGATTAGATGGTTCACGCTTCGACTTCTTCCTCACGCCGCAAAGGAAACCATACCGCCAACCGGCTTGATTTTATTTTAGGATTTCTCTTTCCTCGGTGGATCGTTCTTCGAGATTTCTTCGCCTATAATTTCTAAATAGGATTCCACATATAGAGATCCTATATTTGAGCCGTTTTGTCAAGTTTTGGAGAAACACCCAATTTCTCCTCTATTGCTCTCCAGCATCCCATACCCAGAAGCTTCTACACCAAACTGCACCTATAAAAACCCATGCCCAAGCCTTCGTTAGTTCCTATGCAACCTTCCTCTAGTGCTAATTTTGTCTTTCACCCTCTCCATCAATATCGGGTTCCTGAAGAACAGAGTTTTCCGCCATTTCCATTTTCTTCCTACTCATAGAATCTTGCTTCAATTAGTCACAACAGTAAGTTTGTCAACCCTTCCTCCTTCTTTCCGTGTGCTTGCTTCGCCAAATCATTGCTTCGATCGATTTCGCCCAAACTCCACACGATCTTGCTGGCTAGCCATGATGCTGTGAGAGGGGGGAAGAATCCCTTAGTCAGATTTCTTCTAATACCCTCGAGAGTTCCTTATTTCCTTGGTTTTTCGAGAAAGAACATTTTGGTAATTTACCCATGTTTCATTTTTCCATTAGATGATGCCATGCAGGCATTGACCGATGGCTTGGCCGTATATGATTGGGCCAAGTCACATGGGCCCGATTCTCCTTTCCCTCTCTCTCAGATTATCTATTTGGCTTTTTGGTGAGTTTTGATTGGCCGATTTTATAAAATTCATATATTTTATTGTGGTTGTCCAAAAATTACAAATAAATACTCGTTGGATTCACAAAAATGCAAGCTTTCGAATGGATTTGGTTCTGTCGCCTCAATCTCATGTTTTAAAGAGGTGATTTTAATGCATCTAATTAAATAAGATAATAACTTGTATAATTCATAACTAAATATTTATAAGTCTATAAAATATAATAAAATATTTTTTGAACTCATAATATATAAACTAAAACATGGCTTGATTTTGATGACCTAACTTACATATAATAAAAAGGTGATTTTAATAATCAATGAAGATCTAACCCTAGTTTCACATGTATGATATTAGGTGCTTTGGAAACCTAGATTTAGATCTAGAAGTAATCTTGTTTTGATTAAGACTCTGTGAGAGGTATATTTTCATCTCCTGTTTTTCTTTATTGAGCAATAACCTAAATTTTCTTTCTCTTGGTCCTATGGACAATAGCCTAAAAACCATAAATTTTTCTTTTGAAATTATGCTTCATGTGAAGTACCCTACTTGTTACTGATCTTGTGATCATAATATCTTCTTGACATTCTTTTGATATCTTTATTGTGCCTTGTTCATTATGGAACTCAATTTGTTGTTATATGCCCACTTTGAGGCGGTTGATAATGATGATCACTTATGTGGTGTTTAATTTGTAAATTCCGACTATACTTTTACTTTCCTCCCTATTAAGCATGTTGTGTGACTCAGTAGCCCTAGATTAATACAATTTGCATTGGTTTTAGGTTATGTGCCCTTATTAATATTATTTTTTGGATGGTGGTTATGTGCCCCATACCCAGGCTTCAAATTTATGAGGTTTGGCCCAACTTTTTATAAATTGGGAGTTTGGTTATGTGCCAATCTCTATTAGGTTCAAGTTTATGAGACTTGGTCGCCTTTGTTACTTATGTTGCTCTACTTCTATGTTTATCTCGCCTACATGAAGGTTTTTATGGGTTTTGTGCCCTAAAAACATTATGAGTGCTTTTGTGGAACCACTTTTATTATTGTTTTAGTGGCAAGTATTCCTTTTACCTTATGTTTGTGATTCTTTCCTTTTATGCTCGTTTGGGTAGTTCTTACCTCTTTGGATGGGAAGCCTTCTATACTTGATGTACCTTTTTCCTAATATATAATGCTCAATTCCTTTTTAGATTGATCATACCAGCTTTTTTCCGATATCCTCTTTTCTTTTCCTTTTTGGGGTACACTTCCAACCCCAAGTGTTGGACAAGGAGAAGGAGATCTAGGAGGACATAGACCACAACAAGTGTAGCTGATTTTGTGGGACACTTTGCTTGAAGTTGTTAGGTGATCCTCATCTATTCTTATATATATGTCGTTAATTTTCCTTTATGTCACCCTACGTGGTGAAAGTTTAGTATGATAAGAAGCCTTGTATTGGTCAGATATATCTTTCAATTCCACTGCTACTTTCTGTTATGATACAATCATGTTAAATAAATTTGGTTTCATCCCCTTTTGAGAAAATGTTTTTGTTTGTGGATGTTGCCTTTTTATTTTTAGTAGGGAGTGGATCCCTATGGGATCCCACTCCTTACAATATGGTATCAGAGCCTATATTTTTCGGTTATCTAACTATTTTAAACATGTCTCCCTTAGGATGTTTACCTTTATCTTAGGTTGCTTATACCTAGTACCTTGCCTTGTGTAGGCAAAAACCCTAATGGTGGGAGATAAATCGACTGTTGACAACCCGTACGGTTATGAGACACCCCAAAACCTTAGGTTTGGTCAGGGGACCCCAACTTATGCTAGTTTGGGAGTAGTTATGACTCCAGAGCAAGAGTTGGCCATGTTTCAACAACTTTTTACTTCTTCCATGGTAGGAAAGATGAAAGACCCGTCTGTACCTGAGAAGCCTATTGAGTTCTCAATCATAGAGTTCATGAAGATGAAACCACCTTCCTTCACAAGTGAAGGTGATATAGAGATGGTTGACAAAGATGATGATAGGGTGTTAGCCATTGAGAGGACCTTTGATGGTATGGCTTGTCCTTCCCACCAGAAGGTTAGGTTTGCTTCATATGTTTTAGATGGACCAGCAAGAGTTTGGTGGAATGGGATTGCAAGGACTAGAGACATCTCAACCATGTCTTGGGTGGAGTTTTTAGCTCTCTTTCATGGGAAGTACATCTACATTGCTTCCTTAAAGAAGAAAGAAAAAGAGTTCTACAGTTTAAAGCAAGGTTCCTTATCCATTTCAACTTTTGTACAATAGTTTCTACTGTTGGAACGTTATGCAGTTGGTTTGGGTGAGGAACGTAGGTCTGACCTATTTCTTCAAGGACTCAACTACAATGTGGGTCGTGCTCTTATCCCACAACTACCCCTAACCTTTCGGTAGATGGTTGATAATGCTTTGGTCGTGGAGTCATACCTAAGGTTTCAACCTAGGGAGTTTGACAAGAAGAGGAAGCCTTCAGGAGATGAGAAGAGAAGAGACAAGTGTGCTAAGTGAAATGGTTACCATCCTCCAGGGAAGTACTCTCAAGATAAGAACCAAGAAAAGTATCATTCTGACTATTGGGTGGTGTGCCATCATTGCAATGGACCTAGACATGTTCTCCATAGGTGCCCTTGTTCTATTGCCTTAGCCACAACATATATACATAGGAGAATAATATTCATATATGCCACACAAACAAGCATTAATATGCTAACAAAATTCTGATTCATTTGAAACACCATATACAAACTTTTCCTGCATGAACCTGAGAGTACAGGGATGACTTTAGGACACACTACACATCTAATGAACTTTCTCAACCATTAGTTGTTTACATTAGTAAACACCTTGGATAAACCACCTATGAAGTCCTTTATTTTTGCTCTAGAAAGAGTCACCATCTAACCCTAGACATCCCTTTACTAACAACACAAAAAGTTCCATTGAGAGTAGGATAAAACCCACAATCGATTGTTCAGTTAAAATAAGCCATCCATTGTCAACAAGTAAGATCCTTAAGTTGATCATATAAAGTAAACCATATAAATCACATTATTAGGACCAAAATATTACATTAGCCATCATTCCACTTTATTGTAGTAATAAACATTAGATCTTGGCCATTGGGTCAAGTTCATATGTTAAAAGCATCAATTACAGTATAGATCCGACAATTGCATCAAGTGACCCAAGAAACCATTGGTCTAAGGCTTAATTGATGCTACAACTACAATGATTAACTCAGCATAGGTTGTAGATACCTTATCCACCATCATTAGTGACCATTAAATCACCATAGGTTGTTAGATCAACACTATATTCATTAATCAACATCACATATTAAGCTAATGTCATCATTGATTGATAACATTAGTAGGGTACTTAATGGTTGATCATTAAACTTCTAATTGATCCAAAACCTGACCTATGGTGGTTACCATAGGTTGTCACCATCATCTGACACCTTTGATCTTGACCATCAGTTGTCATGAAGACAATACAATAGGGTTGTTGCAATGGTACCATCATCGGGTCATGGGTTTGTAGAAGAAATCAACTTTAAACCCTAAAATTGACCATTGGTTGATAGGTGCTTAGCACCATAGGTTGTCAAACCAACCTGATACAAGTCATATTATACATTAGAAGTAATTTAAACATGATCACAGGTTCATCTTGAACTAAAATCAGAACAGGGAACATTATAAAAATCAAAATCCAAGTCAAGCATAGCTTTTTAGCGCATGAATCATCATTTTCAAGCAAGAACATGAGCTAGAAAGCTTATGATAAGCAATAAATGTGGAGAAAGTTATAAAACTTGCCTATAATGAGAAGATGAAATCCCACACATAAGAAAACATGAGCAGGTAGGGTTGAAAATCCAAGCATAAGCCATGAACTTGCACGTCTAGCACCTTTCTTCATCAAATGAGGCCTAAGCATAAGGAGCAAGAAAGGTAGGGTTTTAGAGCTTTAGAGAAATTTCCACCATGGAACAGCAAGGTTACGACCTGGAGAAAGGTAGGAGGAAGGATAAAAAAGAAATAAATAGAGGAAATAATGGGATTCTTATTCTTTTAGGTCAAGATCACTATAAGGAAGCTTTTTCAACCCTAAAATGAAGTCAATTGCAACCCTAGATCATTTTTCTAAGAAGGTCCCCACTTTCTTCTTCCTTGGATAGGAAAATTAGTAGAAGAACAGAGGGAGAATGAGTTTGGGAGAAGGAGGGAAGTGGTGGAGAGAAAATGTCTCATTTTGGTGCTTGGGGATAAGTATATGAAACTTTAAGATAAAGAAAAAGAAAAAGTTGAAATTCTAGTATCTATCTAAGTGTCCATGGCCTTAATTTGTTAAGAATATACAAGGACACACACAAGAATCTCCCCCAACAATTGTATATACCTTCTTAGCTTTCCTTTGTCAAATTTCCCAGCCAATCAAATAATTCATTAGTTGATAGCTACTAAATGTAGCTCATCCATGAAGGGGTAAACCCTAAAATACCCTTGGAGAAAACACCTTCAAACCAAGGATTAAATAGGTTCCATGTGTATCAACAAGATCAATAAAGATGATAGAATATCCAAGGAACATAATTCAAGTGATAAATTGCAAAGAAAACCCCTCTCAATCGGGTAAATTGCAAAAAAGTTTAAAATGTGAATAAAATTGCATAACTTGCTCAAATAGTGTCCAAATTGGAGCAAATTTGAAACTTAAGCTTGTACTATGATTTTCAAAGCATATCACAAGGTTATATTAGGGTTATAAGAAATCAATTGTGATAATTAATCTTTATCAACTCATTAAAAAAGTTTAGGGGCCTTACAACTATAAACCCCTAATAGGGATTTTGCCTCTAAAATCCAAGGTAAACAAAGACGGTTACTTCCTCTGCACCACATCCTATTACATTCACATGGTTACTTTCATATCATCATGATTTCACATCATTCATACATATCTCATCTTAGGTCAACACAAAAAACCCCACATAAAAAGACATTTGCAAATATGGAACATAGAAACTTGTTGTGCCACCTATACAAATCTAATAGTAACTTTCAACTTTGGGACTCGATTGTCATCTTGAACTATTCTATATGTTGTATCACACATCACTCAGAGGCCACACTCACTGGATCTTACCAAACATAGAACATCAGGTATCTATTATCATATGCAACTTTACAAGGTTTCATCTCTATGCCCCTTTAATTGTTGTTGTAATCAACAACTCAATCAACCATGTAGGAACCCTCTAGTTTTCAAGAACTTATGCAGAATATGTTTTTAGAGGATTCTTCAATCATCTCAATGGTGGACTGACCATCTATTTTGTTGAAGAATCATACACTTGTATATAATTGTTAATAAATATAACTTCATGATTGACCTTGTTAGGGGCAGATCAATGACATTGTCTTCATCTTATCAGGATTCTTATATAATGGACATGTACCAAATCAACAACAAAAACCTCAAGTGCCTCATCAGAATAAGGGTAATGACAATGGTAAGAGACCTGTGGAAAGGTAATCTAGAAGATTTTTTGCTTTGGATGGTCAAGAAGTCCATGATGATGAACAAGTTGAAGGTAACCCTAGTCCCATAGTTAGACTTTCAAGTTATGTTTCCTCTTACATGGTACGTTGTGAATATATATAAAGAAGTTACCTTTGTACCTATAGTTTTGTTTAGCTTATTAGGATTAATCTTTTAAGGAGTGGTAGATAGTTGTTTAGATTTTGAGGATGAAAACTCTTTAAGGGATGGTATGTTGTAACATACTAAAACCTAGGACTTAATCTTATTCCAGGGTTAAGAATCTTAGTCTGTGAGGTAAACAAGGATAAGCTCTTTAGTGACCTTAAATATATTAATGCATGCATAACTCACAATAAAATGTAGAATATAAGTTAATATTACCCAATATCTTCAAATTAATCATAAAATCTATAAAAGGTACATAAGATATTTGCACAAAAGAAAAGGTGTCCATAATTGAGAATAATGAGTTATAATTCCACAAAATACGAAATAAATAATCTTATATGGGATAATGGTGGTGTAGATTCGTTCTAGATCCTTCATTTGCCTTATGGTGCAAGGAAGAGAAAAGGGAATCAAAGATAATGCTTAAAAAATGGTTAATGAGAGAAATAATAGAAATAATGGATAATGTGTTAAAAGGAAAAACTTATTTGATAAGAATAACCTCATATTCATTTTCTTGGGATATGCCTTGGCTTGGAGGCCAAGTTTCACCAATTTAGGATAATAATAAACCATATCAATTTTATTTAGAAAAGAAAAGGGTGTTTTTCCTTAAAAATATTAAATGAATTGAAAAGAGGAAAATGATCTTAAATTCATAACCTACATAATAAAATATGCCTTTGGGTGAATTTTCACTCAATTTGGAGAAAGTTTGATTAAAAGGTGAAATCGGGAGAGTGAAAGTGTGTAGAACCTTCAAAATATTAAATAAGTACACAAATAACTCCAACATATAAAATTAATAGCAAATTTGTATCCAACTTATTAAATATGACTTATGGGTGAAGTTTCATCAAATTCTCAAAATGAAAACTAATTCCATGTTCGGATTCTACACCTCAAAATTAGTTAGGGTGTAAATTTTTGTTCAATTTGGAATTTATTTGAGCCATCAATTGAAGAGAGAAAAATTAATTTAATAATATATATGCATCACTTTATTTGATTTTGAATTGGATAAGGTTTTCTTATTTTGATCATGCGTGAATCACAACCATTGATTTCACGATTAGACGGCTCAGGCTTCATCCTCTTCCTCATCTCGTGAACAAAACCAGGCCACCGACTGTCTTGATTTTCATTTTGGGATTTGTCTTTCCTCGGTGGATCGTTCTTCAAGATTTCCCCTATAGTTTCAAAATAGGATTCCGCATCTAGCGATCCTATACTTGAGCCATTTTTTCAAGTTTTGGGGAAATGCCCAATTTCTCCTCTGCGACTCTCGAGCATCCCATACCCAGAAGCTTCTACACCAAACCGCACCTATAAAAACCCACACCCAGGCCTTCGTTAGTTCCTATGCAACCTTCCTCTAGTGCTAATTTTGTCTTCCATCAATGTCGGGTTCCTGAAGAACATAGTTCACCTTCAAGGCTGTTTGCTTCCTACTCCTAGCATCTTGCTTCAATTAGTCACAACAGTAATTTGTCAACCCTTCCTCCTCCTTTCCATGTACTTGCTTTTCCATATCATTGCTTTGATCAATTTTTCCCAAACTCCATGCGAGCTTGCTCGAAAGCCATGGCACTGTGAGAGGGGGAAGAATCCCTTTGTCATATTTCCGCTAATACCCTCGAGAGTTCCTTCTTTCCTTAGTTTTTCGAGCAAGGGCATTTTGGTAATTTACCCCTATTTCATTTTTCAGTTGGATGATGCCATGCAGGCATTGACCGATGGCTTGGACGCATATGATTGGGCCAAGTCATGCGGGCCCGACTCTCATTTCCCTCTCTCCCGAATTATCTATTTGGCTTTTTAGTGATTTTTTATTGGCTGATTTTATAAAATTCATATATTTTGTTGTGGTTGTCCAAAAATTACAAATAAATACTCGTTGAATTTAGAAAATTCATGGTTTATAATGGTAATGGTTTTGTCACCTGAATCTCATGTTTTAAAGAGGTGATTTCAATGGATCTAATTAAAAAGATAATAACTTGTATAGTTCATAATTAAATATTTACAAGTCAAAATATAATAAAATATGTTTTGAACTCTTAAAAATATAAACTAAAACATGGCATGGTTTTTATGACCTAATTCACATATAATAAAAAAGTGATTTTTAGAGTTTTGAATAATCAATGAAGATCTAACCCTAATTTCACATATTTGATATTAGGTGCTTTGGAAACCTATATTTGGATATAGAAGTAATCTTGTTTTTGTGAGAACATGTTACACTAAACGAGATTACTGAAAACATAAAACACAATCAATCACTAATTAATCACATACCCAAAAATATGGGTAGATTAAAACCGATTTCAACATCAGCACCCGCTCAGAAACATTTGCATAAGAGCCCAACATCTTTCTTATATCCATACTATGCCAAGAATTTAATAGAGGTATCATAACTCGTAGAGGATACTCTAGTCAACCCCCAACTCACTCTTATTCAACTTGTCTCATAGCTATTGCTGCTTCGGCAACCCTAAGGTTTTTGAAGAAATATTGATCATATTTTTGACCATATTCGAAATACTTTGACATGTCATCATTCAAAGTTTGCTACAACTTGTAAGACATTACTTGAACACTATGTTCCTCCTATTCATAAATTCTATTGATATATTGGTTAGTCTAAAGGACACAACTCTAAACTCATCATGGTCATGTGAATTATGTCATCCAATCTAACTCTTATGCATTGATATTTGATCATAGGTTTATATTAAAGGAACACTGTATCACATATCTATTGATCGACAAACCATCTATCCTTGATAGTGGTCTTGCCCAGATATCACTGAACCATACACAAAATTATAGAATTGTTTTTTTTTAATAGCAATTAGAGGGTCATCATCAACTCTCTCTCTCTCTCTAAGGGAGAGGAATACTTGGAATGTTCATTTAATAAACATCTCCAACCTTCACATACTTCCCATACTATTGACACATCTTGGATACTAGGATTCATTACCTTCGTATCCACCTCATGTGCTATAAAGAACTCACATCCTTATCTCATCTACTTTTACCAATATAACAAATCTCAAGACATATAAGAGGAGTCTTCCTAATTATTGGAAGGCTCAAAAGAAAACTCATCACAAACTTTATGGTCTTGGAACCATAGTCCAAGCAACCTTCTTCTATAATAAGCCAACCAACCTCATGTTTACAATGAATCCACACATACCAAGTGGCAATGATCTACTTGAAAGATGTACCCTATAAAGGGAAGACACAAAGGGAAACACATTTCCCACATCATAGCAACATTTTTCTAGGGTCGCTAGCAAAAAGGTAACCAATTCTATTTTCAATATGCAAGTTACAACTTCTTATGTATCATTTTACCTTTTTCATTTCGGGTTCCTTGCCATTAGCATAGGAATCATCATGATTAACATATCTCATTACTCCTTCCTTGATGACTATTTATCACACTTGGGTATGTTCTCTTATTTTATTATGTTTTTCAAACACGTATTAAGAGATAAATCATCATATTTCACATTTTCTTCATCAAACATGGATCATCTACCTTAATTTTTTTCAAACACCATGCTTATTTTACATTAACACTTTCTTACACACATAGGTTGGTCTAAGATTAACTCAGGTTCCACCTTATTCCTTTGTCATTGTTCTCATTTATCTTCTCATTTTATACTTATCATTGGAGTTCGCTCCATCTTATGTGGATTTCATACCTTGAATCACTTTATAAGCATAGAATTATCGGTCTTTTACTCTATTATCTTCTTGAATCACATCTTCAAAAACTCCTCTTTTCCTTATTTGTATTCAGATTTAGATTTCATGGTGTTGTACATTTCTCTTATATTTACCAAACATTCAAGTTTTGATAGATAATGATGCAATTCTCATCTTCTTTAAGGTAGGATTGAGATATTCACACCATAATTTCTTATTTGTTATGCTCTTTAGATTGTCTCAAAATGACTGCTTGATCAGAGTAATTAGAAAGATAACAATCTAAGAGTTCCATACTTACCTTTCTTCAATAATTGAATACCTGACCACGGCATCCAAGTATTGAGATTAGGCAGTATGCACCATGTTTTTTTATCGTGTTCCTAACTTAGACATCATCCTAGTCTTAAGACCTAGTGTCCCTATAGACACAGTGAACCTAAAGCTTTGATACCAACTTGTGAAAACTTATTACACTAAATGACATTACTCTAAACATAAAACACAATCAATCACTAATTAATCACATACCCAAAAATATGGGTAATTTAAAACTATTTTCAACATCAGCATCTGCTCAGAAACATTTGCATAAGAGACCAACATCTTTCTTATATCCATATTGTTCCAACAATTTGATACAAATTGTTCTATTGCCTTAGACACAACATATATACACAGGAGAACAATATTCATATAAGCCACACAAAAAAGCATTAATATGCTAACAAAAGTATGATTCATTTGAAACACCATATACAAACTTTTCCTACTCGGGCTGAGAGTACATGGACGATTCTAGGACACACTAGACATCTAATCAAATTTCTCAAAGATTCATTACTATAACTCTTTTTTGCTGCCACAAGTTTTTTTCGTCACTTTTGATTACCTAAAAAAAATGTGGCAAACCACAAGGGTGAGACCCATGTCCCAGCAAGAGATATAACCTCCAACAACATTTATTGATTACAACATTTTTAAGCAATTAAATAGTTAAGTAGTTTAATCAGAGATAACAAATAAGATCAGAAGTACTTATGATTAACAAAATACATAAAGGAGTAGATAATTACTATCATCATTAGCCAGACTATCATCCTTAACAATATAAGCAATTCAGTAGCATATGCAGTTCTAGCAGCATGATAAAGTCTAGTAACATAGCATAGCTAACAACATGAGCATGTCTAATTTGTTGCACTTATCAACATCAGAATAAGAGCTAACAACATAACCACAAGTACCTGGATAAGCATGATTAGCAGTATACAAATCTTTAGTTACAAAGGCATGGCTAGCATGATAAACATAACTAACAACATGAGATAGCTAGCATCATGATTATAATCAGTAGTAGTAGTATAGTTATCAACATAAGCATGGCTACTGCATGTATGCATCTACAATCTTAAGCATATCCACAACATAAGTATATCTACTATCTCTTAATTGCACTAAGTGTCGTCTTGATGTAAAGATAACAAACAAGGGTTATCATCCAATGTGAAACATTGTGTATAACCCTAAACAAATATGCTACACGGTTGTCTTACATGTTTTATTATACCCTAGGGAATTTGAATCATACCATTCAAAGTCCAACCGACCCCTGCGAAGGGCTATTCGGTTCCATACAAGATCTAGGAGTGTCAGTATCCTAAGATCTCTTCCCCTCAATCAGTATGAGTAAAAAGGCAGTGACATATCAGTCAAAGCTGCCACCACAGTGAAATATAGTCAAGTTGCTAACCACTAGTCTGCCCTTGGTACAGGTCACGACACTAGAAACCAGGGTATTCAAACCCAATCACTGATGTACAACCGCACTCGTCCTATAATCACATCATGTTATAATCACCAAGACACGACCAAAACCTTCTCAATCACATTAGATGTATGAGGCATGACCATATCCAACCTCCACAATCTTCATTGTGGATGACAAGGATATATCCTCAACCTATCAACCCCACATACTCAACAGTATTCACTCCGAGTTTCCCTTAGGAATACTCATTTCACCATCCAGCAAGTTCTGACATTTAAGTTGGTTATACGGCACAGGGCACTACATGATTAGAGTTGCACTTGATTAGTTATGTCAATTGGGTGAATTAAGGATGCATCAAACAAGTGTACATACAAACCCTAATTCACTTCTAGCAAGTATATACATATCACAACTACAAAAGATATAAAATGTGTGAAACATAATTTCTCATCTCATCATCACATGGTACTATTCACTTACCATTCTTGAGACCACACTAGTCATCATACTATCACAAGATATAAATCCTTTTCACAATATCACAGGGTATAAAACCTTATCAATACAAGAGGATTACACCTCATTCAACGCTCAACCATGCCCAAAGGTCATTAAGGCCAGCATACTATCACATGATATAAATCCTTTTCATAATATCACAGGGTATCAACCCTTATCAACACAAGAGGATTACACCTCATCCATGGCTCAACCATGCCCAAAGGTCATTAAGACCATCATATTATTCCCTGCAAGATTATCATTATCTTTGCATGCCTTATAACAAGGCTCAACAACATCACTTACATATAATACACTGGATCAACACAATATTGCATTAATGAGCTAGGAGATATTCATAAACAATCATAGCATGGTTATATTAACGTTAACAACATTCATTTATTACATCAACATGCAAGGAATCTAGATATGATTAACCCTCATCATAATAATAATGCACATGTTTAGTATAAGAAAATATCAACCATGCGGCTATGATAACCACCAATTAACATATTAAGGTTATGATCATATTTTGGAGGTTATTCCACCATCATTCCATCATATAATAATATTAAACATGAATACTCATCTTTATCTACTTGCATTAGAGTTAGGTTCAACATGATAAATTATATCAATGTCACTAATCAGCACTTATACCCAAACCCTAACTCACGGCATCCCATTGAATCATGGATGCATAAGGTGAAGCATCATCATTACATTCCATACTATTCTCAAGTATGAGCCCACACATAAATCAAGGTGTAACCATTGGGTTATAGCATACTAGGGATTCAACAATAGTAACAGAGTACTCCATGATTGTAGTAGTCATTCAAGGACTATTCATAACCAATTACCATCATTTTATTATATTAAAGTTGGGTATATAAAGCTATACCTCATTACGGTTACATATCAACCCAATATGGTTATCATCCCTTATATTCATATGAGTGAATAGGTAAAACTACCTTATTAAGGGTAACCCTCCATTTGTTGCATCGTCTTTCATCTGATATCTCCATACCGTTATGTCACCCAGAACCATTGGATGTTTAAAAAGTAAGACCATTGGTTGTTTACATAAGTAAACACCTTGGATAAACCACCTATGAAGTCCTTGATTTATACTCTACAAAGAGTCACCATATAACCCTAGACATACCTTCATTAGCAACACAAAAAGTTCCATTGAGAGTAGGGTAAAACCCACAATCGACTATTCAATTAAAATAAGCCATCCATTGTCAACAAGTAAGATCCTTAAGTTGATCATATAAAGTAAACCATATAAATAACATTATTAGGACCAAAATATTACATTAGCCATCATTCTACTTTATTGGAGAATAAACATTATGTCTTGACTATTGGGTCAAGTTCATATGTTAAAACCATCAAGTACAGTATAGATCTGACCATTGCATCAAGTGACCCAAGAAACCATTGGTCTATGGCTTAATTGATGCTAAAACTACAATGATTAACTCAACATACGTTGTAGAGACCTGATCCACCATTATTAGTGACCATTAAATCACCATAGGTTGTTAGATCAACACTTTATTCATTAATCAACAACAAATATTAAGCTAATGTCATCATTGATTGATAACATCAATAGGGTACTTAATGGTTGATTACACTATTAAATGATCAAAAACCTGATCTAAGGGGGTGATCATAGGTTTTCACCATCATATGACACCTCTTATATCGACCATCAGTTGTCATGAAGATAACACCATAGGGTTGTTGCAATGGTACCATCATCGGGTCATGGGTTTATAGAAGAAATCAGCTTTAAACCCTAAAATTTACCATTGGTTGATAGATGCTTAGCACCATAGGTTGTCAAAACAACCTGATCCAAGTCATATTATACCATAGGAATGATGTAAAAATGATCACAGGTTCATATAGAATAGAAATCAGAATAGGGAACATTATAAAAATCATAATCCAAGTCAAGCATAGCTTTTTAGTGCATGATCATTATTTTCAAGCAAGAACATGAGCTAGAAAGCTTATGGTAAGCAATAAACGTGGAAAAAGTTATAAAACTTGCCTCTAATGAGAAGATGAAATCCCACACATAAGAAAACACGAGCAGGCATGGTACAAAATCCAAGCATAAGACATGAACTCATCAATCTAGCACCTTTCTTCATCAAAAGAGCAAACCCTAAGCATAAGGAGTAAGAAAGGTAGGGTTTTAGAGCTTTAGAGAAATTTCCACCATGGAACAGAAAGGTTATGACCTGGAGAAAGGTAGGAGGAAGGATAAAAAATAAATAAACGGAGGAAAAAAGGGGATTCTTACTCTTTTAGGTCAAGATCACTAGAAGGAAGCTTTTCCAACCCTAAAATGAAGTCAATTGCAACCCTAGATCCTTTTTCCATGAAGGTCCCTATTTTTCTTCCTTGGACAAGACAATTCACAGAAGCACAGAGAGAGAATGAGGTTGGGAGAAAAAGGGAAGTTGTGGAGAGAAAATGGCTCGTTTTGGTGCTTGGGGATAAGTATATGAAACTTTAAGATAAAGAAAAAGAAAAAGTTGAAGTTCTAGTATCTATCCAAGTGTCCATGGCCTTAATTTATTAAGAATATACAAGCACACACACCAGCAGCTCTCCCACCATATGTATAGACCTGATTAGCTTTCCTTGTAGAATTTCCCAGCCAATCAAATAATTCATTAGTTGGTAGCTACTAAAAGTAGCTCATCCATGAAGGGGTAAACCCTAAAATACCCTTGGAGAAAACACCTTCAAACCTAGGTTTAAATAGGTGCCCCATGTCTCAAAAAGCTCAATAATGATGAAAAAATATCCAAGGAACATAATGAAAGTGATAAATTGCAAAGAAAACCACTCAATTGGGTAAATTGCATAAAAGTCCAAAATGTGCATAAAATTGCATGACTTGCTCAAACAGTGTCCAAATTGGACCAAATTTGAAACTTAAGCTTGTATTATGATTTCAATGCATATCACAAGGTTAGATTAGAGTTATAAGAATTCAATTGTGATAATTAAGCTTGTTCAACTCATTAAGAAAGTTTAGGGGCCTTACAGTTTTAATTAAGACTCTGTGAGAGGTATGTTTGCATCTCCTATTTTTCTTTATTGAGCAATAACCTAAATTGTCTTTATCTTGGTCCTATGGACAATAGCATAAAAACCATATCATTTTGTTTTGAAATTATGCTTCATGTGAAGTACCCTACATGTTACTGATCTTGTGATCATAATATCTTCTTGACATTCTTTTGGAATCTTTATTATGCCTTATTCATTATGCAACTCAATTTGTTGTTATATACCCACTTTGAGGTGGTTGATGATGATTGTAACATCCCTCTATCACATAGACAATGAAATGCCACGTGAAAACGTGTGGAACCATCATAAACATTGTATTCCCAAAAAAATACGGATTAATTAAAACCGATTGTGGAAAGCAGATAAGAAAGGAACTATTACATCCATATCCACATCCTACAAGGAAACATGTTATATAAATATACATAAACTTGATACATGTCCACAGTTCATAGGATCCATCTGTTTCTTATCCATAAAGGATGCATCACATGTTTATATACAAAATTGACCTAGCCAGGTCAACAACAGGATAAGAAAGCCATACAAGATCATACATCATGAAACTTCGTCAAAACACCTCCAAGGACCTGAGAGTACATGGATGACTCTAGGACTCTACTACAAAACATCCAACAACAACAACAGCATATCCAACCTTGCCTTCTATTGTTCTTCTTGCTGCTTAGCTGCAACCTCACGACTACCACCACATCTAGCACGATCACATAAAAAGGTTTTAAACCAACGGGGTGAGACAAAG